>JAPMOQ010018920.1:0-56673 GCA_026543055.1 Argiope trifasciata
TCTTAGTCAGACCGCAGGATTATATATATAGAATAAATTTTCTTCAAATTTGATTTGAATCTATTATCCATAAAAAAAGTTATAAATCTTAATTGTCGTAATGCACAAGGTGGGAATATTAAATAAACATTGAAAGAAGAGGCATTGCGAACCACACAGAATTAAGAGGCTCTTGTGCATATATAATTTTTTATTTCACTTAAACAAACCGTGTGATGAGACATTCTTAATTGCCTGCTACAAGCTTTAACTTATGTACTTTATAGTTCTAAAATTACATGGTGGTTTATAATTTTTAAAACTATTCGATCGTAGATGTAAATGGTATTTTAATTTTACTAAAAAAATGTCCTCTTTTCATTCTTTCTTTATTTATTTTGAAGTTATTTTTAAACTTTTGAACACTGAAGGTATTTTTTTACAACAGGAATACTGAAATCAACTGTCTGGAGAGAGATCTGAAATTAAAATGTTTTGCTTTTATTATTTCTCAAAATTTGCTGCTTGAACTGCTATTATCTGTACTAGCACCAATACCAACAATCTCTATTTAATTTATTTTTCGAAATTAGGAAATGGAAAAGAGGGGGCTGGCCTAGAGGGTTTAAACCGGCCATTATTATGCATGAAATAAAAACATCACATTTAATTGTTTAAACCTAAATATTTAATTGAGAATCGAGTGTTAGATTTCATTAATACATTGCGATTTAGATCCCTATCTCTTATCTTCAAGAAAGATCCTAACTTATGCATTGTTATGAGCAATAAAAATACCAATTTGAGGCTTCTTTCCATTTGCGTCATTTTTACCATTTTTTGCGTCTTTAACATTCTTTTTGATTTATGTTACAACTTGCACAGGTGTCGATCGCCATATTTTTCCGCGGTGACTTCCGGGCAGATAAGGTGGACGAAGTGACTGTCGCGGTGTTTCATAAGATCTCATCAGCGTAATACATTACCTCGAACATCCCGCGTCTACCTTCTCAAACTAGATAAGAACTACCTATCATTGCCCCTCCTGCCATGCACGACCGTGATTCCGATCTTTCATTAAGCGGCGGCATCATCAAACGATTCTGAAAGGGGTTGAGGAGAAGGTGCAGAGAAAAAGCGAGGTCGAGATCAGAAGCAATAACGAGAGCCGGAATCTTTTGTGCCCAAGAAAAAGGGTTGTCCCGATCTTGAGATTTTTTTTTTCCAAGCAATTGAGCAAGCTCGATGAAATGGTTGTTATTCCGGGCTGGCTGGCGGTAATTGACGTGACTCGAGAACAGCAATGTTATAGGACATGGTTTGTTACAATTTTTACCCGCCAAAATCCTTGACTTTGGTTACATTTGGCTCATTGTCTGATTGTTGGCATTGAAAATGATTGTATGTTAAAGACGTGTTCTGTTTTCGCTTCTGTTCTGTCGATATATTCTTGTGTGGGCACGAAATTCGAAGTTCGCAAGATGTCCTTAGTATTTTACGCCTTTTCGGATTTTCTCTTCCCTTGATCATTTTTGTAGGGGTATTTTTTTTGTATGTGAGTACTCCTAATTATTATTTGTTTGTTTTCTTGTGCCCATTATTTCCAGGTATTTCATTATACATACAATAACCTAAATAAATCATTAATTAAAAATGGATTTTAAAAAATCCGTACAATCTGCATTACTATGTGAAATTCTAATCAAGAAGACTAATTTATTCTGTGTATGTTAATATTCAATTATGAAACAATCCAAAAATTAGTTTGCGTCCGAATTAATGGTTTTTAATCACAGTCGGATAGTAAGAACAGCATCTCAGCTAGCACTACCTTTTCAAATTTCCAAGCCACATTATCGGTATGGCGTTTGATCATCAAAAGGAGGACTATAATACATTAACATTACGCCCCCTATTTCCTCGTTTTCACCACCAATTGGTTCTTAATTGGTCTGGGTGAATGGAAAGGATTTGGGGGAGGGGGCGGAGTGGGAGATAAATAAATGGAACAGAGTCCAAAATAAAGGGAAGAGGGAAAAGAAAAACAGTAGGAAAGTAAAAATCTGACACACATAATAAAATAGGTGAGTTATATTATATTTCAAACTTAGGACCGTCGATGAAGCCTCACCTGCAGGGCCGCGGTGGCCTGGTGGTAAGGTCTCGGCTTCGGAACCGGAGGGCTTCAGGTTCGAGACTCCACCGAAAACCATTCGTGTGAGGGGGTTTCTTGCACGTTAAATCTGTCAGGCCAAACGTCCTCCCGCTGGTGTGGTGTGGAGAGGGGGGTGCCAGTTCAAGTGTTGTCCTCGTCATCTGAACCTGGTTCAAAATTACGAAGTCCGTCCCAAAATAGCCCTCGTGTTGCTTTAAAACGGGACGTTAATATAACTAAACTAAATGAAGCCTCACCTGCAAGTAACCATGACTTTAGTATGACGATAGATAATTCTTCAAAAATGCAAAACTTTTTTATATCATTTAATTTTTTAAAAAAAAATCTTCTTTTAATTAATTAATTAATTAATTTTAATTAATTAATTTTTTGAAACGTTATAAGCATATTAACAACGGTACTTTTCATTGCTTTTAAAGTACTGCGCTTGTGCAGAGAGGGCATGTAATCATTGCTATAGTTAAGTGAAAATTCTTAAAGATTTAAATGAAATATAAACCTCTGATCCAAAAAATCTTAACAAGGTGATATTTTAGACTTATTTATTGGTTTATTTAAAATATCTTTTTATTATTTGTAAGAATGAAAAATACAAATTTTGGAGAATCAGTGTGCAACAGATTATTTTGCTTCTTAGTTAAAAAGTGTTTGTTAGTGGAAGTGAAAATCGTGCTTTAAAAATTAATGTCCAAAAAAATCCTTTATATATATATATATATATATATATATATATAATATATTACGATGAAATACTGATTATGCATTATATTTAAAAAAAAAAAAATTTCATGAAATCGGTTTTATCAGAAATTATTTTACATTGGGCGCCATTGTGGTGGAATATAGATTACTATGATCTGTGCAGGAAGCAACAGGGCTTATGTTTTTAGGAACATTTCTTTAATAACCACATTCACACACTGGACAAAGACGGGGCAAGACAAAACATTTACGCGCGCAATTTACCACTACAGTATCACATCTCATTCTGATTAACCTCGCAACGCATTGTGGGATGCCATATGGGATAGCCTATTAGGCATCGCTATCTAGTATCCAAAAGAGAAGATAAGAGTTATGTAACTGCCACAATATATTTATATATATCTGTCACACACACACACACACACAACTAACACACACACACACAACTAACACATAGCTTAAATCATACACACTACCATACGCAATAACAAGAGAAAACAGCTCAGTGAGAATTAACTTTTTAACAAAAAGACAGGGACAGAATTTTTTAAACTCGTGTGAATGATATTCAAATTACAGATTGTGGTGTGTAACGATAGTATTATAAAAGTTAGTAAACTATCATTTCAGTATCCAAATAAACAAAAAGTACTTGCTATTAAATTATTAGCTTGTTTGTAATTAATTATTAGCTTTTTATTAATTTGGAAAATCTGCTCTTCTTTCACGCCATGTGGGAGGTTGCAATACATATCTTCAAATTAATGAACTTTTTTTTATGCTAATACATACTGTTAGCATAAAAAGTTCTAACAGTATGTATTATTAATATATATATCGATATACATTTCGATTTATATATTATATAATAATTTTGCTATGCTAACGATATCATATGGGTTATTCCTTTGCATTTTAATTAAAAGCAAGCATTTACATAATAATGAGTTTTATCGGCCACATGTATTGTTAAAAGATATCTTAACTGTTTTTCAATAATTTTATACAAATCTTTGCTATGAAATATTAGGGAAAATAAACAGATTCAGAAACACACGCGCACACACACACACACACACGAAAAAACAAGATCCAATAAATGCTTTTGAAAATAATTTTTATTATTTTTATTTTTTGAAAATAATTTTTATGAAATAAAAGAATTATCGAAAAACAAGAAATAATCAATATGACACAGATGTCGACTTCAAGTCGAAGATGATAAAGCAATTACAAAATCTCTCTTCCCTTCTGGCGAAATCTGGAAATTATTTTTATACTTGAACAGTACTTACCGAGTGCTTCGATCGATATTAGTTGAATTATCAACTCAGTTAATCAAGACCCAAACAATTCCAGGAATATGTCGGCCAGAACTCCCCCTCTTTTGGGGGCTAGAAGTAATTATCATTAATTTTAATGGCCGCTAGAGCTCATGGAAAAATGTTGGAACAAATTTTATTGGCCTTCCAGTTCCGGCGAATATATTTGTTTATTGCTTTAAACGAAAAAAAAAAAAAAAAGTTTTTAAAACGGTTGAAATTAAAATAAGATACGTCGTGGAAAAGGGTGCATTTTAAAATCGACCTGGGGGTTGTCCTAGGAATGAAGTCGTGTGAATAGAACATCTGCTTTCCGGTGGGGAGCTCTGCATCTGCCTGTAGGAGAAGTGGTGTTTCGGAAATTTTATTACAATTTTTTTTTTATTTGCCGATATAAATGTTCGTTTTATGTGTTTATTACTTTTAGTTCTTCTCTCCGAAAATTAAATTATCACATGAATGTGTGTGGTAAGTACAGTGGTAACGATCGAAATCATAAAGATTGGGAATAAGACAATTCAATTGGCTTCTGAGTTTTTTTTTATTCCAATGCTTTTATGTGCTGGGAATGAGTATACAATTTGAAAAAAAAATTATTGTCATTTTTATATTTTTCATGGTGTTCAAATTTTCTGCAGTTTTTATTATTACATATATTTTATTCTACAATTGTTTTAGTTCAACTCAAACCCGTTTATTCCTTATTTTATCTAGATTGAATGAAGCATACTTTGTCGGTGAAACGCATGATTTCATATTAATGTTTCATTATATAAATTTTATTTTTCTCATACACATAGAGAAATCATTTATAATCACTAAGAAAATTTAGATTTTATTTAGATGCTCTGATTTTAGACCTTCATGAGTTTCGAAAACACTTAATTCTAGGGTGAAAAAACGCAATAACTCAATACCATAAGATAATAATGTAAGGAATTCCAAACATTATCTTTTTACAAATCTCTGGATTACCGTTAAATTAGAATGATACCTTCAAATCTTTTATTACCGTCAAATCAAAATGATATTTTCAAATCTTAGATTGCCATCAAATTAGAATTATATCGTTAAATCTTAGATTATCATCAAATTAAAATGGTACCGTCAAATCTTAGAATACCATCAAATTGGAATGATGTCATCGAAGTGTGTCTGCCTACTTCATAACTCAAAAACGCAAAGAATCGGACAGATGAAACGCAAAATAACGATATCGGCATTGAAAGTATAGACATGTATATATTTTCTAACTGAATCTATCATGAAATTAACTGTATATCAACTACCTATAATATGTATGTGAACACAATAACACGGAAGGATGTATAATTTTTGTGTGTGACCTTTGAAACAAAATTGTCATTTAAAAAAGATAATAAAAGTGTCGACAGAAAATGTTTTCATTCCTAAAAGCTTATTCTGTTTGTTTTTTTGATGATAAAAACACGTAATATTTTAAAATCATCAAAAAGATTGTTATAGTACAAATTTACTTTCTAATAAGTACAACAACTTTTCTATTTAATTTGTGTACTTTTAAGTACTTGCTTTTCTGTATAATTGAAAACCTGAACACAAAATTCGTCCGATTCATGCCACTAAATTATTGCTGCATTTACAGGAAAGTAACTATACCTACTTATATGTAAAACATATTTTTTTAGCAGTTTCGTGGCCGAAGAGTGAGAAGATACTTTGAATTTTTTAAACTTCGCTTTACTCCATCCCAGGAATGTTGCTTCAAAACGGGGCGTTAATATAACTAAACTAAACTCCATCCCGAGAGTAATTTATAACAAGCAAGAATTCACCAGATTCATCGATCATCGATCTACTTCACCAACATAAGAGCAAAAAAAAAAAAAGAGAGAGAGAGAGAGAGAGAGAAATGAGCGAAAGAAAAATATTTATCCCCATTCATTCAGGACCCAACTAAGGCAAGGACATATGGGAAGTTGCCCTGAACCTCCACATCCGATTGGGCCCCCAAATCGAAAAATACCATAGACAAGTTCTATGCATGGTTCTTCATTACTGAAGTAGTGAAAGAGGTGGGGAGAGAAATTTTTGCCGGGCCTCAGTTAGGCTAAGCCAGGTCCTGCATTCATTATATACTGAGATTCTGATCAATCTTTCTTTACATGTTTCGATTTAAGTAAAGGGAAAGTACAGGGCGCGAAAGAAAAACTTATTTATTTGGAAGGTCATTAAAATCAAAAGTACTTCAGCTTTTTTTTAATTCTTTTTTTATTTGAATACAATATACCAATTTTTTTTTCCATACAGTTTTGAAAATGACATCGGTTAAATGGCAACACCCTTTGCGCATTTACTGATTGAGTCGATTTTTGAAGTTCGTGTGCACTCCTCGCAGCATATTAATCGGTATGTTGGCAATGGCGTCGCTAATGTTGTTCTTGAGGTGAGCTATTGTCCGTCGTCGAGCGACATAAACCAGGGATTTGAAAATGAGCCTCGTCACTGAAAAAATCGATCGCATCTTCAAGCAGGTTGTCAAAAAGCATTTCATATGCGTTTTGACGGGCAACAAAATCACGTTCAGTTAACTCTTGCATTACAGTCAATTTATAGAGACGGAATTGAAGGTCTTGATGGAGAACTCGTCGAAGAGTGGTGTTAGAAATTCACAGAGCAGCTGCGTGTTTGCGAGCCGAACGCAGAACTGACTGCCTCCCTCTTTCGACATTTTCTGGAGTTCTGGTGGTCCGTTGATGTCCATTTCTGGATTTAGCAACACTCCCAAAATGAGTTAACCCACGACAGAATTTAATTACGGGCAGGAACGTGTCTGTGAAGAGGAATTTCAAAGCGAGCGCGGAAAGCACGTTGCGTAGCAACAAGTGAGCGACCGTTAGAAAAGGAGCTCTCGATGGTGAAGGCCCGCTGCCCTCTAAAACCAAAGCATGATGGCAACCGACTAGAGGGACAAACAAACTTGGAAACTTCTCCCTTTCAGTAGCACCACCTATCATCCCTCTACCCACCGAATTCACCGCTCGGGAGTTTTTTCATATAAGTTTCTCTGGTGCACCCTGTAAGTACATTTTAAAACAATTTGTGCAGCGTGACAAATTTTTATCACTTCTCTCGGAGTATGGGGAATGCCGATTTCAGTAGTTTTAGTGTTTAGTGTAGTTTCAGTAGTTTTTCAGTAGTAGTCGTGTTGTATTAATTAAATAAAAAAAGTGGAACTGAATTAAGGGAACTAATACGAGTTAAATCAAGAGAAAACTTTGGAAATTAATTTTGATTTAAAGATATATATAATATATAAAATGTCTCAACTGTTTCTGGTCGCGACCCTTCTCGGCTGACGTTCGTTTAACTTCTTGGTCTTGGGAACTCTCAGCACTCTCCTCTCTGACTGCTGTTTAACACCGGAAGAAGTGCTGAGAGGCCTCTTGTGGAATTAATTTACCACATATATATGTTTATTGGTGAAATCAACCAAACAATTATACATGTAATAATTTTTATAATTTATATAGTTCCTCTATACGAAACCAATGCGGTTTCATTCTAAATTCTCACAAGAACAAAATCTCCTTTTGTTGTATGTGGACATTCCGATTCAATACGATCGCTCTCAAAAACTAGCCGAAGGCCTCTAATATCTTTACCGGTAGCAAAAGAATAGTAATAATAATAGTAGGGGGGGGCAAAAAATGTGAAGGCTCAAATCCATAAAAAGAGTGCGTGACTGATAGGAGGGACGGTCTTTTTTCCCTTCTCCTTTACTTATTCAGTAATCTGATATTCGATGAGCGTGTTCTGTTCCAGTAGATTGATTTTTACTGTAGGGAATACCAATCGAAACTTTTCTATATGTTTAAATGTATCAAGCAATGTTTTTTTTTCAAACGTGGTTCTACCTGTCTATCTAGTTTCAATAATAGTAGTGCCTTTTTTTAATGTATTATATACTTTTATGAGCAGGTAAAGTTATTTTTTTTATATCCTTGATATGATTACAAGCATTTTTTTTTAAAAAAAAGATTATAACTGTGTGGCAAAACGTATTTTATCTAAAACAAATATTCATTTTCTTGAAGGGAAAAAAACTTAAAATAATTGAATTAAAAAAATCATCAATGTATGAATTTAGTAATAAAACTCATGTAATTGACTTTTGTAATGACATAATCGCATGGCAAATGCAACAATTTGTCATTTAGTTGTGCATTATCCTACTGGCAAGTTTGATTAAATTTAGAATTTAACTTTTCTTTAAATAGTTTTTAAAAAATTCATTGCTGAACATGTCTTATATAATAATTTTTTTCTGGTTTTTATGTTCATTAATCAGCCAAATATATTTTGATTTTTTTTAAATCAAAACTTTTTATAGGAATAAATTTCTTGCAATAAATCATTGTTGATAACAACTGTTAATCTAAATTTTATTTCTACATCTGGCATCTTTAACTCCATCTTCCATCGTTGCCAGCTTTTCTCTCTTAACTTAATAACACTCACTTTTTTGCCTTACCTAACAAACAGATTCAGAAACGACATAGATTGGCAACAACTCGCTTCACATTTCTCCACAAGCATCTTTCTTATTATATCATTTTTTTCTTAGCGATTTAATAATAAAAACACGG
The DNA here is from genome assembly GCA_026543055.1 of Argiope trifasciata. NCBI lineage: Eukaryota > Metazoa > Arthropoda > Arachnida > Araneae > Araneidae > Argiope > Argiope trifasciata. The sequence continues at coordinate 8,811 of JAPMOQ010018920.1, forward strand.
CAATTCGCTCTTCAGTACGCGAGACTGTTTTCTCTCCTTTTGTGTTAAAATTTCAAAATTCTTTTTGTTCCATTTTTTTTGGTTCACTTAGTTCCACACAAAAAAAGTTCTTTTATACGTTACGGAGCTCAATCGCAGCCGCCGTGTCTACAATGACATCGGAATAGCGTTTATTAACTCATCCGCTGCATCATTTTGAGTGTGAAAGTGTTCTGGGGTCTTTTGTTTGGGCCCCGATTTTATTCTCATCAATCTTTTTCTTCCAGAGCGCTTTTACCGACGACAAGTGGCAACGCATGGGAGAATTCAAGATTCTTTTATCAGAATTGTTATTCGCCGGGCTCTAAACGGTTCGCTTTTCGCCGCTTATTTTGCTCGCTTATCTTCTGGTCGTCATGGGCCGCTGTGTCCAAGAATAAAAAGACGCTCTCTTCACTTCGTTCTCTGCTTTTTCAGTCGTGAATAAATATTGTGCTCATTATTTTTTATGGGTAATAACTTTGAACTCTTCACGTGGTGTATATTAAATTTCACGTCTGTCTCTAAAAGCAGAGTGATATACGCTTATACGCTTTTTTTTTTTTTTTTTTTTTTCCTTATTAAAAGGAAGGGGAATGTGAGTCGAAATTGCTTTTGTGGAATGACATTTTTTTCTGCATAATTTTTTGGCTTCTTTTATTTTGTATTAAAAAAATGATTTTTTTCAAAAATTCTTTGCTACATAGTACATTATTTTTATAAGTACTGAAATATGAGTGAAATAATACAGCTGATAATATTAGTCATGCCGGAAAGCTTGGAATTAACTATTAAATGTTTTCTGGCATTAATTCGCTCCAACGAAGTTAAAGTAAATTGACATACAAATTAAGGGGCACCTGTTAAATGGCATGCCAATATTACATATGATATTATTGAAGAACTAAGATTTCAGCACATGAACACATATTTTCAATTACTTGGGTATCTTTTTACTAAATTAGTTTCGATTTGAAGAATCATGAGAGATGTCTTGACCGAATCTCATAATCTTTCGCCGTGATTCAATAACACTGATGGCAAATAAACCTAGACCTTCATTTTTAAACTAATGAGAACAATATTTGACCTACAATATAATATTTAACATCTAATAGGTCCGCATACAAAACAAAGTTGCCAAAACTTCGCATAGTTTTCAATTTTAAAAACGACAGAGAGCAGATCTTTGATAAAATTAATTTTTAATCGAAAACTTTGCATTCAAAATCTTATCACCAAACCATTGTTAATTCCAACAAAATGTTAGCTAAAAAATTTTATCGATTTCATTTTTAAAAAATTGTATTCAGATGCTTTATATGTATTTGCGTGTTACCAACCTAAAAGCACTAATAAACAAATGATATAGTTTTAAAATTTTGTTAAAGTTCTTATCAGTAGAAGGAGAGTGCTTTGAATACGTAGGTAAAAATTTCTAGGTCTGTCGCAAGCAAAAATAAAGGAAGGTATTTTTATAGTTCCATATATTCGGAAATTTTTTAAAGACGAAATATTTGAAAGTAACATGCTTTTGAATGAAAAAAAAAAAGCTTGGGGAACTGTCAAGGAAATCGTTACAAAATTCTCTGCAGCTTTAAGGACCTCTAACTTTAATTCTATTGTTTAAAAAAAATATTAACGAAAATCAAAGACTTTTTATTGTTCAATCGGTTTGAAAGAGCATTTTTTTAAATTCGCAATCGGGCTAATCTTTTTTTCTTTTCAAAATATTGGTGCAATTAGTGAAGAATAGAGGAAAAAGAACTTCACTAAAAACAGATGTGGCGTAGGTAGGTGAAGCATCAATATGATGGCAGACTACTGTTAGATGCCAGTCCCGCGTACTGTCTACTAGAGACTAGGTACCAAAAAAAAAAAAAAACTTCCAAGAAAAAAGAGAAAGAAAGCATTAAAGATATATAAATTCTGGACCTACAACAATTTTAACTGCTCTAATTAATATATATATATAATTAACTATTTCTAATTGTACGATGTATTAACTAATTTGCAAATAAAATACTTAAAAATATCTTCAAGATACTTTTTTTTTTTGCTGAATATATACAATAGGTTTTCTTCCCTTTTTTTTCAAGCCTATTTTGGGAAAATTCTTTTCGTGATAGAGAAATATAGATGCCGTATTTGAAATTAAAATACCAAATGTTATAAAACTCAATCATTTACATTGAAAATATTTTTTTCATGATTTAAAGTTTGTATTATTTATTTGTTCATCAACCTAAGAATAGGCCTGTCTTATTTATTTGTTCATTAAGCTGAGAATAGATTTGTCTTATTTATTTGTTCATCAATCTGATAATAGATCTGCGTTTTTATTTGTTCAAGCTAACAATTAGGATATATTTTTTTAGCCTTATTGTGTTTATCAACAATCGCAAGATCGTAATGATTTCTTTTCAATAAACAAATAAAAAATGAAAATTCTCCGAGATACGCTGCATAATAAAGCTCTTATTTACTTGTTATTCTATTAAAATCATTAATTGTTCTAGAAATAATCTGTTTCTCAAACAAATATTTCTTACTTGCTTATGTAGTTTATTGTTTTAAAAAATTACCCAATTTTCTAATCCTGCTTGATAGAAATTACAAGAAGCTGAGCGTGACAAAATAGTCTTTCCAGTAGAATGTTTAAATTGCACTTTGAATATGACAAATTATAAAATAAACCAATTAAGAGATGAAGCAATCATAATAAATTCTTCCAGTGAAAATTAACTGAAAAATAAACAGATTTATAAAAATTACAAGAATGTTGTCTGGACATTTATTCTAGTCTATGCTTATTCAATTTCTATTCTTTTGACTTAATGCCAAGAGTTCTCCTTTTGTGAAATCAACCCATTTTGAAAATGTAAATTTCCTTTTCTAGAGTCATTATTTTTGTCGTTCGCTGCATATTTCAAAAGAATTTATCTAATTTCTCCTTTCATTTCGCTGCGTTTCTCCTCCAGACATCTTTATTACTTCGAAGAATTTAAGCAATTTTTAAGATAACGTAAACTTTACCTTGAAAGTTTGCATCTTAATTTCTTTGCTGGCAGTTGTTTTAAGACGAAACAAATAAGCAAAATAAACGAATAAATAAATCTTTTCTGAAACTATCGACTCGTTTCACTTCTGCCGACATTTTCGTTCCGCTTTCATTTTGTCTGCCTCCTGAATTAGTTTCCGTCATTTCGGAGCAGAAGTTTATCTCAAAACGTTTTCTTTATCTGCAATTCTGTTAGTTTTTTTTGCTTACTTATTTAAGAAGAAAAGAAAAACTTTTATTAGTTTTTTTTACTTACTTATTTAAGAAGAAAAGAAAAACTTTTATTACCTCTCCAACCATAAAACGTACCTACAGGTTTAATACATTTATTTATTTTTTTACTTATCTCGTTCCTTAACTGTTTCTTTGCGATACTATTTCGAAAAATTCTATCCTGAATGTTCTCTGTGAACAAAAATTGCAGTAGCAAATGGATAAATTGTAGAAGTAAAAGGAAATACTATATACAGGTACGTTCATTGCTAACGAAAACCATCGGCAGTTTGAGAAGTTGCTGTATATTTACAATCTCCTGTTGTTGTCAAGCTTTGATTTCACTTATACACTGTTTCTCCACTACTATTTTTTATAGAAATGGGTTATGTTTTTTTAGCTTCTATGGCGCATTTCATATCTATTTTTTTTGGTAGTTACAGAGCATAAAATAATTCAGGAATTGAAATTAGTATAGATGTACTATTAGTTATTGTATTTAAAAGTAATGGGCCTATTTTGGTCGAAGTTTTATTATAAACAAAGAAAAAGGAGGAGAAAAAAAAAAGAGTTTTATTTGTAAGATTAAACATTATCATCCGAGTCTGGAGACGATGCTCAGCCTTGATTTGTAAATTTATGAAAGTTAACTCATACATAGGAATAAATTTTTGTGGAAATAGCGAAAATTGCCATGGTGATTATTTGTAGATTAAAAATGTTGTCAAAATATTAACAATAAAATGTTATTAATTCATTCACTCATTTTTTTTTGTCGGAAAAAATTTGTCTTTTTACACTAATCTGCTTTATCAGTTCACTTAAGTATCAGACTAATCTAGACAGGTAGTTCATCGGGATTATTAGTCTTATTTAATTAAAAATCTCTTGCACATTACTCGAGTTCATGATTCCCCAAGCAAGTTGGTCTAATGAAGTTGGTTCCCATGACACCATACTAGCATTAAAGACTTGTCCTTGGCAAGAAATTTCAGTTTATTCATCGTCTTTTGGAATGATGTTATGTAATTTTTCCTTTCCTTCTTGTTAGCCGCTTCAAATAATTAGCTGAAGATTTCTTCCTTAGTTTTCAACAATGAAAGAAGAGGGAAAAAATAATAATACTCATATAAATATTTGATGAAACCATGGAAACGGTATGATTTTCAAAACAACATAAGATCTGTTCTTCAAAATTAAGCTTAGAAAATAATACTTTGAAAAAATTGCATGAATTCAAGGAAATTATATTCAGTTATTAAATTGGTATCATTAAAAAGACAATATTAAATAGTTTAAAACAGCGTTCAAATCAGTTTTTTCCCTTTAATTTTTGGAGAGTTATTGCGAAAAAAAGACAAAATACGTGTAATTTTTAAATTTTTTCAAAACTTTTTTTTGTGTGTTATATTTTCACAATTTAAAATATGTCGAATTATAATTATTTATGTTGTGTTTGCTTGCTATAGGTCAAGCGATCTATCCTATTAAACGATAACGAACATTCTTCTTTAACATTATTATTAGATATGATATTTTATGAGTTTTTTTTCATACTATTTAGTAATGATATGACCGGGATAGCTTGGTTGTTCTCTCATCCGCGTATAAGGTGGTTGGTGCACGTGTAAATCTGTCGAAGTCACTAAGTCCTCCAAGTTGAGTTAATACTATTGGGAGTACTGGTTCAAAGTTGATAGTTTTCTGATTCAGGTCTAAATTACAATCTATGAATGAAATCCGATTCATAAAAAAAGGGTCGTGACGCATGAGTAGGTAATTCGTACCCTTGGTGCTAGATGGCGTTACTGAAACAAGGGATGCTAAAAATCTCGATTAATTATGATATTGTCTATGACAAGTTCCATTAGAAACAACAACAATAATATTATTTCTAATATTGCTGAATATTTCTAATATTCTATATTTCATTTCTAATATTGTTTCTATTGTATCAGAATTGTTCTAATGTATTTTCAGGGCTTTTTTTTTTTTCTTCTTCAATTCCTACTTGGTTCACGTTCTCCCTATATATATTTATTTATATATCTTGTTCAAATTTTCAACTGTTAATAAAATATTTTTTATTCATCCACTCAAGTTAAAATAATTTTTTTTGTAGTGGTCGACACTTGAGGTTAATACAGTTTCTTTTTCAAACATTAATACATTAATCAAATTTAATTAATTTTTAATACTTTAAATAGCGTTTTAGCTGTTTGCAATGAAAATTTAAATCAACAAGCTGTAACTCAATCCGTAAAAGCAAGGATTTCAGTATTTTTCACGTGAAGGTGAAGGATAATTCAATTTTTGCGAAAATCAATAATTTTTTATACTTAATTTTTTTATAATTATTTAATAAAAAGTAACTAATATAAAAATTTTCTCTGTTGATTTAAGTAGCGATTGAATTGAATTACATATTACTGGCTTCCAATATTATTGTTTGTTTGTTTTTCAGCATTTTTGTTAAATACAGTTTTCAAAACTCAAGTGGTGACGAAAGTAATGTTTTCCAGTTTTGTGATGCAAATTTATCTGTATGTCGGTTTAAGAACCGAAATCCATGAGGTTTAGTTACTCTTTCTTAATCTACCTACAAAAATCCGCCATTTCCGTGCCTTAATTTACTTTCTGTCCGGTTAGTTTCACACGAGTCGCCATTTATCAGGATGGATCTTCCGTTCCATTCCTATCCGTCCGCCGAGCTTTGGATTACCGGCCGCGAATGGCGATGGAATCCCCGCCAAATTAAATACTCTCCGTACGTGACTGTCTTCCCCAATGAGGCAAAATCTTCGCAACATAAACAAAAGGATCGTGAAAGCGCCAGTTTAACTAAAAGTGGTCGCACGTGCAAAGGGGGGAGAAAAAAGAAACAAAAACCGTTTTTCCTAGGAAGCTGCGTTCGAGAATGGTGGCGCGATTAGCGTAATCGGCTTTTGGTTTAGAAAATTTCGTGACTCAGATAGAAAGTGGTTGCTCTTTTTTTTCCAACACCACACCCACTCACAGAGGCCGCCAGGGCTTTTTTTTTTCTGTTGGGATTTTGCTATGTGCAGATTCTATCGAGGTTACCTGATCTAGCACCCATTCTCGGTAACGAATGGTTATTATTATTTTTTATTTTTTAAAAACCATTTATATACGGTTTTATCGATCATTTGACATTCCGTTCTGCATCTTTATACTTGAAGGCCTCATTATTCGTGGCGATTTAGAAATGTTACGACTCCAGGCTGTACGTACATGAGCAATTTTGTTTAACTTTGCAACCCGTTTTTAGTTTAACTTTATGTCGTTGATTTATGACTTTTTTAAAATTTCGTATTTTAATAATGCTTATTTATTTTTAAGACCCATCAACTGCGCGATGCCAATTATACTTACAATTATTTATGCAGCAACTCCCTGTATATATACTGGTTAATACTGTCATCATTATATAAAAAATGTGTTTGAATATATGTTTATTCCATATATCATTCTTAACAATTGTGTTGAATTCAAACATACATTGAATTCATACGTATTATTTTAGACAAGAGAATGAATGCTGTCTGTGTTTTAAAGCTCAAAATTTAATTAAATCTTCGATTAATTAAATTATTTAAATTTTTGCCTTTTTACCTATGTAATTATAAGGAAATTGTTCCCGAAAAAATATCATTTTAAAATTCGAACTTTTATTATTTTAATGATGATTTCATTTCTGCACACTATTTTGTTTTCATTTGTTGCGAATTTTTTAAAATTATTTTAAAAATATTAATTTGGAGTTATCTATTCTACCACTATTTTTTTAAATCCTGCTTTATTTTAATGCATATCTTATCATTTGTTTTAAAACAATGTTTTAATAATGTCTACAAGCAGGTATAAGTCAATCGACTAAACGGAAATATATAGAGCTTTGTAAAGTGAATGAAGCAGATGTATGATGACATTTATCATATTTTGCCTTTTCAACTTTTAATCTTTTTGCTTTTTTTAATTTCAATACCTATATCATAAAAAAGGAGTTTATGTTTTATAATTGTTTCGATCAAAGTAATTGCAGTAGGTTAAAAGTATTCATGCAAGGATTTCAATCCCAAGTAACGCCAGGTATATAAGTAGTATCTAAACAAAACAGGTAAGGAAATTTGAAGAAACAGGATCGTTGGGTGTTCGTCCTGGAAGAGGAAGAAAATCAGTTCCTTCTGAAGTCGTTGAGGAGGTTGTTCTTCAAGTGGAGGAGGACAAAACATCAAACTTCATGGCTTGCAGCAGTGTTCGCCATGTCGCAACAGTGTTGCATAAGCAACTGTTCCACCGTTTCACTGTGCATAGGATCCTCAGGAATGATACGATATTATCCATACAAAATCTCGCTTGTTCATCAGCTGCATCCACAAAATTTTGACTCACGTTTAACGTTCTCACTGCAGTTTCTTGCTCGGTGTGAGGTCGATTCTAAATGGCTTTGGAACATTTTGTGGTCTGATGAAGCTCATTTCCGTTTAGACGGCTCGCTGAATACGCATAACTGCCGAATTTGTGCTACAGAACATCCCCGCTTTACCCTTGATGTTACGTTGCATTCACCAAAAGTAACGGTATGGTGTGGATTTAATGCTTCTTTTATTCTGGAGCCGTACTTCTTCGAGGAACAAACTCCATCAGGTGCAGTGACATGCACTGTCACGAAAGAGCGATATGCATCGATGTTGGAGAATGCAGTTGTTCCGGCTTTACAATCACGCCGATGTCTTGACTGAACGCTTTTTATGCAGGATGGTGCGACTCCACACACTGCAAATTGTGTAAAAAATATTCTGAAAACACATTTTACAGAGTAATAAGCCGCCACTTCAGTAATGCTTGGCCTGCTCGATCCTCAGACCTTAATCCTTGCGATTTTTGGCTCTTAGGATATTTGAAAGATCTGTTTGGCCGCGACAACCCGAAAGCGTTGCCTGATCTTAAAGCCAGTATTTTCCGCCAAGTGTTCAATATTCAACGCAGACACTACGCTCTACTGTTGAGCATGCTGTTTTCGGATTTCAGAGGGTAGCTGGCAATAGTGGCCAACATATCGAACATGACTTGGATTAATTCCAAGCTAATGTGTAATTCTTATAATAAAATAGTTGATAATACGCCCTCTAGTGGCGACATTTGGAACTAAATTTTTTTTAGCAAAATTTCTTTTTTATCCCTTTATTTAGGCATACCCAAAATTTCAGCATTTTCGGATGAATTGGGTAACATTAATTTGGGACACCCTGTATATGATATATAATACAGAGTTATCAATTGCATGACTTTTCCTACCCTCTGTTTGATCTGTTGCATCAAAACAGAAGGTAATAGAGCAACTACTGCAAGATTTAATTTTGAAAATAATTTTTTTTAAAAGCAACATTTACCAAATTTTAAATACTCTCCTGGTATGTTGATTCGAACTGGAGACTAGAATTTTCTTTACGCAGTCCTTTCTTTTTAAGCATGAATGAAGTTACGGGAAAATTTTTGTACTAAATATTTTTAAAATGTTTTTTTTTCTCTGCATATACAGTAATGAAAGACATCTCTAAATAATAATTGCACATATATTTTGCCTAAACTGTGAAAAAGATATTACAACCTTAATCCTCCTGCTTTTTTTTATGCTGATTGAAATTTATTAATTTGTACAAAGCGGACTTTTTATTTCTCTTTTAAAATGTAGAAATTATTGAAATATCACGGCAGTTTTTACAAACTATTTGCTAATGGATTTTTGCAATTTTCATTAGGCCTCCAGGAACGTGAAGCCCGTAAAATTCATTTCGCTAAAAGCCGACGTAAGTTTTAAACGCTCTAAATTCGGCCATTAAAGGGAACTTGTGAAAGCGGTTCCTGGGCGAATTGAACTCTTCGTTCTTCATTAAACTAAAACCGCACTCGGGAAATAGTTCCTCATCAAATATAACGGTGCAAACTGCTGTGACCGCGTGGTCATTTAACTCTAGGCGCCCGAATTCCGAGGTTTCGTTTTGAATGTAAATTACTGCGAGATACATTTACTTGAATTCAAATCGATTGCAGCTGTAAACTGAAACAACTCTCGTTGTTAATGAGATTTGAGGAACTTGTTATTTTGCTTTTCATTTTCTCCTGTAAAATTTAACTTTTTTTCATTGATTGTATGTATCGAGCGATAAACGTGGACAATTTCTAGGACCTTTTTTTTTTTTTCTTTCGATGTCATCTATGTCGGTTATTGTGCTCTTAAAATTAGATATTATGGATTCTCTAGTCAGAGGAAAGCTACTGAATTTGGCCTAGATTAGTCCTGTATCGAATCTTAATTCTATTAAAAGCTTGGGCTGTGAAAGAAGGCAAATTTTATGCCGTAAAAAACGTGTTGTTGTTTAATGACTTTTTTTAAGTACTTATACTTATAAAACAATGTATCAAATCTAACGAGGTAAAATATTTTTATTAAAAAGCCTTATTTCTTTAAAAAATTATAAACACCTGAGAAGCATAAAAACACTTTATGTTTACAACTACTACTAAGTCTCTAATGTTTGGCAATTTAATTCCTTGCTTTGACAAGAAAATAACTCATTTTCCTTGGTAAGGGTAAAATTGATTAAAATTTTTAATGGAAAAACAAATTAAAATTAAATAATCTTTACAATGATAAGAGCATTGACACTTGCTTCTTCAATTGTTATTTTAAACTTAACTACAGACAAAATCTCAAATCGATTTTTTTTTTTTTTTTTTTTTTTTTTGACTAATGAATAGATTTCTTTTAGACTTTTTGTTCACAACTTAAAAGAATTCATTGTCAACGGTTTTGTTAAACTTTCGTTTCTTTCTCTTTCCTAAATTGTTTTGGTTTGTTCAAATTTCGTTCAAATGCCTCAAAACCACGAAGAGGGAAAAAATATCTCTTGTTTTTAAAACGAAAATGAAAAAGTTCCAAGTCTGTGCGTGGAATCGCTCAGATGAACGCTAAGTGGAGATTGATCACCACCATCCGTCATCCTGTGAAGTATTTGACTGAAGAACTGGTTTAATTTTGAATCATGAGACCTTTTGGCATCAAATTAGGCGAAACTCTTTGGCTCAGCCGCCAACTTCTTTAAATGTTGACAGGAAAATTAATGAATTCGCGACATGTTGGAGAAAAGAGAAGATGGCCATCTTATAAAAATTGATCAAAATGGTCGCAAAAAGACGTCAGCGTAGTACTATTTCATTCTTTTATTTTTTTTCTATGGAGTTATGGGTTAATATATGGCCAAACTTAATGCTGTAGAAGATAAAATAATTAAACTTTTACCGTCGAATTTTTATAATTACAAGAAAATTCGTTTCACATTGTTACATAGTTTCCTTATTTATTTATGTACTTTGTGTGCCTAATATCCTTTAATATAAAATATTTTTATTAAATTTATTTGCTAGAAATATGTTAAAGGTTTATTTATAGAGAAGAAAACGTCTTTGATACGCTTTGCGTTTCAAAATGTTTTATATATGTGTGTGTATAAATATTTTTGAAGAAGTTTGGGGGAGGATGGCTAGCATTAGAATAATAAATTTTTCAGTAAATATCAGAGACAGAGGAGAATAAATTCAGCAATTACAAGATTTCTCTAGGGATATTGTAAAATCCTGGATACAAAGTTTTAATTTAGGAGCTGTTTATGTAATTTGAGCATATTATTATTCCATTATTTATATTTTGAGTTATAAATAATGACTGAACATGGAAGAAATTTTTCAATTTAAAATTGTGTATTTTATGTAAACACCTCGCATTAATTTTCATTGTCTGAATAAAATTAACTATATGTTTGCCTTATTCCTTTTTGCTTTCGCCTTTACGTACTTTCGAAAAACGTATTTTTTTTAAAATGTCTGTCCATCTGTCTGTGACAAAGATAATTCATAACGTTTTAAGGTAGACGGTCGACATTTGTTATACGATCTTTACGCCGAATTTGTAGATTTCTATCAAATTTTGAATAAAATATGTTAAGAGGAAGTCTGTCCGAATACAAGTTCATACGATAATTGCAAAGCAAAAAGAACTAAATAAGTACAATTTCGGCTCGTAGATTTAACATCAACAGTGTAGACACTTGTCGAATTTTGAGCCAAATCCTACAACTGGTTAGCTATATGTTGGTCTGTACTCTCAGATACTTATAAATAAGATAATTAAAAACAATGATTTCAGTGTATCATTTTTAGTGTGGAATTTCGTGATTACAAATACAATTTTGCGTCATTTTTTTTGTTTTAATATCAGTTTTCAAGTCTTTTTTTTTTTGTTTTAATGTCATTTTTTTAAAGAAAAATTCGTCTAAAACACGAATTCGAGTTTTGAATCTTATTAACTGCTTGTTAGGAAATAATTGCCAATTAGCTCACCAGGGATGACGCATAATTTGAAGAAAATGCCAAAATTAAGCCAAAAATTAATATTTTGTTAACTATTGCACGCAATGCCATGTAAGGCTTTATCTCAAGTTTATTATAGAGTATTCGAGAAAGTTTCGGAGGGACCGTTTTAACATGGAATTTGAGTTGTTTGTCCTTTTAAGAGAAGTACTTATATAATTTGATAAGTAAGTATATAATTTGATTCTCATTTGTTTTTGTGTTGGAGAAAAAGATAGAAAATCCATTTAACTGTACACAAATTTTTTAAAATGCGAGATTTTTTTTACTACTGCTTTAAAGTTTTAACTATAATGATTCTATATTGTATAGTACATATAATTTTCTTTATCTCTCAGTAATAATATTATTATCTAAAATTAGTTAGCTTTAAAAAAAACCTGACAAATCTTTTATTATATTGCGTTTAAATAGGAAAAATTTTGATTGATAAATCTGGATGTCGAAATCAATAGTGAGAATCATTTCATCTATATTTTAATTTATTATTACCATAGATGAAGACAAGTATCCAGATGTTCAACGTGCTTTTTTCAGATCGATCCATTTGAACTCAAATGTAAATAAGTTTAAAACGTATTATCATGCTATCTGTCTGAAATTACTCACTCTATATATTCAGTTTAAGTATTAAAAGCAATCTAAAGATTAAAATGTTTTATGATATAACCATCGATTTAATTAAGATAGTTCATTTTTGCTGTCTCATCACAACTTTAATTGCGTTCCAATAATATTTTATTTTTGCCTCCAATTTGTCTGCTAATAAATCAGGATCTGATGATGAACTTTCGGGGAATAACATGCCACATCTCATCACAAATTGACGAAATGAAAAGGCAAACCAATTATAAAAGACAAATAAACTCGTGCCAGTGACTGCTGCCCAGTTATTGTATACTTTTCAAAAAAGGGGAGGACGTTTCAACCCTTCATTATGCTTCCGTTGACAGGAAGCAAAAAAAGTTTGTTTAGCATGTAATAAATTGACCAACTTCGGTAAATCGCCTTTTCGACAAGTTCTGTTTACTTTTTGAAAAGAATCATTAACTTCGAGCGATGATAGAGTAACGCTAATTAAAGGGTCTTGCATCCCTAGTAGTCAGGAAAGATTTGTAGATATTCTATGCGTAGGCTTTCCGGTTCGGGCGTTGTCTGTAGAATTTGCCCGAGAATACCAGAGAGAGACGGGTGTGTTTACAGAACACCGAGTATTTCAAAGAATTAAGGAGAGGGGGATTGAAAAAAAAAGATTCTAGAACGAGGCGGTCTTTGTTGAAATGTCATTTTCTTTTGCCACTCGCTTCTGGTTCGACTTCTTGTTGGTCGAAGAATAGTTCCCTTCTAATAACATCTTTTTCTTCTTTTTTTATTATATTGGCAGTCCTTCCCCCCCTTTCCACTTTGGTATTTCTGATGATGATTAAGTGCGAACCACCACGGAGAGGCCGAATCCAGTCTCGAGTGACAGCTTAAATACCACCTGTCCGTTCAATAACAAGGCGGCAAATCTTTTGAGATGTGGTGGCAACATTTTCCGATTGCCAACGTCGAGTTTTGGAGTGCCCTGGAGGGTTTCGGGTTTTCCGTACATCAATGGTAATCATTTTGCTCGAAGAAGAGTGGAGATTGGAAAAAAAAGAAGAAAAACTGTATATAAGAATAAAAAAGCAGGTGGAAAAAAAGAAAGGGAAGAAAAAAATGCAGAATCACGAGAATTGTGGAAAATAAGGAAGAAAAAAATAGCAATAAACCACATCGTGAAGACAGATATTTTCATCTAATTCAAACACAAGGGGCCTAAGTGGGTAACTTAGAGATGCAATCATCTTTTTCTCATTCTAAAAGAATTGAGTGGATTCTAGTAGCTTTTCTTGAGTAGCAATATATTTTTATGAAGTTACTGAGGTTTATTTTATAAAAAAGGCAGATAAAAAGTCATTCAAAGATTGTCATTATGAAATTTATGCATTAAACTGATAATTTATGTTTATTTAAGATATTAATAAAACTTCTCAGTACTATAAAAACTTAAAGTAAAATTATTTTAATTTAAATAAGCGAAATATACAGGATTAAATGTTGTCGGGAGATCGATTTTGTACCTCTGAATTTTCGATAATTCTTTTTCGATTTTCAGACAAATATTTTTAATTTAATAATTCTTTGAAATTCATATTTCCTTCATACCATTAATTCTTTTTCTGAGAGAATTAAGTTTCATACAAAAATATTAGATGAATTATATAGATTATAATTAGAATTTTTAAAACTATTTTCTTTTGAAATGTTCAATAGTGTTCAAAATCATTTTATATAGTTTTATTTCAATTTAAAGATTTAAATAAATCACTTTAATCAGTATCTAGCAAAAAATATTCAACTGCAGAGTTCCACTCTGGATCTCTAAGTTTTTTTTTTTTTTTTTTTTTTTTGTCTTTTTGTATGTAAAATGTTTCCAATGTAGAAAGCAATCATACAATTATATTTATAAATTTTCAACTGCCGTTGCAAATCCATTTCTTCACTTTTAATACTACTGTGGGTTCGGTGGAAAATTCTAATATATTTGCATAGCCAGATATTTTAATTGCAATTCTAGTATTACTAGCGCCTACTGTGAAATTGACTAACAGTTTTAGGTTAATTCCTATAAGAAAACTGTCTATTGCAATTATTCTCATAACAAGACTTCAGCAAAATTCTTCACCGATTCTGGCCCCCTTGGAACCCAAAATAGCCTTCGTTCAAAAGTTATGCATAAATTGCGTATAATGCTTTGCCATGTTATTTTGTGAACAGGTTAACTAAAGCAATTTTGTTTTGTTTTTAACTGGCTTGGAATATGATATAAATGTAAAAATTTCGTGTGAATTCGTAAATGGCCTATCTAGCTCAAAGTTTGAGATTGTCATTTCGCTGTAACTTCCGTAATATTGACGATAAAAAAATAAATCCAATTAGCCACATTAGCGCCTAATAAAAACAAACTATTGTATATAGTTAAAGGTTTTCAAAATTGTAAATTATGGGCTGAAAAGTGATTTTCCAGCTCTATTTCTAACATTAACAAATTATATTGCCAAACTTAAATGTAAAGGAATCTGTCTTTGCCTTCCAGCTTGCTGAGAGGATTTACTTATTAAATTTAGTATATTGTACAATACTGCGGAACATAGAATGATCTAAAAAATGGATGTGTGGGTGAACAATTACATAGAGATAATTTCTAATTGTCTCTGGCCTGATAGTGAAGTTTATCAAATGGATTCCAAGTTTGAAATGCGATCACCAAATATTTATATAAGTGATTCTATTGTTTCTTAAATCTATCTTCCAGAACAAAGCTCTTCATTCCAGTATGGTATGGAAGTTTGAAGAGTAGGATACCTGCTCATGTACCGTATTCCTTATCTCACTATAATTCAAAATGATTACAAGGATGTTCTTAACACTTTATTTACCGAATTATGTTGCTATCAATTTTTCAACTTCCTTTTTGCACCAGTAATTTAGTTTCCTTTGTAGAATAATCCCAGAGAACCAAAGGGGAAAAAAAAAAATAACAGAAATATTTAATTTAATTATTATTTAAATATTTTTAATTCCTACTTTTATCTTATATTAACTATCCGTGTTCTTTAGAATACCATCAGCAAAAATAATCATGTAGTAAAGATATAAGCTAGATTTAAATGGTATTTTCAAGTACCATCAGTAAATAAAAGTGTTTTCAAATAGTAGATGTCTTATTATATAACAGATTCCAAAGGAATAAAATAATTTAAGTCCCATTCATCAATTTTATTTGCTAATGAATATTTTTTTCCGAATACTTTTCTTCTTTATATTTCATCAATAACTTTTTCTCTGTTCGGACCTATTATGAATTTATTTCTTTCATTTCTGGTGAATAAAAATGCCACATTTATTATTATTTTCGGCAGGGATTGGCGATCAGGCTCGAGTAGTCCTGCAAAGCCCCGACGCACCAGAGGAGTTGGCGGAAAAGGGCGAGATGGTCCTGCGATGCAAAGTGGAAGGAAGCTCCGAGGTCCGCTTTGAGTGGTTTCATAATGGCCTGCGAATGTTTCGGAATGAACGCATCTCCTTCCGAAATAAACGCTTGCAAGTGGCATCCCTGTCGCCGGCCGACAATGGCATTTATTCCTGCAGAGCGGTCAGCGAAGTGGGCGTGGTGGACAGCACTGATAATTTTGCTCTCACGTTGCCCAGTAAGTTATTAATATGCATTAAAATCTAGCAGGGTTTTTTTTTTTGTTTTTTTTTTCCAAAACAATAAAGTTTCTTTTAATAAATATTTTGAATCAGAAAGAATTCTAGATGAATTTTGGATTTTCTACTTTCTCGTTCCTAATAAAAGGAAAAGGACCATCAGGATTTTTAATGGTTTTAAAGCTTGTTGTATTCCCAAAATTAATATCTCAGATATTCAAAAATTTGTGATAATTTTTTTCCTTCCTACTCCGTGATAATACTTTCATTTTCTCTGAGAAAAAAAAAATCTAAATCTTATAAAATCTAAATAGTCTGTATGAAAAAAATACCTATAACAGAAATAATATAATAATAAACAATAAATAAAGCAATCTAAATAATAAATCCGATGAATTCTTAAAAACACATTTTATTTTACATCAGATTCTCTCTCTCATATATATATATATATATTATGGGATATTGATCTTACATATGAATATATCATAGTGGTCTTATGCTTTTTCTGAAATAAACATATTACTGTGTGAATCATGATTTAAAACAACATATAGAATTTCGCTGAAAATTACAAAAGGACTCACAAGGAATTATCTTGATTGAAAATCAATCATGGAATTTTATCTAGGAATTATCTCACCTTGAACATTTAAAATTTTGGAAGCAGAATGCAGTTTTGAAGATTAAGAAGACACGTTGATTTTTAAATTAGCTTTTATCCATCCTGGGAGAGTATAATTATGTTACTAGAGGAAACTCAGATAATGCATGTCCGCTCACAGCAATTGACTAGGCAAAAAGTGGTGTAAAAAGAGACAGAAATTAATTTTCCCTCATTTTATATACCATATTTTGATTGAGAAAATATTTTTTCTCAGTGCTTTATACTATTTAGATTCCGATAGGGGTTTTGACACATGTCAATTCTGATAAGGGAAACACCATTATCATTTTTTTAAAGTTTTTGCTTAGGTCAGCAATATTTATCCTTTCACTCATAGCGTAGAAATCGCTGACGGAAGCATTTTCAAAAAGAAATAATTAAAGTAGAATGGGATCAGGAAATAAGAGAATATCTTAGAATGACTTTGATATGGGCTAAATTACGATAAAACTTTGGGAATTATTTAGAATTGAAATTAGAGTTATATAATAGAATATGCTTTAAATGAAACTTTTAACTCGCATGTGAATGAGTTAAATTTTGTTCCGATATAAATCAATATTTTTTAATATTAATGGATATTTAATTCCAGGTGATACAGCTGCACATATTCAAGTCCTCCCTAAAGATATCATTGCAGTTAAGAATGGTTCAGCAGTATTTGATTGTGTTTTTGAAAATGCAGCTGCCGTGGAATGGTATGCTCAAACCAGCGATGTACCTTTGACCAACAATTCTAGGTTTGTACTTAATCATCATTTTAACAAATAATTTTATGTATCATTCATTTTCCATTTACATAATTTATTTCCCAAAAGTATTCATTTAAAAGCTAATCCCTTAGCTTTCAGTATTTCAGATGAAACCCATTTGTCTGAGGAAAAGAAAAAAAAAAGTGTTATGATATTCATATTAATAAATATGAGTTTTTAATGATTGAAAGTAATTTTTTGTGTGTTCTTCATATCCTTGCTGTTTTACATGTTCTTTTATTAGCATGTGTCTTACTACTCTATTCATCGAAATTATTAAATTCATTTATTTGTATGACTGTTTTTGTGATTATAATATTAAAAAAAGGAAATCAAAGGAAAATGGCTCAGCAATGAACAGAAGATTTTTCTTTCATTTTTAATATGTAATTTATTTCCATTTTTGATGCAAAATGATGTCGCATGTTTACACTTATAAAACGGATTATCATGCATTTAATTCTATATAATCAAAGCTTTTTATATTATTGTACATTATAAAGCAATTGCTAGTTGATCTAGTGATTACTGCTAGTTATTTTTATTTTCCCTTTTTTTTTTCTCCTGTCCACGCAACATATTTAAAGGATTACAAGAATTTCATTTTCTTTTAGTTTTGGTAGAAATGTTTATAAGTTTTTTCTAAGTAAAATTTAATATTTATTGCTACTAATTTGAATGAGATATTAATAATTTTTTTATTTATTTGTTTTACTTTGTGAATATGTATATTTAAAAAATGTGAAATTGGACATTGTCATTCTCAATGTTTATTATAACTAAATGTATTTCCTAAAAAGTAAGCAATGATAGATTTTCTTCTATATCATTTTAGGTTTACACTTTTTCCAAATGGCTCTCTAAGTATATCTAGAATTTTAAATAGTGATGAGGGAATATATAAATGTGTCGGAATCAGCGATATCAGCAAAGAAGCCCCCCAACAGATTTATGCTGCACGTCTGAAACTAGCTTGTAAGTTTGATATACATAAAAATTAATCATTTAAAATTTTTTGTCAAGAAATATTTGATTTTAATTTTCTATTTATAAGCAAACATGGAATGAGGTTTACCCCTGCATAATATAATACTGGTGTAAATGGCACATTAAATCTATAAATAGTCTTATTAAAATTTTCATTACAAATATTTTGAATTTGCAAGTTCTGAAACTTATTGAATGCACTGAATGGCAGTTTTTTTTCCCCCTTCTTTTTTTTGGAAAAAAAAAACAAACAAAAAAACACGACATTGTTTTCTTTTGTTGTATTTTTTTATTATTACTTTTATGACAAGAAATTTAAAAAAAAAACCTTTTATGAAAACTTTTTTGATACCATCTCATTTTAGTTGTTGTTCCTAATATATTTAAAAAATTATGTATAAAATATAGTTGAAGAACCATAGTTTAATATTTTTTTAATGCATCTGCATCATTTAAAATCCATTTCCTTATAGTATTACACATTTTTTATACTGTTATGTCATGCTAGAATATTGCATTCATTATGTTTCTATTAAAGAAATATATAAAATAATAATAACAAAATAAATCAGGTAACTGTATTAACTTATAGAAATAATAAATCATAACTTAAATAAATTGTTTAAATACATAATAAACCTTGTGCCTTTGTTAAGCACTTAATTCTGGCTTCCTCATTTTTCTCAGAATTTCGTATCTATTGTTTTAAGGTTGAGTGTGTGACGATAATATCATGTGAAATTTTTTTTTACTGAAATAAATGCTTGATCAGCTTAATTTCTGTAAAATCCCTTTCTCAAAAGTACGAAGCTAATATAGAGTGTGTATCCTAAATGCCCCCCTCACCACCCTTTTTTTACATTGCTCTGGGTACTTGTGTCCTGGATAATAGTATTATCAACAGAGCTGATAAAACCTGAACCTTTTACTGATTCAGGAAGAAAAATAAAGATGTAATTCAATGAGAATCATCTCCTCCTTATTTCCTGAAAAAGCATCTTGTATGTACATGCATTTATTAGTACTTTATATGGAAGTATCATGAGAGGTTTACTGACCAAGATAATAAAAATATGGAACATTTTTAAATAAGAACATATAAGTAGAAAACAACATTCTACTACCTTTTTAAAATAAAAACCTTTTACATATAATTACTTTTCTCTTAAAGATATTGAACCATTTGGTGACAGCCCATTTGAGCCTCCAATCAGTCCAGATGAGCTAAAAGTAGTTGCTTTAGGGAGTCAGTTTGAAGTAACATGTGTAAAGCCTGCTGGTCGACCCAAAGTAAAAATTTGGTGGGAAGATCCATCTGGTCATATCATCAGTGACACGGGGCGAATTCGTGTTGACGACTCACAGCTAATAGTTGACGGTGCTAAAAAGACTGATACAGGAAACTACACTTGCAATGCTGAAAACATAGCTGGACAAGAACGAACATCTCTGTATTTTTATGTTGCTTGTAAGTTTCAATGATAATTATGACATTTTACTTAATGTTGAGCTTATATTCATTTAGCATTAAGTACAAATTGCATTGTTTGTGTTTTTGTAATCAACATTTTCTTATTTTGTACTTTTTATGAATATTTAATGATTCAAAATACTTCTCTTATTTTTAATCATTTAAATTTGAATAAAATTAATTTATATTTTTAAATTAAATTATACCATGTATTTTTTTTTATTCACATATATTCTTTATGTTGAAATATAGCTAAGTTGAAAGACTAAATTTACAATTTCTCCTTTTCAAAGCTGACTAAAAATTATTACATTTACAAAATGAAGTTACATAATTAATTATTAATGGTTATATAAATTAAATGAGAAGGAGATTTCCATTTATTCAGAACAAGTGCCTATTAAAATATCAACTAAAGTGAAAATGACATTAGCAACTTCTTATTTTCAAAATTAAAATATCAACTCTTAAGTAAATTTTTAGTCTCTATTGTTACTAATTGTAATTTAAATAAGCCAAGGTTTAACAATCAAAAGCTGAGAAATAATTAGAACAAGAATTACCAATGCATTTAAAACAATATTTAGTGAAAACATAATCACTTAGGCAATTTTAATTAATAATAATTTTTAGTTTGTTAACTATACCTTATAATTTTTTTTAATCGTAACTTTTGTCACAATTTTCTTATAGCTGCACCAACTATCACTGAACATCCTGCTGGCTTAGTAACAGAAGAAGGTGAATCGGCTACCTTTACATGTGAATTTAATGGAAGCCCTTACCCTGTTACACTTGTTCGCTGGTTAAAGGAGACAAAATCACACAGAGAAAGTGTTGGCTACCCAAACGTCTTCCCTCACAATGGCACCTTATTGATTCATAGAGTAGCCATGTCTGATGCTGGAGATTACATGTGTGAAGTAGTAACTAGTGGATTCCCACCAGTTATATCAGAAAAAGCCAAACTGGTAGTGAAAGGTGATTATTTTATTGCGTACCAATGCAGGTAGTTTTTGATAAATTTTATCGCAACTAAAATGATAGCTGTTGATTATAACGGTGACCAAATAGTGACAAAAAAAGTCACCTATTTAGTGGTTATAATCGTCAAACTATATGTCTATGTGTATGTGTGTGTCTAATATATGTACTTCAGTATATTTTTATAATTTAGTGAAAAGTTTTCATGATGCGTTTCGGTTGCTGTAAGAATTGATAAGAACCTTAAAATTATATATTGCATTTGATTCAGAAAATTATTTTCTTAAATAAATTTGTAAATTTCTTTTTTTTTTCTTTCAATATTAAACATTCTGTAATGTTATACAATTATGCTTATAATTTCAAATTTGTTGTGTTGCACTTTTCATCTATTTTTGGACAAAATTTAATTTTAATTGTTTAATGAATTGCAATGAATATGGAAGGAAAAGTTTCATGCAGATAATTTGAAAATGAAAGAAATTTAATATCTATTTTTTGTTAATTTTATTAATTTATTAATATGAAAACGAAAGAAATTTAATATTACTTATCTATTTTTACATTTGGTTAAAGTACATCTATTGTGTTAAGGTTTATTTAAATAAAAATACATGGTTTTAAAAATATTGTATTTATTATATTCTCTTCGAAATATTTAACCATATCAGTTCTACTCATTGAATTTACCTAATAATATACAACTCTCTAAAATAGTATGCTGAAAAAATGCTGTCTTTGATACAAAAAATACATTGATAGTAATTTCAAATTTAAATTTTTATTTCTAGATTTTCTGAATGATATACTTTAGATGTTTTTAGTTTTAAAATTCATTTTTGTTAATATGCTGCTAACTATGATTATTCTTTAAAAATTTTTATTTTTGAAAGGTCAAAAAATTCTGGCCACGGCCACTTCTCTTTTGAAATAATAAAAATAATAAAACTATAGATTTGTATTCAACAATAGTTTCTTTTATTCTTCAAATTATTATCTTTTATTTTCTTGAAATATTTCTTTTTTGCAGATGATTTTACTAATCAACACTTCTTCTTTCTAATCAACAATAATTAATTTTTTTTTTTCTCCAATAGAACAATTAAAATTCGTTCCACCTCCTGTTAGTACTCGTTTGGAATTGGGATCAGTTGCTAAAGTTTATTGCAAAGCCAGAGGTAGTTCTCCTCCTGTAGTTCGATGGAAAAAAGTGGGTCAGCCATTTTTTGACTGGCCTCTTCATATTCAGGATGATAATGGGACACTAACTTTCAAAGGTGTCACTAATGATGATGCTGGAAAATACATATGTGTTGCCACAAGTTCTCAGGGAATTATTAATGCTACTATCAATATAGATGTTGTAGGTGAGTGAAATAATTGAAAAAGTCTTGTGTGTCATAATTTTATTAATTTTTACTGAATTTATTAAATTTATTTGTAATACACAAAAATTATCTACAAGATGATCAATTTGTTCTTTTGTGACCTTTACGTATGGATGTATTTTTAGAAATTATTGAATGGACAATACATAATAGTAATCGTAATTGGTGTTATTAATGCTGATGTCAGTGACATCTACAGTTTTATCAAACAATTCTAGAAATATCAATCTAGTTTCATTTGAATAAATTAAAGACATTTTTGACAGCTTGTAATAATCTCATGTGTCTTATCTGACATTATTATAAGAACTATAGATTGAAATTTAATCAAAATATCAAATTTGATTGTAAAGAAACTGCAAATAATCTTTTTTGTAATTTTTAATATTTTAAACATTTATCATTAAAATATGAGTGCAAATAGGTTATTATTTCTAAATATTTATGTGATTTTAGAAATATAACATTTGAATATTTAGCTAATTTTTATGAATGAAGTTTTTGAAATTGTATTAAATGTTTTTTTTTTATCATTAACACTTCCATAAATGTATTGAATATGTATCATTAATTTAATATGAATGTATTATTTATTTATATTTTTGCTTTAACATCATAAAATATTATAAATATTTAATTTTGATTTTTGATTGATTATGACGATTTGCAAGTCAACTGATTTTGAGTGCATGTGATAAACTTTATATATGCCAGGCACTTATTACATTTTTCATGATTATTTAGTCTTCTTCAAGTTTCAAGACAGTTTCAAGTCCTTATTTATAATTTTAATCTCAATAATAAAGATCTAAGTTATATAGATCTTTTATTATTTATTGTGTTTCCCCCACTTTGATTAAAAGCATTATAGAAATTTATACATAATATAAAATACAATGTATTTTAATAATTTCATTTTAATACAAGAGCTAAATATCAGTACTTTGTCATTTAAAATACCTTATATTTTATTCAGTCATGCCAAAATTTATTGTGGAGCCTGTAGACACTCAGGCGTATGAGGGCTATCCAACAATGCTTCATTGCCAAGCCATAGGAGATCCAATGCCTGCTGTTCAATGGGACAAAAATAACATTATGGATAATTTTGATCCAAAAAGGTTTCATGTTATGGAAAATGGTACATTGTATGTATCTGAAGTACATATGGAAGATGAGGGGAAATATGGTTGCACTGTTGGCAACAGTGGAGGTTTCAAAAGAGCAGAAGTGAATTTGAATGTTAAAAGTGAGTACCTACTTATATTGTTTTTCAAATGACAAAAAGAAAACATATTAGTGAATAGCATAAAATAATATATGATTTGATAAAAAAAAATTCAGAATTATGCTGGGAGTTTTCATTTTGTAAATATCTCAATATTTTTTAATACTTTTCAGTTTTAATGGCAGACAAAAATTGTAAAGAAATTTTTTTACCAATTTGGCAATTTTAATCATCACATATAGTGTATGATTTACACTTTCAGAAATTTTCATAATGAATAATAATGCACTTGAGTATTTGTATATTTAACTATATTTTAATAATTTATAACTTGTATATTTTAATAATTTATTAAAAAATTTTCTTGATGCTTTTTGTTTGGCATTAAAACAGAATTGTACCTGTTTTTTTGTGTCATAGATAATTTTTTAAAACTTAATTTATTAATCTATTTTATATACTGTAACTAAAAACAATGGAGAGTCTCTTACATTTTTTGATTTATTTAAGAGTGGATTAAAATTGAAAGCCCTGCCGTGTTTTCCATAATTAAATTCAAAATATATATTTTTAAATGCATTTAGTGGTCATGCTTAAACAGGGATTTAAAGCTAATATACAGGAAGGCATTATAACAAAGTTATTTATTTGGTAGTATTTTAAAAATTTCTCAAATCAGTACAAATACTTTTTTGATTAATATGTAAGTGTGCAGAATGAAACTATAAGTAAAATATAATTTAAAAAAATTACTATATCTGAATTTTTAAAAAATCTTTATTATCTACTTAAAAATAATTTATAACATGTATCATTAGTTAACATTACTTGTCTGTCAACATATTTTTTTATCTTTTTTTTCAAAGGTATAATTTTGCAATTCTTTTGAGTATATATTACATTTTTAAAAATATTTCTTCTAATAAATTACAGACTTTTTTTTTTCTTTTTCAATATTTCTTATAAGTTGAAATCATTGTGTGACATTTTGAATTATGATGACTGATTTAAATAATTACAAATAACTGATTTGATCCATTTTTAAAAATCATTTCTTTGTTTTTGTTTTTAAATATCAAATTTAACAGCAATTACAGTTATGAAAAAACTGAATGTTTTAAGGTGGGTGTCCCAATGTGGTCACATGATTTTCCTTAATTTGGCCTGGTCTTTTCTTGTATGCTATACTTAGTCTTATGTGAACCCACCTTTATTGATTCTCAAATAAGAAAGTAGAGGGAATTGAAACACATGTAAATTTGTTATAATAATAATTATTATTATTATAATTAAACTTTCAGACTTGTATGCATTTTTTTTTTCATATAAGTTTTGACACAGCCGGTTTAAGTTGAAATATCTAAAGGAAAAGCATACTTTTATGAGATTTACATTAATTTTCTCTCTCTCATATATATAATATACCTTTCTAATTTAAGATTTATTTTTTATTTTCATTTATTGCATCTATTATATAAAAAATTCTTTATTAAATTCTAATTAACTTTGGTATAGCATTAATTAAAATAAGCCTCCATACTCTAAATTTCAGGTGCTGAATACTATAGTCCTAGTAATGCTGGCAGAGGTTTTGAGACTGGTGAAGAAAATACTATGTCAAAAACTGTTGGTGTTACATTGGGTGCTGCAGGACTTTACATGGGACTTGTCATTGGTTTGATGGTTTTTTGTCGCATGAGAAGAGCAAGAAAAAAGGCTCGCCTATTGGCTGAAGCTACTGCAGAAGGTAGTATAATTTTTCTAATTGTGTTCTAATTCCTTTAAATAAAGACGAGGAAACGAAACAACCTATAATAAATGTTTATCTTTTCCTACAGATGAAAAAAAAAATCTTTGATTCTTTTACAGTTGTTAAGAATGTAAGAATTTAAAGATGAAAGTAACAATTAAAGTAATAATAATTAGGATATTAATTACCTGAAATCTGTAGTTTTGTCCAACTATCCATTATTTATTATTCAGGAGAGGAGTTAAGATGAACGTTATACTTTTGGAAAAGAACAAAACTTTCATACATGCATTGATACATTCAATATATACATAATACTGTTAGGAATAGCTGTTGTAATTTGAAATTACAATTTGTTTTTGGGATCTCTTGCTTGAGATCAATTATAAAAATTTGATGGTTAGTGAAATATTATTGGAACTTCTAGAACTTTTGATGGAAGTATTTTTCACTATATATGACTCAAAGTTAACAACTTTAATTGCAATATGTTTATTATGTCAATTAGCCATAAATTAAATGTTATTGAATAAAATTTTTAATTTGAAGGGCAGTCTTCCTTTTTTCCACCTAAAAGATAGGGGTTAAAAAGGTTTGATATCTATACTAATAATAAAAATGAATGTATTTGGGTGTGTATTGGTATTACACTAGCTAGATTTTTTGATCTAAGGATACCAGATTTGGTCCATATACCTTGAAGGATTGAACTGTGCACCTTTTAAGCATTTTTTTTTAAACTTTTAATTAATCTAAAGCTAAGTTGCCTTTTTTTTTCCTCCTAAGTATTTTAACAAGTACTATTGCACACTGTTTTGAAATTTAAATAATTGTCTTTATAACTATGCTAATTTAACAAACCTACAAAACTTTTGTTAAATTTCATAATTTTAAAGAAAATATTTCCAACAAGGAATTATATTCTTGCTTTAAAATTTAAAATGTTTTCATTCTGCTGTCAAATATTTGATCATACAGTTTTACTTCCATTTTTGAAAGGAAAAGGATTCTATATATATCTTCGTAATTTACAACATGAATAATAAAAGTGAAGTTACAATCCGGTTCAAATTTTAATAATAGATGAACTGTACTTTTACATTTTTAATAGGCATTATCATGTAGTGTGACTGGTTTCTATTAGAAAGATTTATATACAAAAGAACAAAAATATGTGTAATATTATTAAACTGGCACAACTTGAATACCTATAAATATTTAATGACAAGTTCTTCAAATTCTGTCTGAGATTCAATTGAAATTACAGATAAACAGTATTCCTTATGAAACAGATGATTGTTACTAATGATTAATTTATTATATACTAACTGCCTTTGGCTAACAGTTGGTTCACCATGAGTAATTCTAAGCTTTTCAATTAAATACATTTCTTGCTCTCTTTATAACCTATCAGCCAAATATATTTAAATTTAAAAACTTCGATAGTCACGCAACTCATATTATTATAGAAGCCTTATGATTATTTGTTCATTATACTATATATCTCTCTGATATGCAATAAGTTTATATGGAAAGTATTGCATCTTGTATTTATTCCTTAACATTATGCTACCATTTCCACATGCGCTGAGCATCACACTTTCCTCGGTTTAATTTGCAATAAAAGTTAATTTAATCATTCAGTTTGAGTTTTTGTCAAAGTGATGGCAAAGCACTGGTACGCTCTTAACGTGCTCTTGCGGGTTAAATTCTATCATTTTTTGAGAAATTAATCATTAAAAAATATAATAGCAGAGTTTTTTTTTAATTCATTAAAAATATAAACTTGATTTATAGTTTTAAACAATTATTATCAATGGGGAAAAAGTCATTAGTAAGAGGATTTAAAAAATAGTTTTCTACTGTAATATTTTTGGAAATTATCGCAGAAAAATTCCAAATGTTAGCTTAATTAAGGTTTCAAAAAACACTCCGTCTAGGTATACGTTTTCATCCTCCAAAGTAAATATGTACATACCAAGTGCAGTAGCTCTAGATAATATTGTCTGGTGTGTAGTGCTCTAACACACATACACACATGCATTCATTCATATATGCAAACACTTAATCATTTGATTATCAGCCTTGGAGTAATTCCGGGCATTGATTGACCAGAAATTGGTATTTTCTTTAATATGGTGGACGGAAAGATGTAAAAGAACACATTTTCATAATAATAGCTCTTTTATTTTTATAAATCAGTCAGTTTTAATGATTGAGTTTGAAGACTAATTGATGTAATAACTTTTGTTTAAAATATTAGTACAAATATTTTGTGTAATATGACTCATAGAGAAAAGTATGTAAAAATATAAAAGTTATTCATCAATGCATTTTTTGACTCAAGTTACACAAAATGTAATTATTTCCTATAGTGCAAGTTAACAGTATTAAACAATATGTTTGCCTATTATTAATGCTTTAGAAATTAGCCATTTGTCCTGAATTTGAATGTGTATCCTGTATAATTTCAATCAAACAATCATAGAAACCTTTGCCATGAATTTATTTTTTTAGAAAACAACATTTAATATTCATTTAATTTTGTCCAATCACGTTCTGAAAGTTAAATTTTTTTATGATTTAATTTGCAATGATTTCTTTTTTTTATTTATTTTTAATTTGAGCTTCTGTCAATACGATGGCAACACGTTGATAAAAGCTAATTTTTTCCATTTGACCTGCTCGTGCAGATTAAATTTTGTTTTATCTGAAATATATTGTTGAAACATATCGTTTAAATATTTCTTTAAAAATAGAAGCTGAAGTTATATGTTAAAACTCGGATACCATTAAAAAGTTAATTTATTTTCTTTAATTTTTTAAAGCTAACTTTTTTATGTAAAAATTATGTCTGTGCAATTATATTTTCGGAAGTTATAGTGGAAAAACGCCAAAATTTTGCTTAATTTTTAATTTAAATTCTAACTAAAAAAGATAGCTCCGAGGTGCATGTCTCAGATATACACATGAACAATTTGGTTGCACTAGGTGAAACGGTCTGGCTTGTAGAGCGCTAGCACACACGTATACACATTGAGCTGCATTATAAGTGTAGATAATATACTTTGAGCCTCTTTTAATTTCATATTACTATAAATTTTGGTCGGAAAAGAAATATCTACTATTATCTTAGTTTTTTTAATAATTAATCACTTTTTGAAATTAAATGAAATGTTGGGGTCGATCTTATTTTAGCCCACCTTTGGCGAATAATAAGAATTTTTTGGCGAAAGGTAAGAATTCTTTTTTCTTAACCTTTTAATTCAAATACTTTCGATTTGGCAAGATTTTGAAAAATTGGCGAGATTTTGAAAAAGTCGCCAGAGGTGGGCTAAAATAGGATTTTACCG
The DNA here is from genome assembly GCA_026543055.1 of Argiope trifasciata. Classification (NCBI taxonomy): domain Eukaryota; kingdom Metazoa; phylum Arthropoda; class Arachnida; order Araneae; family Araneidae; genus Argiope; species Argiope trifasciata. The sequence goes on from JAPMOQ010018920.1 coordinate 37,370, forward strand.
AAATGTTGTTACTCTAAAAGCATAATTTACTGGATTATATTGTTTTTGATTGGCATTTGAAATTTTGCCTGTACAATTTTTCGTTCCTTTTAAGATTTTTGAAATTTAAATTCTAATTTGAATTTTAAAAGAAGAAAGAATCTGAAGTTTCTGATTAATTTTCCTTTTCTTTTATTTCTTGAAAAGCTGTTCTTATAATAATCTAGCCTTTATTTGATCACTTAACTTTTTATTTTCTTTACTATCAAACAAAATGACACCTTCTATTTTAGGAATATTTTATTATTTTGATTCAATGGTAATCCATTGAATACCTGACTTATATGTGTCTCTGGAGTAATTTTAATATTGAATTATAATTGTTATGAATGGTTTATTTTTTACTTACAACTATCAAAATTCGATGAAGCTGGTTTGGCAATCGAACAAAACAGTTAATCTAAGAGTTTAAATATATATATATATATATATATATAAATAAACCTTCAGACTATATTATGCATCACTAATATTAATCCTTGTTTTTTTGTGTGTGTGTGTGTGTGTGTGTGTGTGTGTTTTGAATATTCTGATCATAAATTTAAGTATATTTTTTCAAAATTATACGATTTATATATCATAAAATATATTACAATTTATGGCATTAATAATTATCCAGGTATAGCTTTAAAAAATCACTGTGATAGTAAGAGATATATTGAATTTCTTTTCTCTTTGATGGAATCGATAAAATTTTATTGTTTCTTTACAGTAGCTAAAAGTGAAAATGGAGCTCTTCCTAATGATACTGAAATGAATCCGATTGTAAGCAAGCCACTAAAGGATGGAAGTACCACTAGAAGTGATAATGAAGCTCCATCTCATAGTTCAAGCTCTCATTACTCAAAAAAAAGTCGTTCTTCATATGACAAAGCTCATTTTCCTAGACAGGAGTTACAGACAATGATGCTATTAGGTAAAAGTTTAGAATATTCGCATCTGCAAGATTTCTCAATAAAACTTATAAAATGGAGCTCTTAAAAAAATCGATTATTTTTATTTTTTTAAATAAGAATACTTTTATATATTTTTGTAATTACAGCAATCATTTCTTCCCCATGATATTATTTTCATATTTCAGTATTTTGGAACACTATAGCTATTTACTGCTTAGACATGAATGAATTACTTTCTTTCACTGTATCAACTCCATGAATTTGATTTATTAAATTGTAATACATGTAATATATATAAAAAGACATTATAATGAGTGTATCTTTTTATTTGAATATTATATGTTAAAGTTTGAAACCTGAACTTCCATCTAATTTTCTATGTGTTTCCTCATAAGATTTATTCTAAGATTTGATTTGCAATTCAATTAAAAGTAAATTTATCTTTAAAAAAAAACATTCTTTTGAATTGTTACAGTTGTATATTCCCTATGAAATATTTTGCTAATTTAAGAATACTCTTTTGTGGAAAAACAAAACACAAAATGAAGATAAGTAATATGTTTATAACATCAGTGCATCAATGTTTTGCTGTTTAAATTTTTTAGGAAAATAGTGACATCTTTCATATGAAACTGGTTAAATTTATTTTATATTATGTTAAAATTTGAATGAAAACGTTTTACAAATTCCTTTCAAGATTAAGTACTTTCATTATTTTCTTTCTTAAAGTTGGCTTCAACCAATTATATTTCAAATTAAATATTTGAATTCACAATATTAAAGTTAAACTCTGAATTTAAAAAATTAACCATTGCTCAATTATATAAAAAAATAATCTGAATACATATTAATATTGTGCAAATTATTTCTCAAGGATTATTGACATTATCATAGTAACATTATTTTAAACTTTGGAAGTTTATACAATGCAATAGCCATCAACATTATTAGACTACTATTGGACTAATTTTATGCAGCTAGGAGATATTTCACTGATATTTTTTAACTGTCTTTCTTTTTTCATATATTCTGCATATTTTAATTGTTTATTTTATTTGTACTTCATAGGGCATGGTGACTATGGTGAAGTGTTTTTAGCCAAAGCAAAAGGAATTATAGATCCTGATACAGAAATGATAGTTATGGTGAAAGCACTACAAACAAGAGATGAAAATGCACATTTTGAATTCAAACGAGAAATGGATATGTTAAACAAGCTTCGACATGAAAATATAACAAAATTATATGGCATATGCAGAGAAACTGAACCATTTTTATTTATAACTGAATATAGTGATTGGGTATGTATATAATAAATATGTTAATTTTTTTATAAATTAGTTCTATTTGTGTTCTATTTTCATCAGGAATAAATTGTAATTTGAGAAGAGAACATGTATTATTGAATCAGATTTATTATGAGTTCTTAATTGAATTGCTTCACGTGTTTGGGAGGGGTGGGGAGGAAGGAAAGATTTTTTTTTGTTTGAAGAAATCCAGTAAATTTTAAATAAAATTTATCTGACTAAAGAAATTTTATCATTGAGTAATTTTATGTATTTGTTTTGATTATAGTATGAAAGCTTTTAGTTACTTAACATAGAATAAATTATCTTGTATAAAGATCTATTATTTGTTACAAAAGAATCTATGCCTAATGTTTAGATTTAAAATGAATTTAATAAATAATAGGAAAAAGGTAATATTTTATTCTAAATTATGTATTAACTATAAATTATCTTACTGATGCAAATATTTTGACTTTTTATATGATATTTATATTGAAATTAGACAAAATTAAACAAAAGTGATATTAATTCTTCATTTAAATGTTTCTATATAAAAAATTCACAAGAACAAATATGTAATCAAATTGCAAATGTTAAATTGGGAAATGTTATGCAATATCTTTTAAAATTATTAATTACTTATTCAGATATTTAATTTGATTAATTTCTTTTTTCTTTTTAAAGGGGGACCTAAAACAGTTTTTACTTGCTACACGCCGAGATAACACAAGAAAAGGCCCCAAACCTCCACCTTTGAATGTGCCACAGATACTTGGAGTATGCCATCAAATAGCTATTGGCATGGAATATCTTGCCAATCAGCGCTTCACTCATAAAGACTTAGCAACTAGAAACTGCTTGGTTACTTCAAGATTAAATATAAAAATTAGTTTTCCGAGTTTATCTCGGGACACCTATGCAGATGAATATTTCCTTTATAGAAATCGAACTCTCCCACTAAGATGGGCACCTGCTGAAGCAATACTTGAAGATGAATGGTCAACAAAAAGTGATGTGTGGTCATTTGCAGTTGTTACTTGGGAACTGTTTACTCAAGCTGAGCTGCCTTTTGCTGAACATTCAAACGAAACAGTTTTAAGACTTTTGAGCAACAGTGAACTGAGGTGGAAACCACCTGCTGGTGCACCATCAGCATTATGTTCTTTGCTCTTATCTTGTTGGAGTATAAGTGCCAGAGACCGTCCAACATTCACTGATGTAGTTCACAAACTAGGTCAAGTCACTGTTGACAGTCATTTATAGTTTTAAATATTTTGTTGTATTATTGTATAAAAGAAAGTATGCATTTTGTTTTCTAAAGCAACTATGGTTGTAGAATTTTCAAGCTGATTTTAAAGTTACAAAAGACAAGGCTTGAAAAAAATCAAAATTTTTTAGACTGATGTCTGCAAATTCCGCTTATGGAATATGCAAAATTTCATTGCTATTATTTGAAAGTTTTTAAAATCTTGCAAATGTCTGTTTTATTACAACATTGAATTTGTATAAAATCAAAAAAAGAAAAATCTAAATTTGCTGATATACTGACTTCTAAAGGCTCATCAATTGAATGCCTGTAACAAAAGTAATTTTTTTTTTTAATGGAGGGATTACAGTTGTATATTGTATTATTGTAAAAATTCATTATTCTGATGAATTCAATCTGCATAAATAAGATTAATTAATAAAAATCATATTTATAAATAAGATTAATTAAAAAGAATCATTTGTTCCCAATTTTACTTCATATGAGGAGCACACTTCCTTACTTCCAATTTTCCAATTTTACTTCACAAGTTTGAGCAATAAAATATTATGATTAAATAACTTACATGGCATAAGAGCCTACTGGAATGTAAAAAGGAAGAGCTCTGGAGCATATTCCACAGTATTTAAGTTTCACAAAATATAATTCAGTTAAAAACAAATTTTATAGTTGCCTTCAATTGACTAAAATTAATATAAATAATTTTTAAGGGCAAAGAGTATTGCAATTTCAATGTTTATTTTGATAACTAGTTTGTTTATTTAAAAAAAATAATAGTTTCTTTGCATGTGTTCTATTGTTTCCAAGAATTATTATTAAATGCTCTCTCTGGTTTTAAATGGAAAAAAAACCCCAATATGATTTAATCTCGTGTAATATTTTAATGAAGAGATCTGTGAAGAATATTTGTAAAAGCATCAAATTTGTGCATTTCTGACTTCCTGAAGTTAAATAATTATATGATCATAGATTCCCCTCCCCTAATCCATAGTCAAGAATAGTACAAATAATAAAATCAGTTACTTTATTTGTATGTGAACTTTTTAGAGAAATATGTGCTTTTGTTAAAATGCACTTATTTTACACCTCTTGCCTAGTTTTATGTTACTCTATTTTATTTTCAAACTATCATTCCATTTATTTTTATTTATTTTTAAAGGTATTTAGTAATATAATGTTAATTTATATTTGATTTATCTATAGTTTTTGAATAAATTTTTATCTACTGATAAATCTTTTATTTAAATGATTCTTTAATCTGTTTCTTAATTTTTATTTATTTGCATTTATAAAATGAAGTTGGTAATTTAATTTCTGCAAGAATTTGAGGATAATACAATATCTTTTACTGATGAACTTTTTCAACTAAAAACAAGTGATGTTAAATGATAATAAAATTTCAAAATGAACCAAAAAAAAATATGCAAATGGAAGATTATTCATAGCTTGTATATTCAAGTGATCAATTAATTCTAATGTTCAGATTATGTTTTATATTAATAATTATTGTTTATTTGGATCTTCATTAATGCTTTTTTTTATGACATTTAAAATTTATTTTCTTATTCTTATTTTGAAGCATTGGCATGAATAGCCTACCTTAAAAATATACAAACATTAAGTTTTTTTTTAATGCTTTAAGGCTTTTTCAATTTTAATTTGAGTAAACTTTCATTTTCTTACGAAATAATTAAAATGCAAGAACAGTAAATAGATTTCTTCTTTTCTTTCTTTAAAATTACAAAAAGGACAATTTTGTGTGAATTTTTTATAAAAATATAAGAAAGTTTTAAATGAAAATTTTATTTAAATTCTAGAAACTTTGTAAATTTATAATGCTCAGATAATATATTGAATGCATATATTATAGCTACATAGTTTCCAATTGCTCTTATAAGAGCATATCAAAACCGCATATAATTTTGTAAATAATTTATATATTTTATTTTTTTGTGTTTGTATTTTTTTCGTTTCTGAATACTTCTGCAATTACATTTAAAATCACAGAACTTGTAATTTCAAGAGCAATGTCTCTAATTATTTTGATATATTAGTGCAATAAATTGTTTGTGTAATGTAGTAAGTCTATTTGGCATGTGGGATATAGAATTAGTAATTAAAATGAGGAATTTTGAAACATTTCCAAAAATTGGAAACAATTGGTGATTTACTTCACATATTATTTTAAACATTATTTTTTACATGCTTGAATCATCCTTGTGTTCCATGATTTAAAAATATTTGTGTTTTTTGTAGAAACTATATTTGTATCATTTTTATAAATTTTAAAACTCATTTTTTAACTGTGTATTATAAGACTTATAATATTTTATGGAATTTTTAGAAATGACTGTTTAACTACTTTAATAACTGTGATTTAAAAGCTCAGTTTATTATTTTTTATTTCTTAACATTGATACAATTTTTAATATTTCAAAAATTGTAAAACTGATTTTTTTAAATATCATGACTGCTTATACATTAGAATTGCAAGTTATTGCTTAAAGTGACTTATACAAAGAACATATTCTAATAACTTTTGAAACTTTTTAAAAATTACAAATGGTGCACAAACCAAGTTGTGTTTTCTATTCATGTTTGTAAATAGTCACTTTTTCTTATTTATTAATAGTTTGTGCAACTGGATGTATTAAGAATGAGAGATGATTTCTCACTAGTCATGTAAGGCTGTATTAAAAATGAATAAAAATGTTCCTTTTTTTTCATTTAAAAATCCTGAATATGTTTGATTTTTATTTCTATTTTTCACTTATTATTCGAATGAAGAAACTACAAATTTATATTGCAAACAAATAAAGAAATTTAAATGTAAGCAATCATCCACAAATACTAAATGATTTATACATTTAAACAGTAGTAATTCATACATTATAACAACGGAATACAATAACCTACTCTTCATTGCTGATTATAGATTACAGTTTATCCATTGAAATTAATTATAAATGATTTAATTAATTTTAAATATAAATAATAAATTAATTTTTTTATTTGTTGTAAAGTTTTAAAAAGAATTTTTGAATGCAACAAGTAGGAAAAAGTATATTCCTTAATTAAAAATGTGTAATTAAATACATAATTATTTAATTACATGTCCAATAATATTGAATTTACAATATGAATAATATTGTAAAAATTTATTTGCCTGTAATTAGCAATAGAAATGTAGGGATTTTATTTTATGTGTTTATTTTGGAAAGGTGTTTGAAAATACAATATTAATACTGTATTTACATTAAAACATTATTTATATTGAAATTTATTTTTACTTACAATAAAAAAAATATTTACAAATTTTAATATCTGGTAAAATTTACCGTTTCCTCAGAATTTCAGTTTCAACAGCAATTTTTTTTATTAAAAAAAAGCATAGTATAAGAGAGTGTGTTTTGTTATTTGCATGTGTAACAGCAGAAATAAGTACAGAATCAAAGTAAACATTGTAAAAATAAAATTCTGAAAACGGGCTGACTATCACCCCCCCCACACACACACACACACAGAGTTTCGATTGACTGAAAAAACGCTAAGCAGAATTGAATTAGATACACTTGAGCATTGCAGGCAAAATTAAATAAATCCAAAAGAACTCACCCCCCCCTTGAATTATAATAATAAATTATCGTCTTGTATTATTTAATAAAATAAATAAATTTCATAAGAATATATTTTTTACTCTGAGGAATATATTTCTATTCACCAAAGCTGGAACAGGGTAAATGATGCCAGCACATGAGACTCCTGCTTGCATCATTTCAATAACTGCTCTTATGATAGTAGAAGTTATAAATTAACTTGTACTTCTTAAAATAAATATAAATTATTTATTTTTGTTTCGACCCTGATATATACCAAATATGTATAACAATTTCTGAAAAGTTCATTGTATTCGTGTGCACAATTTGTATTTAATTCTGAAATACAGATGTGGTGTATAGCTATTTAATTGGAATTTCCTTCTTATATATATATTTTTTTATTCAAGAACTTGTAGCAGTTGCATAATTTTGTCCTCTTTTGGATAATAGATGGCAATGTCTGATTAGGTACCCTAGCCATAGAACATTGCTATTTTTAACAATTAAATGTTGAGGTTGCGCACGTTAATGCCTTATATTTTCGTGTTTGTTGTGTGCGAAATGTGATCATTAAAGAAATGTTCTCCAAAGCACACGTTCTCTTGCTTCCATTACACGGATCATAATGATCTTCCTTCCACCACAAATTTAATTAAGAACCATTGCTTTTAATCTTGTCAGGCAGCGACTTAACATTAGGAGTCACTATGAATTACATCAAAGAATTACACAAGGCCATTTCACTTAATGTAACACCACATTTATGGTTGTAGCTGATTCGGTTCATCATTTTTTCAAACCTAAACTTGCTGAAATATGAAAGTCTAAGAGTTCAAAAGGATGTGACAATGGTAAGGGATGCTTCTATAAACAATGTGGAAATCTGCTTGTTGTACTTAATTCTTTCAGTCCTACTGTATCAATGAATATACTAAGTATTCGAATAAAGTGTGCCGAACGGAAATCCTCGAACTGAACTCATATAAGACCAACAACCAATACATCTATGGACACCGTTTTTAAATAGTGCAAATGGAAATACATGATGTCACATGCGGTGTAACAACAACAAAACAAAAAACACCTTAATATCATCGGCAACAGCTGTATTTACATAAATAGTTGCTCAAAATAACTACTGTGCATCTCGAGAAATGCAAGCTGTATGAGAAACCGACATGACGGTTTTGCTCATCAAAATAAAAACTTTTAAAGCCAATATTTGTGCATCCCAAAGAAATCGCCATGGATCGATGTCGGGTAATTCTTCAATGTTTTTCATAATCAGATTTCGAGTTTCTTGGCAATATGCATATTACTTGATATGGCAGTATTACTTGATGTAAGCACTTTGAATTTTACCTTTGTATCCAATTTCTCCAAACATTTTAGACATGTCAGAATCCGATGACGATTCGATACCATTACAGCTCATTTATCGTCCATTTTACCATAATCAGGGCAAACTTTGCAGATAATTATGTTTGGTTACATAAAAAAATCCCTGCATAAGAAGCGTGTGCATTTAGGGTATCAAAAACAAACGATTTAATATACATTATTGGACAATAACTGGCAACAAAGTGTGGTGTTTACACAAATTTATTTTGTTTATGGTGGTAATTTAACATTTTTTTTGTTTAATTATTTTTTTAATTTACAAAAAAAAAGATTGAAACAAATGATAATTACTTCATAAAATAAATCCAGAATAAGTAAATCAACAGCGTAACTCACTAGAATATATATTAAAAAAGCCCATAAAAGTATTTTAGAAAGTTACTTCAGAGTAGGGTATGTCACAAATGAACGACTCTAAAAAAGGCGCTGTTCATTCGGAAAGAGCAGCTCGGTCTGAGCGTCTGTAGCTGTTGTTCGTTCAGAGTGAGTATCTATAAAAGCGCCTAAAGTTGCTGTTCGCCACGAAAGGGTTGAATCACTTGCTGATGAGTAACAGTATGCACTTGAAAGTTCATGAAAAATACCATCAAAGCAACTTTTAGAAATACTTGTAGATTCTATGGCATTTCGATGAGTAAATATCATGTCGCATTTCTAAACAATTAACTGTTTTGAAAGCTAAATTTGTAGATGGCCCTATCTATTTTTCACTGTTCCTTCTGTTAAAAGCTAAATATGAATAACTAATTAATTTAAATGAAATATTATTCAATATAACTTCAACTATCGCATTTATTTATGTTTTTGTTATTTTAAAAATGTTATCAATAATAATAACATTTATAATATTTTATAAATGTTAAAAATGATATTTCCACTTGATTGCAGATTTGAAACTGAAAATCTAGTGGTTCAATGCGCGTGTCATATATGTTATTGTATAAGAAGGGGTATTTATATGCATTGTATGTGAATTGGGGTAGTGAATTTTGAATGTCTAAGCCTCTAATTTTCCAGATAATTATATAGAGTTACATTTGCTCATTTTTACATTAAAGGATATATATTAAAATATCTATAAAATAATATATCACGAATAAATATCAGACTAATTTCAAACATTAAAAAGTGATGTATAAATGAATATAAAACTAAAATGTATCTAGCTCGCATTCACATAATCGAATAAAGATGAAAGAATAAAGAAAGCTAACCAACCCGCAGCGACTAAATACGCTCCTGTTTTGTCTTCTTCACAAGTAAAAGATTTTACAAACAAAAATGATCACAATTTGTAGGAAATTCAATTTAAACTCACTCAAATTGTTTTCCACTAATGAGCACATCCAATTACATCCAAGCCATTGTCTTCCCTCGTTTCCTAATTTCCCCTCCCAACCCATTTGCATAATTGGGACAAAACCCATACAGGAGTTGTAGATAAAAATCTGGCATACGCTCTCATACATTGCGTGCGGGAAATTGCAAATCCCCTCCACATAATATTCAGCTTGTATGTTAGATCCATTAACAATCCTCACATCCTTTTTGTATCCCCTTCCTTATTTATGGGATTCTCATCAGGGGTGGTTGTAATCGGCGAGAGACTCTAGGGGGACTTCTATTATTGAGCTTTTCTTCCCCTCTGCCCTGTTCAATTCACCTGAATCTTTTTTCATAAAGTGCTGGAAATTCTCAGGACAGAGTCATCCGCTAGCGTTCGATAAATGTTCCACCAGTCGCCATTCCACTTTGCCAGAGTACCGGCATCGACGGTCATTTGATTCCCGATTGATGTAGTGAACAGTCTCTGTGTGGTGAAAATGAAACTTTTATGAAAAAACTGATTTCGTGATTTTGTTCCTAAAAAGTGTTAAAACAATATGACAAACAGTTATAAGTGTTGTTATAATCTCAAATGGCGTTGAGGTATTACGGATAGTGGATTACCAAGAGTAGAAAAAGTGTTTTCGAACTCATAAAGAACTAAAATTCATCGCATTGGATTATAAAGGACTTCTTGTGTATAGCCGATTACCCTGCCACCAATGAGTGAAGCAGTTCGACAAGATCATATAGGACTGGATTCTCTCCAGATGATTTTATTAGATAGTGGTTTCTTTGATGTTATCTGAATTATATGCCGTTTACTAAATTTTAAAAATATCTTCACATTAGCCTTCTTATAATACAGTTTCTTATAAGTGTGGCTATGAAAGGAATTTGAATGATTAATCGAAGATTCATACAGAAAAGCATATGATATTTTTACAAAAATATGAGAGAATGAAGATGCATAACTTAAATTGTGTTAAATTTTTAACGAATTGAAAGACTAATCAGATATAGAATCTCTAGGGGTAAAAGATCGCATTTCCTTAATTGAAATAGATGATGGCTGCATCTTGAATACGGCTTTTGTAGTAATATAGCTAATTGTTTGATATTATGATGAAATTTTTTTAAAGAAATTGAATTTCAAGAAACTGAAAGTGGAAGAAATTGAATTTTGTTAAAAATATTTAGACAAAATAAATGTATGCGAGCTTTATAAATATGACAGAATATTATGATAAAAATATTAAAAAATTGTTTATTTCATGATATTACTACATTTAAACTGTGACTGATGAGAATGGGGTTTAAAAAAAAAATATTGGAAGAAATAAATTTATCAAAATGCTAAAATGGTTATTATGAGCACCAATAATAGCTATATGTTAACGAAATTCTCTTGATATAGTCCCAAGTATGAGCAGAGAATCAATATTGAAACTGATTATTTATTGGTAACCGGTTAGGAATCTTTTAGCATTCGAAGATACTAAAATCATTTATTCAATCATCAGTTTGAATTTAGTTTATTTTAACTTCAGAAGATTGTTCGAATGATTTGATTATGTTTTATGTCTTTAAATATAAAAAAAATACTTGATTTGATATTCAGATTTGGATAAGTACAAATTTTCACGAATAAGATAAGGCATTGGTAAAGTTTGTAAAAAGAATTCAGGAAAAACAGCTGGTGCTCCACTATTTTATGAAGGTAAATTAATATCTTGCCCTTCTACTTTATAAAAGGACAAACTTATTCTACAATAAAGAATACAGAATCAACTTCTAGTCACAAAGCTATGAAATTGACGTGTTTTCGTTTTTTCGTAACTCAATATGGAAGCTTCAAGAAAAGACTTCTATTGTTGTAGTGTTCTTCTTGACAAGATTCCAGTTACAGTGCTACAACTATAGTTCTCAATGTGTGATTTGCCTTTTCTTCTGGGAAATGAATAAAAATAAGTATCAAGCAATTACTTTACAGAAGGACGGTTCTTGAGATTATTTCCTAACCCACTCACTGAATAGCTGCTTCAATTGGTTCATTGCAGAATCGTAAAAAAAAGTTGAATAAATACTTGACACTGTAGTTTGCATCTTCAAGGGTTCTACAAAGAGCTTTTGTTGGTACTGCGTTTTAGTTTTCATATCCATTGTCTTTAATTAATTTTTTACTGTACACTAGGGAAATTCATGTCAGTTGTGTTATTCAAAGATTTCCAAGTGAATCAAACAGACGGAAAGAAATTAAAGAGTAATATTGAATGAAAGACTAAGTGGATTACTAATTTTACCAAATTACAAATTGTTCTTCAGGCAAGAACTCTTGCAGAGATTTCAAAAAAAGAAGTCTTCTCAACTGTAGGTAAGTATATTTCTTTCTAGTAACTTAATTAATTAACCGTTTTAACCTTAAATGAAGAATTGAAACTTTCAAACGGGCTATTTACTATAGCTGAGGTAACCAACTTCGAGACTGAAGAGAAAATAATACTAATTCCACTTAAAGAAAATTTTATATTAAAAATGAGAGCAGCAATAAATAATTTTTACCATTAAAATGAAGGTAGAGATTTGTCTTTAGGAAGAGATGAAGAGAATGATGTTTATGAATCTCTTTGAATATAGAAATCGTACAATGATATTTCTGTGTAGATAGGACACCTTATTTATTTAAGAGAAAAGCAATTTAGGAATAAAAGCAATTTCTAACGATTTTGAATTGATCAAATAGAAATGTTAAAATACAAATAATATTTTATCATTATTTTAGAAGAATAATTAAGGGATCGAGGGAGGATTCGGCTTAAAATTATTAGATTAGCCAAACTTTTTTCTAATAGGAGATAAGAAATAATCCAACAAAAAATACAAAATTATTTGTCAATAACTATTCAAAATATTAGCCCTCAATAGAATTTTTATTTTAATTAATTAGTTTAAATGGCTATAAAATAAAATCATACAACTCATTCGACTTTGGGATGTAATTTTGTTAATGAAAAACTATAATCTTAACATCGCTCATTAAATAAAAGAATATTGTCTATTGTATATGATTGAAGTAATTTGTGTTTCGCACACCAGATGGCGCAATTTTATTTATTATAGTTGTTTTCGCCCCTTTATTAGTATATGTGTAAATAAATAATTTTTTTCTACAGCCTTTTAAAAAAATACTGTGATCATTTCTTTCTCTTCTTATAATGTAACATAACTTTTCTTGAATCAGGGGTTAGACCATTTAGAAAAGTTTATTTTATGTATATCCTCACTTTTGCTTTAGGAAGTTATAAACTTTTTTAAATTTGTGTCTGGATGCCAAGTGAGACCAAAAATCTATTCCTTAAATCAATAAAGTGATTGATTTTTTAAATGTTTTAAATAATAATATAGAATTTCTTAATAAGTTCTATATTATCCATATCTTTATTTGTTTTAACAGTTTTTATTACTCCGCTTTTTTGTTTGTCTAGAACAAATTTTGAAATCGATTTTAAACTAACTTCTTGATAAACTACATATTTGAAACTTTAAACGTTGATAGGAATTGGATGACAGTGCAATATTGGTAATTAAAAATTCCCTATCCCAAATTTTCAAGAAAATCTGTATGGGAATATGAAAAAAAAAATTTTTTTAGTCCATTTTAAAAGTATCGTATATTATTTATTCTTATTATTGTAACAAATAAGTAGTTAAAAAGTAATAGATCTGATACAACTTTTTGAAAAAGTTAGTTTTTCGAATCAATACTTTGTTGTTTTTTTAAAATTATTTATAGCAAGCTTAATCGTATTCAGTTGATTGCTTACAGATGCAGCAAATTGATAGATAGCAGTTTACCCACAAAAGATAATAGACATTAAATGGATGCCATAAACTTTCTTCTAATTTTATTAATACTGATATATTTTTTGATTTTTTTTAAATGAGATTTTATTAAAATATGTAATATATGTTATTTTTTAATCTATAAATGTCATCAGAAAATTGGTCGTTTTGTGATGATTTTTGAAGTTTTTTCCCCATATAAGCATAAATAATTCGCTTTTCTTAAGCAGTATCGTAGTTCTATGGTGCGCAAACCGGGAAAATTTTGAAATCGCTATTTTTTTTTTTTTAATTAATTTATGAAAAATCTACAATTATTCATTTCAAAGAACAGAAATAATTCAAGCAAAGAAACTATTATTTTAAGAATCTGATATTTGTGATCGCTATCAGAGGGCTTTGAACCCCCCATTATCATGCATAGTGATCTGTGGTATCGGCCGCTCATTTCCATCCATAATAAATGCTTACTTCCATGCAAAGCAAAAAGTAGGCAGAAGTAACGCAAATTACCTATTCAAATATCAAAAAAGAATACGGTCTCTGAGCACAATAACATTATCAAGAGGTACCATTTCTCTCAGAATATCCGCCAAAGCATGTAATATAGAATCGGTTCTGTTAACATCGATTACAAAACTCTCCTGTAGTTGCTCTGAAACTTGGTGAAACTACCGACTTTACTAAAAGATCTCAATTCATTGTTTGTGTGAGATACGTTTTTGAAGATGACTTATGTTGTAAAAAGTTAGAAAAGAGAGCAACCGTTGAGAAAATATTTGAAATTATGAATAAAAATTTTGATGGAAAATGTCATTGCCTGTCATGTCGTGGTTAGTTTTGATGGTGTTATAACTACAAAGGATTAAGAGAGTTAATAATGAAAATTTCTCCATATAGTATTCAACCATTGCATGATACATAGACAAGCTCTTGTTGCAAAAGACATCGATAAAAAATTACCCAAGATATGAAATGATGTTATGGGGCCGCGGTGGCCTGGTGGTAAGGTCTCGGCTTCGGAACCGAAGGATTGCAGGTTCGAGGCTCGATTCCACCAAAGAACCGCCGTGTAAGCGGGCCTGGTGCACGTTATATCCGTCGGGACCGAATGTCCTTCCGCTGGTGTGGTTTAGTTTAGTTAAGTTATATTAACGTCCCGTTTTAAAGCAACACGAGGGCTATTTTGGGACGGACCTCGTAATTTTGAACCACGGTCAGATGACGAGGGCGACACCTGACCTGGCACCCCCCTCTCCACACCTCACCAGTGGGAGGATGTTTGGCCTGACAGATTTAATGTGCAAGAGACCCCCTTACACGACGGTTCTTCGGTGGTATCGAGTCTCAAGCCTAAAACCCTCCGGTTACGAAGCCGAGACCTTACCACCAGGGCACCCGCTGGTCTGGTGTGGAAGTTTGAAGAGTGAGGTGCCAGCTCAGGTATCCTCCTCGTCATCAGACCGAGGCTCAAAATTACGAGGTCCATTCCAAAATAGCCCTAGTGTTGCTTCAAAACGGGATGTCAGTATAACTAAACTAAGCAAAATGAAATGATATTATTGTAATTAATTACATTAAAAGCAACAGCCTAAACAGTCGTATCTTTTCAGTACTCTGTAATGAGATGGGCTCTGTGTATGAGACATTAGTACGATATACGCAAATCAGATGACTCTCACGTGGCAGAATATTGCGACAAATTTTCGATCTGAGAAACGAAGTTTGCTTTTGGCGGTAAAGAAACATATAATGGCATGTTCATTCAGTAATGAAGATTGACTCGGAAAACTCAATTACATTTTTAATATTTTTGAAAAAACCTGAACGTATCTGAATATGTATCTGTAGGGAGAGGGTACAAACATTTTAACGTCAAGCAACAAAATTGAAGCTTTTAAAAATAAGCTGATACTTTGGCAAAGGTAATTCAACAAAAACAACACAGACATGTTCCCGTGCTTTTCAGAATTTACTAAATAAAATAATATAGTTTCCTTGTCGTTTAAAAACATCACTTTCCTATCATCTCTAAAAATTGGTTGAAAACGTTACGAAAAGATACGAAAAAATTCCAGAAATTGAATTAGGTTGGATCCGTGATTCATTTTACGTTTAATATAATTAACTCCAATATCCTTTTAAATGAAAAAGAACATTTAATTGATATTTCAATTGACGAAACAGTGCACATTAAATTGAACTCACTGACTTGCCAAAATTTTTGGTTATCGATTGGAAACGATAATGCCGAAAATAAGGCAATCAATATTTTGTTCCAGTTTTCATCGACTTACTCATCTGAATCCGACTTTTCAAAATTAGTTTCCATTAAAATAAAATATCGATGTAAATTGGACCCAGAATACGACTTACGACTTGAGATTTCAAATACAGATCTGAACCTAGAAGCAATCATGACCTCTTTGCAAGCACATATCTCACATTGACCTCTTATGATGTAAAGTTTTTTAAAGTATTTTTCATTAAAAAAGATTTTACTCATATACATAAACAAAGCATTGTTTCAAAAAAAATTTGTGTTGATTTATTAACTTATTTTTATGATCTTAAAACTTTTTTAAAATTTTTATGATGCTTTTTAAGTTTGATGCGTTATTTTAAAACGATTTTATTGTAACTTCGTTCTTGATTAAACAAAGATTCTATTGTTTATCCAGGGGTTGAGACAAAATTTTGCACAAAATAGGGGAAAATAGTTATAGAAGTTTAAATGAAAATAATTTGCGCACTAATAATTGTAGCTACTTCAGAAAACGATGCCACTACACTTGATGTCTAATTAATGGTCAAAGTCAATGTTTAAAACGGCAGGGACGAGGGAAGCCCACAAATACATCCATAAAAATGTTAGTCTAATTGTTAAATAAATAAAAGTGCTGAAATTCGGGTTCTATGAATTAATAAATGTTAAAGTAATATAAGCGCATTGTCAAATATAATTCATGTTTCCATTTATTGTATAAGATACCATTAATGTTTAATAAATGTTAATTTTAGCATATTTATAAACACATTTTTAAATGTTGCCTGCAGATGGTGTAATAATAAATGAATAAAAACTTATATTTCTCTTACTTTTTTACTAAAATAAATCAAGCAATAAAAATATAAATTATTAACATTTTAAGCTGAAAGAAATATTTAAATCTGGCCATTTTATTAAAAAGGAGGAAGCATCCTCCATAGCGCCTAAATATGTCATTCAAGTTTATATAAACCTGTGTTTATATTTAATAATGTTGCAGGTCTTGTTTACATCGCCTGTTTTTGTGATAAAAAAAATTATCTTGTATTTAAGTAACAAGTTGCCATTTTTTTGTCATATAAATTGCATTATTCCAATAGTAAAATTTTTGAAGTATTTATATTAATCAATGGTCAATTACAGGCCAAACGAAGTACCCGTAACTAATTAAACCAAGTAATATATTTAGTATAATATTTCATATATAAGTATAATATAAGTATAATATTTCAAGTAATTCAAGTATAATATTTCAAGTAATATATAATATTTCAGCATCATAATTTGATCTCTGTATTAATATGCTCGTAGATCAATGCAATGTTAAATGCAACTGAAGTTGTGTATATTGTTAGACTATTTATTGTATAAGTTTCAAGCTATGCTTATAGATTGTTTTTATGCTCTCATATTTATTTTCTAACATTCTTGATTTTTTTTCCCTAAATTCTGGAAATTTTCCGAATTAAAACCGTTTGAAATATAATTCATATTTTCCATAAAAAGTATGTTTTTAGACTTAAAGAACTCTTTTTTTTTTACCATAGCATTTTGTTTCATATTCTATAACAAGCAAAATTAATATACTATGATGTAAAACTTTCTTTAAAGTTACATTACTTTTGCATATTTTAAAACATATTTGTTTAATAATAAATTCGCTAGATGGCACTACCAACAAACACATATTGCTGCTTAGTTGTTGATTCTGTTTCGCGGATGAAATTATGACATTCATTTACGAGACTGGAATAAATGGTCTGAATAAATTTCCAAATTTATTTTACGTTCAACAAGTTAAAATGATTCCTTTTCAACTATATATTAATAATTTATTGTTATGTTCAATTGCTTTATTGGTATTTATGATCTAAAAACAGATTTTTGCTTCAGCTATAAAGAAAAAAAAAGTGATATACAAAAATATATTTCATTTATGTGAATCTGTCATAAATAGAAGTTTATGATTCTGATCCATAGAATTATTTCAACTCCGTTTAAGGATAATAATCACAAACTCATTAGGTTTAAACATTAGTTTCGAGTAACGAGAAACCAAGTGGGTTTTCCAAGATTTTAGTTCCATTCATAATTCTGCACCCTATTAAAATCGTGATTATGAATCTTAATAATTATGGCCGATTAATTTTTTTTCTTAATAACTGAGGTGGGAAAAAATCTTTTATTCTGTAATTAGCTTTCCAAATTTGTCTTTCAAAACTGTCGTTTGTAAATCAAAGTTTTACTATCGCTCATTGTAAAGTGATAACTTTTAAAAGTTACATTTTTTTTAAAAGAGGTGTTTTTAAGAAATTCTATATAATATATTTATTTAACACAAAAAAATGTGACATACTTTATATTTAAATTAGCGTAACAAGCCTTGTATAAAAACTCTGGATTTAATATTATAAAAATTGTTTATTTAATTGATTAAAGTATATTGTTTTAAATTATAGCATAAAATACAATTAAAACAATATTACATATTTAACATCAAATATAAAATTAATTTAATTCAAATATATCAAATACTCTAAGTCTTCTTTCACACAGTTGCAATTATTTATTACATTGCTTTAAATAAATTTATAATTTTTAACATTTTCGGTATTTATGGGAAAATTATCAATAATTTATCTATGGAAAAATTCACCAATCGTTATTTTATTTAAATTTTATAAAAGAACATATTTTATGGATAAAATATTAAAATTGTACGACTAGGATTGATAGGTCCAAAATAATTCTTAATATTTCAAATAGTTCTCTTGTTTAATGTTGAAATCCCTATCAGTGTCTTACACAATACTGTTGATACTGCGTCGTTCAGCGGATTCCGTGGTTGGTCGGTTGTACGCAAGAAAGAAAAAAAGCAGTATCTAGTTACACAATACTGTTGATACTGCGTCGTTCAGCGGATTCCGTGGTTGGTCGGTTGTACGCAAGAAAGAAAAAAAGCAGTATCTAGTTACACAATACTGTTGATACTGCTTCGTCCAGTGGTGGTGAGGTGGTTGGTTGCACAAAAGCAAGCGTTTAGTTTGTTCTCAAATCAATATAAAATCAGTATAGTAAATTTGCAGGGACAATACACCCACGGGTTAAAGTGGAACTACTAAAAAATTTTCAATTTAAAGATGTTTTATAATTTTATAAAATAGGTACATCGAAGTATGAAATAAAACATATTTAAAGAACATTTGAATTTAATCTAAAGCATCGTAACATAATGTTTTAGCTTGATTCCTTTGTTTTTATTCTAAAAATCTGACATTGCAATGACAACGTGAGCATAAAAAAAGCATTTAACATCCTTTCAATGCTCTTGTATTGGGTTGTTCGGAAAGTATTTCGTTTTTTTTTTTTTTTTTT
>JAPMOQ010018920.1:57455-155918 GCA_026543055.1 Argiope trifasciata
TTTTTTTTTTTTTTTTTTGTCAAAATGAAAAGAAATTTTCGTTTAATGAATAAATTATTTATTAAATTATAAAATTGCCATTCTGGTCTAATACCTTTTGCCATATTTTTGGTAGTAACATGATTACACGCTCATAAAAGTTTTGGTCTTTGCTGTAAAAAAAAAACTGATCGAGGTGGTTTTTGGCCTCCTCATTTGAAGGAAAAATTTTTCAAATCAGTTCTGGTACTGATGTGCTGTTAACACATCTTCTCCACACATATTGGCTAATTTATTTCTGGCTTGAACAGCATTTTTACCTTTTATAGCAAAAAAGAAAAAAATGACGAAAATGCTGTTTATTGCTCTCCATATTTAAAAGGGCACCATCCAAAAACTACTGCGAAGAATCAGCTGCACTTTTTCACACTCAAGCCTTGCTATATCAGCTCTTAAAACATAAAATGATTTTGCGGTTTAAGTATGAAATTGGGTGCGAAAAATGCAATTAAATCCTTTGTCAGGAAAAAACGAAATTACTTTCCGAACAACCTAATATATAAATACAATGAATAAAATAATGTAAAGTGTTGTAAAATATCTTTAAAAAATTGTTTAATTATTTAAATTGTTATTAAAACTAATATCTTGAATTTTAAGTAGCATAAAAATAGGTTTGAGCCATAATATGTTTAAACATTATCAGTTAAATTAATCTTTGATAAAACTACAGTATTTTTTTAAACTTTGTATCTAAGTGCTGACTGTCCAAGAAATAACTTTGGTACAAATTTGATAACTCTAGGTTTAATGATCTGCATTATAGATGGTGATTTTTGGCGTGTATGTATATCCAGCCTATAAATATTACCCTGTTAAAAGTATTGGATCGAAGCGAATTGGTCTCAAGAACTATACAATAAGGCACTGTACACATTACCATGTAATGTTGGACAAATCATGAAGCAAAATATCAGATAAGTAACTAGCGGAATGAAGTCCATCAATATCAGTTTGATTGTACACACATATTTCTAATTTTCTATTAATTTGGGGGGAACGTGCTGTGTAAAAGAACTTTTAATGATCTGTTCGACATTTCTACATAGAGAGAATTATGTATAAGGAATCCATTTTCTATCAATTCAGTAAAAGCTCTTTATTCGTGGGGTATATGTTTGTTCCATAAATATGCCTCGAATACAGAAACCGTGAATACGGAATGATCATTTATATGGAGTTATAGGGGATACGCTCCGAGGTGACAAAGTAATATATAATAAATTATTTCTTGTCTATTCATTTTTCTTGTTCATGTTTCCGGTGGATTATTGTATTCAATTGAGTCGTCCATTCTGTATTCGTATAATTCGCTCCAGTCTTTAATCGTTACATTAAAATGGTTAAAACAGTCTTTGAGATCTACCTTCTTTGCGTCAGATTCAAATGAATCTTCGGAATGAGGTGAGTCAATTTTCATTTCTTACTTACCGATTTCTTACTTACATTTCTACCTTATTTCTTAGCCGTTAATTCTACAAATATACTTTATTCATTGAGTAATAAGGTTGGTTTCATTCCGTTTGTTTACATTCTCAAAAACACCAATCGCGGCGAAGGTGGCTTATGTCAAAGTCCTCGGCGATATCATTTAACAACATACTTTAGACAAAGTTGTAATAAAATCTATTTTACTTTTTTATTAGTCCATTTGACGGCATTTACAAAGGACATCGGGTTGGATACCAATCGGAATCCTTTTATGATTATGTATGTACTTATTAGTTCGGCGAATAAAGAAATTTTTAGCCGCGAATATAGGAATTGGGTCGCATTTTTTTGAAAAAGTGAATGAAGGAAGCGCGAATAAGGAGCTTTTATTGTATACTCCATGCTGTTAATCATATGTCCGATTTAATTCATATGTGTGCATCGGACCTGAAATTTACAGAAAAGTATGCGTGCAGTACCCTACTATTATCAATATACTCCACACCACTAATCACTTGTCCAACATAATTCGTATATGTGCACCAGACCTGAAATTTATAGATTTTATTCAGTGTAAAAAGTGAAGTTTCCTTTGCATCTAAAAAAAAGTAAACATAGAAATAAGTTCATCATCTATCACCAGTCATCATCAGCTTAATATATTTGACCAAATAACAAATGAGGACTCAAACACTTTGCTAAAAAATGTTTTTCAAACATCCTTTTTAATTTTGAAATGGCACAGTGTTTTTATTAGAATTGCCAACGCCTACATCCACCTGCGAACTAATGTCGTCCAGGGTGGTCAATTCTAGAGTCCAACGCCTTCACTAAGCTTCTCGGAAACGTAGATCAATCATACTTTCTTTTTTATGGCCATTAAATGTGTCCTGCCATAACGAAAGAAAGCTGAAGCTCACGATGACAGTTCAGCTGACAAAAAATATTGCTTTGATAACGGACATCTCGCAGGGGTCGGGGGAGATAATATTTCTGAAATTAATTAGTTCCACTTGCTGTCTGACTGCATACTTTTTATAAACTTTAATCACGCACCATGCTTTTGAGATGAACGCAGAATATGGTTCAAGAAATATGTAATCTAATCGATGAAAATGAATAATTAGGGATAAAAGGAATCGTACATGTTCAAATCAATCATAATAATGAGTCTGATAAATGTTTATGACAGCAGGCTGACGTTTTTACAAACCCTTAATTTAAAAATTATGCAGATGTCCTGTAAAACCGATGTTAAGGATAATTTTACTGATTGCGATTCGAACTCTTTTGATGCCTAAAGTTTATAAACTTGAGTTTCTGTATCTTTTTTTAATAGATGATATCTGTCTCCCATGTAGTGCGTCATTTCGAACATTATATTATCGATTTGATTCTCGTTAAAGAAATTTCAAAATGAGACATAATAGAAATTTGTCTACTTTCTCATATACGAAGTATACGAGTATATAGTATTGAAATCAACAAAAATTTGATCTTGTTTTATGAATCTCCACGTTTTTAGAACTCTCTAAACAGGAACCAGCGGGAATGGTCTCCCCAAAACTTTCTCACATACATTTTAACAAAAGTGATGTTCCATATAACGCTTGGCGTACAATAATTACGAAACATTAACCTCTGGCGTGAATTTTTTTTATTTTTATGCCATTTTTATTGTATCGATTGTATTATCCTTTGTGAGTTTCTTTAGTAGTTAATCTCTGGCGTGCTGTTAATAGTATACAAAAATCGAATTTGTATTTTGACACGTTATTCCGGTCCGATACAACCAAATTTAACGCAAAACTACAATTGTAATCTTAAAAACATTTATTAATTTTGATACATTTAAGTTACTGTATTGCAATTTTAAAAGCAAGTAAACAAGTTGCTGAGTTATTGTGTATATTTGCTTCTGAAAATACAGCAGGATAAATGTTAAATCTATTCTTTGATTTGACTCAAAATTTGGTAGCCGTAAACAATATAGATGTAAAATCTGTGTACCGAATTTTATCTATTTAGATCCTTTTTTTTTGTAGTTATCGTGTGAACTTATATTCGAACAGTAAGATGGATAGTTTCCTCTTAACAGATTTTGCTCAAAATTTAAAAAAAAAATTTACAAATTTGATGTAAAGACCATATTTTTAAATTTCAAGTTAGAGTTATCAAGAATTTAGAGTTATCTTTGCCATAGACGAACAGATTCTCAAAATGTGTTCAAGGACTCAAACTCATGGAGATCTGAAACCTGAAGATTCGTCAAAATCTCGAGTTCAAATTTTTGAATGATTTCAAGAATTTCTCTAGTGTATACAATAAAACAAAAATGAACACCAAAATTTTTACAAATTTACTAAAACGAAAAAATTAACTTAAAATAAAAGTAAAATGAAATCTACGATCGGGAATTTTAAGTTATCATGTGAGAACATTATTTTTATGCCATTATATGACTTAATTATTTCAGTCATTAACAAGAGTAAACCGATTTGAAACGATCACGAGGTTTCTCTCTGGGTCGTTATCCCCCCTCTTTCTCTGTATGTTATTTCTAAATTCCTAACAAATTAATAATCAATTTTTAAACATATTAATTTACATAGAATTTTTATGAAAAAAATATTTTTATAAACACAGACTGCTATTTTCTAATTTTTGATATCATAAAACAGAAACAATTTCACAATGGAATAATCTTTGAACAGAAGTGCAATCTTTCAACGTTTTCCATTTAAGAATGAATAAATATTTACCCACTGGTGGAAAGAAAAAAAATTATCAGAACTGTTATTGAACGTGAGTGAAGTTTTTTGGAACATATTATAAAAATTAAATTATTTAATTGCCTCCGTAAACAAAATTATATTCCATAAAAATAATAGATATGATGTTCAAACTTTTAAAAATGCATCTGCTATCAAAGAAGCATACGTAATAATAAAGCAATATTACTGGTCAAAACAGGTCAGCCCTTTTAAAACGCATCTGCTTTCAAAGAAGCATACATGATAATAATATAATACTGGTAAAAGCAGGTAAAATTTCGATTAAAAGATATTGATGAATATTGCTGTTTATGCTTTATTTCCTACGCGATTTCGAGTTTCAATTATTTATTGCCTTCAATTATTCAAAATCTCCTAAAGAAAACAGGATCATGCTCTTACAGGATAATAAATAATAAACAGTTAAATAAACTAAAAATGTGTTAAAATGTAAAAAGAAATTCACTAAAAAGAAATGCATTGCACGAGAGCTGCAAAACGCACAAATCTGCCTCTGGTTATTAGTTTAAAATCATATTCTGATCTGTAGATCGATGGTTTGAGTTGTATTCATAATTTTTTTTTTACCTGAAAACATTTTTAAAAAAAATGGAAACGATATTTTTTAAAAACAAATAATCAATATTTGAGCAAAAAAATTCTTTTGTTGATATTTCATTTAGAATAATAGCTATATAATTTTTCTTGAACTGAATTTAAATTTTTAAAAAAGTAATGTTTAGTGAAATTTGTGATTAATGTCTATGTGTTCACATGATTTATTTTGAAAGTAATATTTAGAAATTAATGGATTTTCTCATTTTTTGTAGCATATTTTTACCGAATTCAAAACTTATTCTACTTCTATTTGAAACTTAAAATATAAATTTTGATTTTTCCTCGGTGGTAACATTATTTAGAGATACTATTTTACTGAATTATACCCATTTTCTCTACAGAATTTGCTGAAGTATTCTCGAAATTATATCCGTTCTCTACTGAACCTGAAGACTTTCAAGTGTCTTCAAGTTACGGTCCAGGTGTTGGAAATTATTTGAAATAGAATGAATGAAGTTACATTCGTCACCTGAAAAAGGTGTTAAGTTGGTTCTCCTCAAACATCACGCCTATGGGAAATTTTTCACTTTGAAACGAGGTATTTTCCCTCCGTAAGCACGTTTCACAAAAGTTAGGTGACAAATGTGCAGTAATAGTTGGCGTTTTTCAAAAATAGCTGCTATTTTCTCACACCGATGCGTCCAGATAACAGCATTTACTTGCCACTCTCTTTTCCAAATATAACTTAGGTGCTATCTGCATTTGCGGGACTGTAGAGTTTGAATCGGGGGATCCCAGGTGCCTTAGTCATGAATCTAAATCTGTCTGGCTGAAGAGGATTACACTATTACCGAGTGCCCCCTGGCGGCGTATTTGAAAAAGTACCAAATTAGATTTACTAGAAGCTTGGGTCCCGGACACCATTTGGAGGAATGAAAAGCTGCTTCAAGTTTATTTTGACAACGAGCAATGCGTGAAATAGGATTACAGGTAATTGTCGTCGGAAAGATGGGAATAGTTATTGCTGTTTTCTAAAAAGATGTTTGTTCGCGAATTATGAAATGGTTCTTTGTCGAACTATAATCCGTCGAATAAAACTTTCCCGGAACGCTCTGAGGGTTTCTTTTGTTCCCGTTTTATTAATCGCTAGATCTTTTACTTGCATGTTCTGAGACAAAGAAAAATAAACCCCCTTTTACCCTAACGCCTTTTCAGTTTTTTGGCATGATAGCCAAGCATGCTTTGTAAAATATTTATTTCGACCTATAACAAAAAATAATAAGTTCTGAATTAAACTAGCTGTGTTTGGCCACCAGCTTATTGAGCCAAATTATCGACTGTT
The DNA here is from genome assembly GCA_026543055.1 of Argiope trifasciata. Taxonomy (NCBI): domain Eukaryota; kingdom Metazoa; phylum Arthropoda; class Arachnida; order Araneae; family Araneidae; genus Argiope; species Argiope trifasciata. The sequence continues at coordinate 63,600 of JAPMOQ010018920.1, forward strand.
TTGGGCATTAGATTATTAACCCTTTGGACTCGAGAGGTGACTCATGGTCGCCATTCAAGACCGTGCATCATTTTAACGTTTTATTTATTTATTTTTCAATTATGATAGTTAAAAAATACCTACATAATGATAAAAAGGTGTAAATTCCCTTTTCAGAGAAATTCAACTTGAAACAATCATATACATTTATTTTTCAGAACAATAAACAAAGCCTTATTTTAAATGAATAATTTTGCATCGAATTACTTTTCCAAGTGCAAAAAGTTAATATGGAATGCTATTTTTTTAAATTTTTTTTTATAAAATTAAAAATTTGCAACTTGTTATTTTACACGTTTGAAAAATTCGAATTTAATTTAATCATTTTATTACAAATCCCTTGGTGTGCAATTAAAATGTTTAAATATTTCAAAATAAAAGCGAGAGTGAAATTTAAAATTTCTACTTCTCGGATTTAGTCTCAAGAGATAGCAATTTTAAAGTCTTAATCCTAACATTGGCAAAAGCAAAATATAATGCTCGGAATTGAATTTCATCATAACCCCCCCCCCAAAAAAATCTAATCATTATTATTATTTGTGTATCAAATTAAAACTTAAAAACAACGTGAAAATTATACGTAAATGAAATTGACATCAGTACAAAGATAATTTTTTGAATTTCAAAATAAGGTAAAAATCATTTTTGTGAGACAATAGTTATGGCAAATATTAATGTAAACTTTAATGGCAAATCATAGTGATCACTTATATGTTTTATACTAGACTTAGCGGGACGATAGCCCACGTAGACCAAGGCCAACAGGGCCCATAACTGCTTTCTTGAAACAGGGCCCTGAGATGAAAGGCATTATTCCAGATTGAGTGGTCAGCCCCATGTGGAACCCCCAGTATTTAGTTCCCAAGCATACTTGGATCCCAGTTTATCGACCCATTGAAAGGATGAAAGGCTGCGTCGACTTTGTCGACGCATGAGGATCGAACCGCGCACTTGTGACGCTATGCCACCGGGTTTCTATCTGTCTAATTCTACTGTTAAATCTATTTCCACACTTGATTTAAATTTCTGTTAAATATCTACTTATATATTTTGATTTTCTTTACATCTTCTTTCCTCTGACTGAATTGAAATTTTGGTGCCATGGTGATTCCTTTTCTCAGCGTTTCTAATAATATTTTGCAGCTCTGTTAATTAAGGGAAACTTTTAATTAAGCACGGCTGTAAAAAGTGTTTGAAATTTAATGTTCAAACGACGTTTTACATTTGACTGTTGACATTCGACTGTAAATAATGAATTCTGGGTCATGCATGTTAGCGTTTCATATATAAAGAGATTTTTTCGCGCTTGCTTTATTTTCATGAGTCATCATAACCAGTGTTATTTTTTTAAGTACTTTTATTTTATTTTACTGGTTTCCTGTTTCTTAATACGGAATTTTGATTTTTCATTCATTTTCTGAATTACGGGAATTATGGAATTTCGTTCTGTTAAATATTAATGATGAAAGTACAGTATATATTTTCAGAAGTTATTAATTGTTTTAGTCTTTATTCAATACAAAATGGTATTAAATTTGCTAGAAATGTACTTTAAAGGTTAAAAATGAGAGCTTCGGAAATATTTTTTTATTAATTAAAAGTTTTATTAATTAAAAATTTTGGCATTTTCCCAGGATGATTCTTAAAAATAGTTCAACATTATTCCTATACTATTTTAATCTTTAAATATTATACCATATCTAAATTTCATCCATCTATCTCAAGGCATATTTCAGTGACCAAGTTCATAGACCGGCAGGCACAATTCCACAAATATATTTCTCTTCCTCGAAAATGTCCAAAGCGTAAACATTCGTCAGAATCTTGAGATCAAACTCTTTGATACTTACAGTACTTTGTTTCCATATTTTAAGTATGAGAAAAAAAAAAACTACAACACAAAAAGGAAATCTACTATGACAAATTTATCATGTGAGACATTATTTTAACCTTTTCATGGGCTATTTATTTCTCTATTGAATTTTTTCTCCTTTTTTTATGTTTTATCAACAATTAAACAATAACATTTAAGGAAATATATTTTATTTTACTGAATTTTATGTTATCATTAAACTTTCAGGGTTGGAAGTATAATTTCCCAAAGAACCATTTACAGTAAAAAAGAAATGATTATTTGGCTTGAAAAGATGAGAAGCATGTTGCAATGCACAAGAGTGCATCACATTCTGTACACACGTAGCAGGACCTTTTCTTTCTTTCTTTTTTTGCCTCTTTTTATTACCCATATGTGTATTTTGTAAGATCCTGTAAGTGGTAAGTAATCTTCTCAAGGCCCATGAAAGGGTTAAAGTCATTAATTGTCATTAATCAGTTTAAACCGATTTGAAACAATCACAAGACTTCTCTATCGTTCTCTATCCTCTCTCATCTATACTTATAATAAAGCTCAATGTGTGTGTGTGTTGGCGCTCTACAGGCCAGACCGTTGGACCTACAGCTACCAAATTTCGTACATGTATACCTTGGAGGTCCGGAATGTGCACCTCGGAGTCCTTTTTTCGAATTTTTAATTAGATTTGAATTAATTAAAATTTAAGCAAAATTTCGACGTTTTTCAGCTATAACTTCCGAAAATATGATCGAATAAACATGATTTTTACATCAATTTAAAGATTAAAAAAAAGTAGCTTTTTATTGGTATCAGTGTTTTAATGTATAACTTAAACTTCTATTTTTAACGAATTTTTAAAGAAGTATTTTAACCATGTTTTTTTAGCACGTGACTGGATAAAATAAAAGAAAACAATGATGAAGTTCAAATTAAAAAAAAAACTATCATCACAAATTAAATCTAAAGAAACGCAACTTTCAGCACGTGACTGGATAAAATAAAAGAAATATAAAATGTGATATTTTCTTTAAAAAATAAATGCAAAGCAAAGGTTTCTACAATCCTTTGCAATATCTATATCATTAACTCAATAAATCTACTTTATTTACGGTAAACCTGATTGAATTTAGACAGGATATGCATTGAATTCCCGACTTAATGGCATATTTATGTAATCGTTTGCAATATCTGTATTCTTTAACAAAACATATTTAATATTTTGGCAACATCATCGAATTTTTTTTAATATTTTGGAAGCATAACCGATGGTTAAAACTGACTGATTTATAAAATTAAAGAATATTATTAGGAAAAGGTGTACTTTTAGAACTTTCCGTCCATCATCTTAAAGAAAATATTAATTTCAGGTCAATCAATGCCCGGAATTACTTCAAGGCTAATGAATATGTGATTTAATTGAAAATTTTAGAACGCTTTACTGATGGCGAACCAGCTGGTCGCCAAAGGCGGCTAGTATTTAAATATATATATAATAAAATGTAGAGACATGTCAACTTCGGCTAGAAAAACAGGCCTCTACTTTAATGAATAGATATGGGTCATACCACTAGAAATCACACACTATATGATAAAAACGAACTTTTCTGAATTTGACGAATGGTTGGGACGTTTTATATCAACGAACGCTATTATGTGACTATAAATAGAATTCCATTGGATGGAATCGGATAGCTCCGTATTCATTGTTGAATTATGACGCAAGCGGCTTCAGGATGGCACACATACATATATATATGATAATTGTTTTAAACTTTCATTTTTAATTTTTAATGCTGGCAAACAAAGTTTTGGAGCATGACCGATTTTGAGACGAAAAAAGCCCATCGTTTTTTTAAATATCGACGCATGTGTAATCTGATAGTCTCTTGATTGTTTCAAACCTGTTTTAACTGGTTAATGATTTAAATTAAGACAATTCGTAAGATTTCTGAGAATGTATAATTTGGGAATCAAGCTGTAAGTTTTGTTGGCGATAAACTGCCAAATGAGACAACCTTCTGCATTATTTTCTAATAATCCTAAAAGCCAAAAATGGAGGCTTCAAAAGCGATAAATCGCTACTTTGTTGCCTATACACTTTGAGGTTTCAAAAGCTTCAAACCAAAACATCATGTTCTCACATGATAAAAATGAACATTTCACTTGACAAAAATATTTTCTACTCTTCCGTCTGATAATGAAATTAGGTTTGAAGTATGAAGTAAATCGCGAGAATTAATTTGTCTAAATATTTGAGAATACTAATCTTTAAAGGAATTGACGTCGAATGAAACTTGAATGAGATAAAAGTTACAATATCTTTATTTGTGAATCCTAAAATCTTATGACTCCTAAATTGAAAAATTGATATTTTGAATTATATCGTTTTCATTGAAGAAATAAAAATTATTAGTTTTGCTTTTGTTTTGAACGATCTGACAGAAAATTTAAAATTAAATCCGAAAATGGTTTTTGATCAGCCAAACAAGCCTTGAAACATTTTACGTATTAAATCTGGAACTTTAGATAATTGTACGCCTACACAACTGTTAAATCAACTCAATTACCGGAAAGTTAATTAAGAAAATAAAATAAAATTATCACATAACCTATTTGTAATAATAACAGTAATTACGGCAAAGTGTTTATACAAAAATCAATCATAAAAACAAGAAATCCAATTACGAATTTTTTTTTTTGAACAGTTGAATTAATAAAAAAGGTAAATTTTCAATTTTAAGGATTGATACGCATTAATTTTTCTTTAAAAGTAAAATAACAGTCTAGTTTACAAATATTTGAACACACCAAAATAGCAACTTCAATTGTTATTTTTTTCTTTTCTCACTTTATAAAGAAAGTCATAACAGAAAATGCAACATCGATCAATTAGATATGAAGAAGTAGGTCAAGTATTCTTTATTCATTGATAAATACTCAAATTCTTAAGATAATTCTGATTGTATGAAATTTTAGACCACGGCATTAACTCATGAAATAGCCCATTCTATAGACCAGATACCGATGACTGTCTACTGTCGTCTACCCTGAACTTCTTTTAAAAATTATTATCATATGGGAACATGATCCTATAATTGTTAGGAGGTTTTGCATAATGGAAGGCAACAAATAATTGAAGCTCGGAATCGCGTAGGCAATGAATAAAGCATAAGTAGCAATATTCATCAACATCTTTTAATCGCATATATTTTTTTCCTTGCCTTTACCAGTACCGCATTATTATTATGTATGCGTCTTTGAAAGCAGAAGCGTTATTAAAAGGTTGACCTGCTTTTACCAATATTGTTTTATTATTACGTATGCTTCTTTGACAACAAATGCGTTTTTAAAAGGTTAACGTAAATCCGTGACATCATATAGCATTACACAAGAAGTGACTTACGTTAAATTTGATAGTTCTAAATCCAATACTCTGTCTTACAGAACATTTTGATTATTATTATATTTTTCTTCATATATGGAGGAAAAGATAGTATGCAAATTCATATACCATGTGTTTTCTGCGGTTCTTATATACTCTATCTGAAACCAGACATCTTTAAAACATACAATAAAAAGCAAAATAACGTTCCTCGAAATTAATTTTATTTGAACAAAATACACTGATGGAAAAAAAAAATCCCAACACTAGGAAGGAGCTGTGCTAGATAAACGAAATTTGGTAGGCGTGTTTATACATCTGAAAGATGACGTCGATTCAAATTTCGAGCTTCGCGCGTAAGTGTGGCGCTAGTAGCGACACTATGAACATGCAAATGAGGTTTGCTTTAAATAAGCGCTGTAAGGTTCGTGATCGTTATTTACAGTTGAGATTTGACGTAGTGGGTTAATGTCAGTCAAAGATGCCTCTGAGAAGACGAAGAAGCCATTATCAACAGCTCACTGAGTTTGAACGAAGTCGTGTTGTAGGGCTACGAGAAGGTGGGTTTTCTTTCCGCGATATTGCTGAAAGACTTGGCAGAAATGTATCCACTGTGCATGAGTATTGGCGGCAGTGGTCAAGGGAAGGTACTGCCTCAAGAAGATCAGGTTCCGCGTGGCCACGTGATACTACTGAGAGGGAAGACCGTCGTATTCGGCGTATGGCTGTGGCTAATCGTACTGCGTCTGCAGCTGAAATTCGAGCAGAAGTTGGCACCACAGGAACACAACGAACTGTTACAAATCGGTTACTTCAAGGACAGCTCCGAGCCAGACGCCCTGTACAGTGCATTCCACTGACTCCAAACCACTGCCGTTTGCGACGTGAGTGGTGTCAAGCTAGAGCTCATTGGAGGACGGAGTGGAGATCTGTTGTGTTTTATGATGGAAGCCAGTTCTGCCTTGGTCGCAGTGATAGCCGTTTGTTGGTTAGAAGGAGGCCAGGTGAACGCCTGCTAGTGACCTGTCTGCGGCCTAGACACACAGGGCCTACTCCTGGAGTTATGGTTTGGGGAGCAATTTCGTATGACAGCAGGAGCACTCTCGTGGTTAACCCACGCACCCTGATTGCAAATTTGTTTAGTGATACAACCTGTTGTGCTGCCATTCATGAGCAACATTCAAGGGGGTGTTTTCCAACAGGATAACGCTCGCCCTCATACCGCTGTTGTAACCCAACATGCTCTACAGAGTGTCTACATGTTGCCTTGGCCTGCTAGATCACCAGATCTTTCTCCAATCGAGCACGTATGGCACATCATTGGACGACAACTCCAGCGTCATCCAGAACCAGCATTAACAGTCCCTGCATTGACCGCTCAAGTGCAACAGGCATGGAACTCCATCGCACAAACTGATATCCGACACCTGTACGACACATTGCATGCACGTTTGCAATGGTCACTAATGTAACAACATTTCGCATTTGAAATGGCTCTTCTCGCCAATAGCTCTACCTTTGATCTTGAAACTTTAATCAATTAAATATGTTACCTAAACAAATGTATTCCTAAAATTTCATTACTGTACAATAATTTTTTCTTGGTGTTGGGATTTTTTTTTTCCATCAGTGTATATTGTGTACTTTTGATGGCGATTTGTATATTAGAGCTGCACCGCTGTATCATTTCTTAAACCTATTTTTAAAATTGTTTTTAATCGAATTTTTTTATATTTTCCATTTGAAATTTTGATAATTTTTACCAGCTTTATAATTCTGAGAATTCAATAATCAATTAAAACAGGAAAAAACAATCAAAGCTTGGAATAATACAAGAAATGAGCCACAGCAGGTTTAGTTTAGTTAAGTTATATTAACGTGCCGTTGTAAATCAACACTAGGATTATTTTGAGACGGATCTCGTAATTTTGAACCACGGTCAGATGACAAGGACGGCGCCTGAAGTGGCACCCTTCTTCTCCACACCACACCAGCGAGCCACAGCAACAGAAGCGCAAGTCAAGACAATTCGTCGTGCAGTACTTGAAAGCCCATTGCACATAAGTGATTGATTTAAAGGAAAAAGCAACCCATTTCTCCCTTCAGAGGCTCTAGGAGTGCAAACAGAGCAGATCCAATTTGGAGAGCTGATCTTTTTGAGTTTTATTTTATATTCTTATTGCTACGACAGATACACAATCCCTTTATTGAATATCCATTTATTTTGATAAATGTCACTCATAAAAATTAAAAATACATGGACAATTTTCTAAAATACTATTCAGATCAATTTTTTAAAATGAATTATTACATGAAAGGATGGACATTGTAGAATATTTATAACATATTTTAATATTCATATTCATTTTTGTATGAATATAATTCAACTGATTTGGGCAAAGATGGAAGGGCGTACAGGGGAAAGGGTTTTTGAAATTTTTATCTATTGAATCATCGCTTCAATGTAATTTTCTACTGACAAAACTATAATGAATTTAGATCAAATACAATGGATGCAATCAAGGATAAAGCAGCTTTAAAATGTGCAATCTGTTAACTAATATTTTTTGAAGCACTTCCAATTTGTGTGTTGATGTACCAATTGGTAAACCAAACCTCTAGCATTATTAACAGAGTTGAAAAATGAACCAAATGATAATTGAAAGGACTTCTATTTCTGTTTAAAAAGTAGATACATGATACAATTACCTTCCTTAAAAATATTGAGAATTTTGCTTCACGCAAATTATTAACCTAATTCTTTCAAAATTGCACGATTAAGTGCTTAAATCTTTTTATTACTTATACATGTTCCCTTCTTTCCTCGTTTTGGTCAATCTTCACCATAAAATTAGATGGTTGCTTTTCATTTTTTCAAAAATCTTTGCAAGTTACAGATGCTTTATTTATTTCTTCATTACCATTGTTTTTGTTATAGGTTGATGTTATTCCGGTTTTCTTACAAATTTTAATTTTTTTGAATTTTCCTTTCATGATTGAAAATTCCTTACCAGTAACTGCTTTTGTAAATTAAACGATTTCATTGATTTCATTTTAAATGGATGAAAATTTTGTAAAATTGATGACATGGAAAATAATGCCTCTGGAGATGAGGCTTACAATGCATGACAGCGCAAGCAATGCATACTGTACAGCGTACAATGCATGAGTAAAATTTAACTGTTGCATCGGAATCATAAAGAGATATTTGGGCTACGCAGGGCAACAGATATTAAAAGGCAACCTCTTCTCACTGATAATCATAAACGTAATCGTTATTGATTCTTTAGATGGAGGCCCCGGTCATTATCATTGTGATAGTTAAAATTCTGCGTTGAACCAATTAAATGGCAGTAAAGAAAAATCAAATCTGCTTTCGATTCACTGTAATTCTCAAATTGTATTTTAGTTCTACTTACGTATAGAGCTTAATATTTCCCACATTTTGAAATAATTTCCTGGGGAATCTTCTAATATATCATATTTTTTATGTGTGGTATTGAATGTCATGTACCCTTTAAATTAAGCGCTGTACTAAAACATTTGAAAACGGAAGCATGGTGATTCTTAAGCGGAATGTATATTTACAGAAAAAAACTTATATGCTCAACAAAATTTGGAAAAGAGAATCCATTTTAACATAAAGGTTCCTTGAGTGCTATCTGAAATTACTAATTATTCGAAATAATTAAAACGGCATAAAACATTGTTTATTTAACAGCAGCAGAGATGGAGTTCTTTAACATTATCTTTTACTCTTAATGAATCACAAAAAGTGTTTAGTATTTCATCATTTTAAAATTTCTTTGACAGAAGTATGACAATTTAATGAAAGAATGAAGAGGAAGACAGAAAGCAAGAAAAAAGACATTGAGAAAGTATTTTGTACTTATATAGATTTAGAGTAGAATTTTACAGAGAAAGCGCTTTTGGTTTTTCAGCGCATTGTAATTATTATGGCAAAATAAAAACTTGTGAAACAGAAGTTAAAACAATGCCGGAGTTCGAGTAATTTGAAAATATTTTTAAAACGAGTATAAATGGAATTTATTCCATTTAATGTGTAATTATTTTATCTATGTAATTTTTTTAAATTTCATTTAAAAATTTTTTTTAAATAAAATATATGTTAGTTAAAGAAATTAGATTGAATCATAATAGCAGACTACGGGAAAAAAAGCATTAAAATTAATGTTTTGATTCTATTATAGGAAGAGAAGGTCAAAAACTGTTCATACGTCAAACGTATAATACACAATTCAAACAATTGCGACATCGACGTGATTCATTCTCCCGAACTTTTTGTTGTTGTCCAGTCATGTCAGAAATATGCGTAACATCGACAGTATTTCCCGAGACGTTCGGATAGTTAAGCGGTTTGACAACATTGTAACAAGACTCTTGCTATCAGTGCTAATCATATGTTAATGCTGTAAGCACATTGACCCGGGGCATGAATAATAACGGTGGCCTTCGAAATGTTATCGATAAATCGTGGAACGCTATAAAAAGTGTTGGAAAAGAGAACTTATGAATGTACAATCATGTCTAGCAATGGATTAAGACATTCTGCAGCCTTATGAAGTGCACATTATAAGGTCCTTCTTTCAGTGAGCCGATTTGTTTGGTTTTTACATTGCACGTATTTTTAATTTAATCCCCAATATACTGAGTTATTTTTAATAATTATTACTAATATTAGAAATTTTTGACGATATAATTTTATTTATTTATTACGATCAATAACTGCAAGGTATCAACGTTTTGTATGCAATATTATTTAAGTGCAAGCTCTGTATTCGTAAATGCTGCAATAATATAACATGATAGAATATATAAAAATTTGACCAATAATGCGTGACTAAATTTATTTAATATGAAAGTTTTAAAACGCTTAGAATTAATATTTTTTACAAACTTATGTATCTGCAAATAAGTTTGTAAATATGTCTTAATTTATCATTGTGCAGAGATCCTCAAATCGGAACGATACTAGATGTATTCCTAGTTGTTGATATTTTGATGAATTCTTAATTTAAAATTTCACTGAATAAGAAAGACAAATTTTTGGAATTATGTCTAGTTGTCTGCGGAAGACTTTAAAATCCAAAACACATCAAGTTAAACTTTTGAAGTTTCATGTCTGATATTTATACCAAGTTATTGGAGACCCATATTAAAAATTTGATTGAAATTTGTGTAAATGTAGAGTTTGTTTGAATGTGCCCATCTGCATGTGAGCATGATAGCTTAAATGCAGAATGAACAAATTCGATGAATTCCGATTATGGTTGTATCATCGGCATTTTAGGTTGTATCAAAATTTAGACAAATCAATTAAGAGATAAGTCTATCAGTATTTTTATGTGTGTATATGGAAGCGAATTAATTTTAAAAATGCATCAATTTTAAAAAGACGAATTTCAGTATGCGATCCTTACACCAAAAATAAAATTTGAATCAAATTTTGGAACCAGTCGGTGAAATAAAAAAGGTATTTTTTTTTTCAGTATACCTTTAAACTTACCTGACTAGAATTAATTATAACCTAATTAGAATATCAATTAATTTAAATCTCAGTAACTGCAAGGTGAAACGATACATTTCAATTAGAAAAAAAAACATCCTATTATTTTTTATTTAATAGCATAAATAGCTTTTGATATTTAAACAAATCTTACGAAATATCAAAGTAACATTTATATACAAAAATTAGAATTAAAAAATCAATTTTTGCAAATAAAAATGGCTCCGAATGTATAAATTTCAGTCAATAGGTTCTAGAACCTATTTTTTGACAAATTTTTTCGTATTTTTAAAGTTTTTTAATTATTTGAATAAATATTGTATCTATTATATAGTTATACTGCATATTCTTAAAAGCTAAATTTCTATCTATTTAACTCTCTTCTACAAAAATAATATCAAATATATTATTAATTTAAATTAAATAAAATTTATACATCTAAAAATAATAATAAGAGATGACCAACTTAGGCAGCAAAGAATTCAATAGCACAATTCACATGAGTCATGGCCATTTGGCTATAGAACAGTCTTGGACTTACCTTTAATCATCAGTCATGTGAATATTATTTTAAAGTTAAGGTTCGTCTGAATTAATTAAATATATATTTAAAACCTGGTTGTTATTCTTGTTAAACAATCAAAATCAATTCATCATATTTGTTTGAAAATCCCGATTGTGGACACAAGAGATATTACTACAATAAAAGGGATTCATGGATTCAGTAGCTCTAATACCACATTGTTATTAAGCGTATTATATAAACTGTTATGCCTTTCACAAATATTCGCAGTTTGGTGTGAAAATAATATTTATGTCGAAAAGTAAATATTTTATCTATTTTTTTGGGAAATTCGGCTTTAAGTCATTAGAACAATAATTGAATTATTGCCTTAGTTGATAAGTCCCGCTTATATTTCGAGCTATTTCAACATTTATCATATTGAAATATTTCATTTTGTCCATTTATAATTTAAGTGGCTTTTATTATTTAAAAATTTGAATCAAGTTCTTAAAATTATTTTAAATCTCAATAATTTGTTTTAGATTATTTTCATTATTTCGAAATTTTAATCAATTTTAAAAATTTGAAAATATATAATTTTTATTGATAATTAAAGTTGTAAAGGGGAAAATGAAACATTTTAATAGTAAAAGTGCTGACATAATTCGCGAAAAATGATCGTTACGGATAAGGTTGAACATTATCCAACAGATTAATGCACAACTAAATAATTTTTATATAAGTAAATTAAGGGAGAGGGCTGAGTCTTCAATACAATAAAGAAAAACAAATTACACATTTATACATATAAAATCAGAAAGCACTATATTTTTGATTTTATGCGTTCTATTAGAACATAACAGTGGCTCAAACAATTGGGAGTATACCTTACTTTTACTTGATATAGCAAACTTTCAATATAAATAACACACTATCGATCAGTGCGAACATGTTTTTATTTTTACACATAACAAATGGTTTAATTTAAGGTAAAAACTAAGAATAACAATCTAAAAACTTCTAAACTAAAAAATTTCTGAAGCATTTGAAATAAACATGTGCAGATTTTTCTTCAAAAAAAAATTAAGAATATACAAATGAAAAATTTGTAATATCTTGCATACAAAGAAAATGTAAATATTTAATTGCATGTCTTTTATGATGGTCTCGTGATACGATTCAATTAATTTTTAATGGTTTCTGAAGATATTTCACCCCATTTTTCTTGCAACATTTGCTTTAAATGGGTTTTGTTTCTTATTTTGTGTTTTTGGATCACGGCAGACTGTGATGATGTGTGTAATTGTTGTTTATAAGGAAAAAAACGCCACGTTTTGTCGTTACGTACATTCTGTTTGGGGTCGTTGATGGGCTGGAAAATGGAATGTCCTTCTAAACCCAAATGCTTAGTACTTTCCTTTAGATTGCAGCGAAGTATATCCAAGTAAACTATATGGTATATAATGACATCTATAAGAACTAAATTTTCTACCCCGGATGAAGCCATACAATCCCAAAACATGACGGAGCCATCATCATGTTTAACTAACTGTAGGAAGTAAATTTTTGAATCCAAAGCAGTATCAAGTTTCTTCCACACGGTGCAACAACGGTTGTCACTGCCAAAAATATTAAATTTTCTTTCATTACTAAATATAACTTTCTTCCAAAAGTTATTGATCTTCAATTGATGAGTCTTGCAAACTTCAAATGCTTTTTCTGAATTTGCAAGCTGATGAACGGTTTGTCTCTCACAATTCGATTTTATATCCAGCTTGTTTAATTACCTTTCGCACAGTTTTTTAGCGCTTAAACTTATGCCTATGATTTGAGAAATTAGTGTAGCAAGTTGAATGAACCATATGGTCTCTGCAATCTAAAGGAAAGTGCTAAAATTTTGGGTTTAGATGGAAATTTTATTTTCCTGCAGAACGTCAAAATGTATTGTCTTTTTCGATGTAAACAGCAGTTATTCACTTTACTACAGTACTCCGATATCAATGCCATTGAATATATGAGCCACACAAAAAATAGTGGTGCAAAAATGCAAAATTAGAAAAAAAATTCATTTAAAACAAGTGTTATAAGAAGAATGTAGTAAAATATCTTCAGATACCACTCAAATTGGTCGAATCGATACCACGACGTTTACAAGCCATTATGAAAGCCAAAAGATATGCAACTAAATATTTATACTTTCTTTGTATGCGAGATATTGCAAATTTTTCTTTGGTGTAATCTCAATATTTTGTGTCAAAAATCTGCATATATTTGTTTTAAATGCTTCTGGAATATTTCAGTGCAGAAATTTTTCTTTGATTGTTCTTTATTTCTACTTTTAAATTAAGTCATTTCTTATGTGTAAAAAGAAAAGCATGTTTTCAACTATCGGTGATGTATTATTTATATTGAAAGTCGGATTTATCAAGTAAAAATAAGGTGTACTCTCAGTTGATCAGCTTTCAGCTTGAGCCAATGATCAGCTTTCACTGTTATCTTTTATAAGATGTGTAAGTATTTAATATTTCAAAAAAAATTAATGCAATAAATAAACATCCCAACATTTTAATCCCAACAGGGATTAAAACTTAAAACGAACAAGAATTTAATTAAATTAAAATTAGAGAATGATGAATAAAAAGATAATAAAAAAGACTTCAGAATTATCATATAATTGAAGCGCAGAATTATCTTTGATCGCAAAATAATAATTTACAGCTTTAATAATTAATAAATTTATAACTATACAGTTATTATATTCTATGTTAGTAATGCTTTCAAACAGAAATTTAATTGTTTTTATGACCTTAAAAATTACTAAACTCTCGTTTATCAAATGTTCGAATTCGACAAAAAGATCAAAAAAAATTTTATGTTTGAATGAAATTCAGCTAAGGCTGCCAACTAAACATGCATGAAATGTTTTTTTTTTTTTTTTCTTATTTAAATTATATCAATTCTTACACGTTCTTATGCTGGAACAAAGAAGTAAATTATATTTCGCCTTTCTAAAATAAAATATAAAATAAAAATAAAAAGTTGAAAAGATCATATTTCAGTACATGAATCTTTATTCAAGGTTAATTTTGGCACATGTGCTTCCGTTCTTAGTCGTGATTCAGAATTCATTTTATTCACGTTCTTATTGATTTTATTAGTTGTTGTTTTTTTAACCATTTCCTTGTTTTGAATTCCCTCCAAACTTGTTTTGCTTGCATTTGCATTGCTCAGACTGAATCAATCCCTGGAATATTAACCTTTGATTAATGCTTACTCGACTGGCGCCAAAAGAAATGCGATATGGTGCTTCACTTTCGAGTACTTTGAACTTCCACATCATTGCTTATTCATTAAAACGAATATTAAAACGAGAAAACTGTTATAAATTTAAAGATTTGCTCTGCATTTGATTAACAGTTTTTGAAAGCGAATGTCTAATTTGTTTGGCGAATACTGAATGCAAATTAATGTATTACTCATATTCTTTACAAAATAATACAGAATGAATCGATAAAAAAAATGGTTTCGCCATCTGAAAGGAATAGGAAAACAAATTTTTAAAAGAATAGCTATACTTATTTATTGTGTAATTGTTACTTTAGAAAGTGCACGGAAGAGAGGGGGAAAGTTTTATCTCGTTAATAAATTTGATTGAAAAAATTTGCGTTTTTAATATGCCTTGATAAGCCGAAGTTATCTCAAAATTATTAAATTGCATCTCATTGTGCGGGATCGAATAAATATTCTGAATAATTCCTTATTTTGAATGAAACTCCACTGATAGTTTCCAGGTAACGCTTTTCATTTTAGAAACTAGCCGCCTTTGGCGACCAGCTGGTTCGCCATGAGTAATGCGTTCTAAAATTTTCAATTAAATCACATAGTCATTAGCCAAAATTTAAGAAATAGTTAAGGTTAAAAGATTCAGTTATTAGTAGTTAAAGAGTCGGTAACTTTATTCGGAAAAACTTTTGAGTTTAATGCTCTAATAATTTATCGATTATGCTTCCAAAATATTAAAAATGTTTTTTTCGGTGATATTGCCAAAATGTTAAATATGTTTTTTAAAGAAAGCGAAAAAGGGAAAAAATTATTGAATTAATGAGACAGATATTGCAAACGATTATAGAAATATGCCATTAAGTCGGGATTTCAATGCCTATCCTGTCTAAATTAAATCAGGTTTACTGTAAATAAAGATACTTTATGGAATTAATGATATAGATATTGCAAAAGATCATAGAATCCTTTGCTTTGTATTTATTTTTTTAGAAAATATCACATTTTATATTTATTTTATTATATCCAGTCACGTGCTAAAAGTTGCATTTCTTTTGATTTATTTTGCGATGATAGTTTTTTTTATTCGAACTTCCGGCATTCTTTTATTTTATCCAGTCACGTGCTAAAAACATAATTAAAATATTTCTTTAAAAATTCGTTAAAAATAGAAGCTTACGTTATAAACTAAAAACTGATACCGTTAGAAAGCTAATTTTTTTATCTTTAGATTGATATAAAAAACACGTTTGTGCAATAATATTTTCGGAAGTTATAGCGGAAAAACGTCGAAATTTCGCTTAAATTTTAATTAATTCAAATTCTAATTAAAAATTCGAAAAAAGGGCTCCGAGGTGCACATTCGCGACCTCCAAGGTATACATGTACCAAATTTGGTAGCTGTAGGTCCAACAGTCTAGCCTGTAGAGCGCCAACACACACACACACATAGAGCTTTATTATAAGTATAGATATAGATTACAGTAAGCCATATCTGAAGAACTAAGTTAAATATTTTCAAATATACATGGTAAAGATAATAATACTTCTATTATTTAGCATACTCGGTTGTAACAACGATAAAAAACTGCCAAGAAATTTCACCAATTCAGCGATTTCAACCATCAAACTACATAGCATGTGGTTCATTCACACTTTCAAAATTTTTCATAATAATAATTCACTTGAGTATATTTTTATAATGTGGCGAAATTATTTCTTGGCGCTATTTGGTAGCCTTTAAAACCAAATTGTACCGAATAATCATAGTTTGGTTATAATCTCTTTGGTTTATAATTAATTCGATTCTTTATAGGTGCTATCATTATTGTGAATTATATATAAACTAGCAAAGTCAATTTATCTTTTTTCTTTTGTTAACTTATCGCTTCTAGTTCTTTACCATACTTACAGCAATGATTTCCAAACTGTATGCCACGACGCCATTGGAACTTTTTTTGTCTCACTGGGTGCCTCGAAATATTATATAATTTTCCCAATTTTGTTGGCATTTTTAATTGAATTTCATAGATTCCGTTATATTCTCCTCAAGCTTTCAGAAACTACTGAAATAAGAGCAGATGAGTAGAGTTCGTTTTCACAGCTTTAGAAATAACAAAGATATTCTATTCCACTTATAACATTTGTTTCAAAAATTTGAATTTTTTGAAAAATATATTTCATTTTTTTTTTAAATGTTGAGTATTTTGCCAAAAAATATTTATTGAAATTTTATGCAGGGTGCTGAGAAAGTTCTAGTATTACATTTGTATGAAATGGAAAAAGTTTCGGAAGCACTGTATTAAAGATTTACTTTTGATTGACCAAATAGAATAAATTACTCAATCCTTAAAATAGTTATTCTTTAAGAACGATTCTTATGCCAATATTGTATTTCACGTTTTTCTTACACAATAGCATTTTTAATCTGGCTTGTGATTTGGCAAGTTATATGTTAATTTAACTTTTATTTAAAAATTAATATTTTAAATGAATGTTTAAAAATTAATTTGATGAATTGAATTTATATACATAATTTATATATTTGTGAGTTGGTAAGTTTTCAAAACTTCATATTCCGCAAAATTCTGATAAAAAGTTTTTAACATGATGAAAATTAATGTCCAGTGAGATTGTTTAAAGGAATTCCAAGAGTCATGAAAAATAAGCAGACAATTTTTATGGAAAGTTTTTCTTAATTTTTTTAGGAAAGATAATTGAATCTATTTTAATCTGTAATATTCCAATAAAATTTTAACTAGAATAACTCTTGCCATTTAGTCTATTTTCGTTTGTCAATCTTCCATTGACTTAAACTTCTGTTGGACTACAATGTTTTAAAATAATTGTTTTTTTATGTGCAATAAATCATACAAAAATCAAAATTCTGTTTTAATTTTTAAAATAAATCACTTTCACAGTTAATTTCTTTTCGAAACTTTGCAAACATAGAATTTCATTGTAAATATGTTGTTAAAAATAGATCCATAATGTAACACGAGAATGAAAACAATTAAGAATAGAAATCATCTCCTGAATAATTTGCACTCTAAATTCAGTGCATTAGTCATAACTTGTCTTTGGCCTGATTCGAATACTGATTTAGTCTAAATTCCTGCAATAAAGTTCGCAGAATTATTTTAAACATTTAAACTTACTTCTGAAATAGATTTAAATAAGAGGTTAAAGACTTGCATGCGAATTTTCTGAAAAGAATTTAATTTTCAAACCAGTTAATGATTTAATGATAGGTAATTTTAAATATAGATTATTTATCATTGAGTATTGAGGCCACTGGGAATTTTTAAAAATTTCTTTTGAATATAAAGTGAAACTTTTTCTGTGCTTTTATTTCATATCTTATATCATAATATCCTTGAATAAAGTTGACTGAAATCATTTACATTTTAGACCATTCCAGCCTTTTTTTGTTGTTGTTGTTTCCAGAACTTTTGTGGCACATTAGTTTGTTTGTAATTAATTTTTCTGATATCTGTTATTTTCAAAATCATTAATTTGTTCAGACTTAATTTTTTTCTGAAATAATGAATATTTGCAAAATTAGATAACTAAGCTGGAACGAAAGATTTCTCAAGGTTTTAGTATGACTACTTTCAAAAGTATTTTAATATTTATCTAAATAAACTCTTTTTAATTTAGAAACTGACTCTAGATTCTATTAACCTTAATTTTTCACATATCAAAATTCACTAAATAGTTTTTTTTAATTTTTTCAATATTTCGCCAATTTGCTAACACTAAGTTAAACATTCCGGTTTATTAAGCATACGCAAACACTTATTAATATAGAAATATTAGTTGATGAACAAAAATTTTGATGATTAAACTTGGGATTACATAGATGGCGTATTAGTAATTTTTTTTAAAATTCTAAAAGGAAAAAAAATTGATTCCTTTTATCTAACAATTTATTACATAAGAAACATTAATTTTCTTCCGAAAAAGTTTTTTTTTTAATCATGTGAGAACGTAATGTTGTTTGGGTTTGAGGGTTTTGAAGCTTTAAAATGCGTACAGCAAATTGGCGATTTATCGCTTTTGAAGCACCCATTTTCCGATTTTACGGTTATTAGAAAATAATGTAGAAGATTGTTACATTTGGCAATTTATCGCAGTTACAACTTGACTTCTAAATTATTCATTCTCTGAATGCTTACGAATTGTCTTAATTATAGTCTTTAACTGATCAGGAGACTATTAAATAACGCATGCGCCGATATTTAGAAAAACGATGGGCTTTTTCATCACAAAATCGGTCGAGCTCCAGAAATTTCTGTGCCAGGTTGAATTGGAAATGAAAGTAAAAAATAATTATGATTATATGTATAATGGAAAGAGACCGATTGAGAAGTATCATGATTGTTTCAAACCGATTTAAACTGGTTAATGACTTAATAAAGACAAATAATGATTTAAACAATAAAAATGTCTCATATGATAATTTGAAATTTGCGATCGATTTCATTTTTTAAATTCTAGAAAATAAAGCATGCGATTCCTTTTATGCAACAGTTTTTATAAAGCATTAATTTTCTTCTGATAAAGATAAAAATTTTTTTTCCCTTGCAAGGAAAGAATATGGATAATTTTTTTTTTTTGGATTTAATTCTTTATTTTAGACCAAAATGTACAAGTTTATTTTCTTATACTGATGAATAAAACTGAAAACTTTCTTCAAAAAGCCATGAAATAATAAAGGCAGCACTTGATTTTTCAGAGCCATAAATTACATCTGCCTGCCAAGAAAATATTAAAAAAAGAGAATACCAAAAATGTCAAGAACATAATTGTGAATCATGAAACGCAAGAGAGATTCTAAATTTATTTTCTGCATTTTTTTAATTCGAATATTAAATGTATCTCCCTTAAAAAATTTCGAGTATTTTACTGTCCGTAGTTACGTGCAGCTGAAGTAACTACCAAAAAATAATTAACAAAAACTTAAGAATCTGATGAATCTTAAAGATCAAAGGGGAAAAAATTTAGAAAATGCATGGAAAAAAGTCGTTTTGAACATCCAGCGAATGACATGATTTAGGACAGTTTTGCCGACTGATGTGAACCGACAATCTGCATTACGTGATGTGAAGCCATTAAGGTTGGCGATTTCGTGCTGTCTCTGGCATCTCCTTTCAGTTTTTTTTTAAAGTCTTCAACAAGGAAGAAATTTGATTTGTGAATTAAGAATGAAAAAGAATTCTAGAAATGAATTGTTTAAATAGTCTTTTTATGCGGATTAAAGTGGATTTTCAATCAATCACACTTTTTATTTTCTTGAACACGAAGCGTAAAAATAAGGGGTAATCTTTACCTTTACCAATATCAAAAGGTATTGGTAAAGGTAAAGATTCTGAATTTTAGCTCCAAGCTACTTTGATATAACGTGGAAATTGTTTGCACTATGTTTAAATAAGCTTGGCGTCATCTGCAAATCGACACGTAAACCTGAAGACAGTAAATATCACTAATGCCGAGAAAAATATAACTTCAAAAAAACGTATTTTTGACGAATCTTTACATTTCTTATCTTTCTCAATCTGAAAAAACACCTTTTACCAAATATGTCTATTTGTCTCTCTCTGAACAACATACAATTTAACTAATAAGAATAATTACATAATTTAACTAATAAGAGTAGTTTCCCTAACCTTTTTCGTATACTCTAATAAAGGAGAGCGCCTGGCTTTGCATATAATAGTTACGAACATTTTAAACTTTGGCATGATTACAGCATTTTTACTCTATCTGTCGAATAAATATTGACGATTAATCCCTGGAATGCGGTTAATAATATCCGAAAATCGAATTTGTATTTTAGATTCAATTTTTTACAATCGATTGGCAAAAACCTTTTATACACAGAACTACAATTGTAGTCAAAATATCTGATGCCAGATTTGATATATTTAAGTCATTAAAACATTGATTTATCGCATTTATATGTTTCTGAAAGCACAGGCTGACAAACAGATAAGGTTGGAATTTCTCAAAATTTGAAAGGTGTCCAGACCATAGAGGTTGATTTGAATTTTATCGATCTAGCCCTGTTCCGGTTGAAGTTATCGTGTGAAATTATATCCAACAGACAGACAAGACTTTCTCAGAGTGGATTTGACTCACATTTCATAGAAATCAACAAATTTCGTCTGAAGACCATGTATCAAATTTCACTGATGATCGTTTTCTAAAATTGTTTTTTTTCAAACTCTGTTAACAAAACAAAAAGATTTGCCAAAATCTGGATGATGTAAATTTTTGATGATTATTATACTTTCTCTATGCTACGTATATGAGAAGGTAAAAACTCTTTTGCCTCCCGTGAAGAAAATTTGGCACGTGATCTTTACAGCACTTTTCAGTTTTGTAGATTTCTCTGAAATTTTGAATGAAATCCATTCAACTGAAGTTGTCTCTTTACCTTGAATACATAAAGGAAATTTAATAACAAAATAATAATAATGTAATAACAAAATATAAAGAATTATAACAAAATATTTTGATAATCTATACTTATAATAAAGCTCAATGTGTGTGTGTGTGTGTGTGTGTGCGTGTGTGTGTGTGTGTGTTGGCGCTCTACAGGTCAGACCGTTGGACCTACAGCTACCAAATTTGGTACATGTATACCTTGGAGGTCCGGAATGTGCACCTCGGAGCCTTTTTTTCGAATTTTTAATTTGAATTTGAATTAATTAAAATTTAAGCGAAATTTCGACGTTTTTCCGCTGTAACTTCCGAAAATATTATTGCACAAACATGATTTTTATATCAATTTAAAGATAAAAAAATTAGCTTTCTAATGGTATCAGTTTTTTAAATTTATAATGTAAACTTCTATTTTTAAGGAATTTTTAAAGAAATATTTTAACCATGTTTTTATCACGTGACTGGATAAAATAAAAGAATGCCGGAAGTTCAAAAAAAAAAATTACCATCGCAAAATAAATCTACAGAAATGGTACTTTCAGCACGTGACTGGATAAAATAAAAGAAGTATAAAATGTGATATTTTCTTTGAAAAATAAATGCAAAGCAAAAGTTTCTACAATCGTTTGCAATATCTATATCATTAACTCAATAAATCTTCTTTATTTACGGTAAACTTGGTTGAATTTTGACAGGATATGCATTGAAGTCCCGACTCAATGGCATATTTATGTAATCGTTTGCAATTGTATCATTAATTTAATACTTTTTTCCCTTTCTCGCTTTCTTTAAAAAAACATATTTAATATTTTGGCAACATAATCGAAATTTTTTTTAATATTTTGGAAGCATAACCGATGGTTAAAACTGACTGATTTATAAAATTAAAGAATATTATTAGGAAAAGGTGTACTTTTAGAACTTTCCGTCCGTCATCTTAAAGAAAATACTAATTTCAGGTCAATCAATGCCCGGAATTACTTCAAGGCTAATGAATATGTGATTTAATTGAAAATTTTAGAACGCTTTACTCATGGCGAACCAGCTGGTCGCCAAAGGCGGCTAGTAACATATAAAGAATTAGATGAATAAAAATAAAGTTTGGCGCAGAGTTTTAGCATTTAAAGTACAAATATTTACCTTGTGGTAACCAGAACTAACTGAACCGGAGAGGTTTATAGATCGAATAATTTTTCAATTAAACAGGAAAAACTATTATTTCGATTTCTCATGCTCGATAACGCTTCATTGTTTCACAAACATCTATTATCTATGCAATAATGCCATTAATTTAAACAGATAAAACAGTTTCCGAAAGCATTGTTCATTTGAAATAATAAGAAATAGTATTTTCAAGAGAATGTTTAAGTTACCATTTCCTTCAGAGGCAATATAAAATAAAGCATTATGGATTCAATTTCAAAGTGCTACAATGTGAATTCATTTTAAAGGTAATGGTTCCAAGTAATTATTTTGTTTATTTATTTAAAACTTTAAAAGATAGTTATATGATTCGTGAATAATAATTATTCGCAATGTAAATTTAAAATACAGAAATCTGATTCTTAAAGAATTAAGTGTATTGATTGAAAAAGAATTCTAAAAATGAAGTATATCTTTAAAAAAATGAAAAGTGTTTTATATATTCTTCTAAAATGAGTTTGAAAATGTTTATATATTTAAGTGTTATCATTATTTTCTGATTTGATTTCTAACCACATACTTATTCCCTGTTCCGTATTCAAATACTTTAAAATAAATCAATGAATAAGAGCAAATTTTATTACATAATCCTTCTGCTTCTCAGATTTGTTTAAATTAGTTTAATAATTTAAAGAGTCAATATTTACAAAGTAATGTACCTCGAACATTTAAAACTAAATGCTACGTAAAAACGAATTTATATTCGCTTAATATATATCAAATGGGGTGCACCTATTTAATTTTGGAATTCATTCTATATTTTAAAGATGGAAAATTGCATAAACTAACTTTTAATTATAGGTGTGGTGTTTATGTGACTTCATCGTCACATGAGTTGATCGCATGGTTAAATAGCGATTTAGAAACAATTTGAGGTGGAATAATTTTAAAAATATAAATTAACACTTTATTAACCGTATTAAAAATTATTTATTTTCAGACATTCCTGTCTAAAATGTTTTTGCTATTAATTCATTCTTTTCCATGAATGCACTTTTGACTCTCTTGAACAGAGAAAATATTGTAAACGTCAAAAAAATTGGGAATCCAAATTTTGACGGATCTTCATTTCAAATCACTACGAGTCTGAAAACCTCATTTTTTGCAAATATGTCAGCCTGTGAGCCCGATAACTCCAAAACAAAATAAACTAGACGATAAGCCGGCGTCCTGGCTTAGGGATAGCGCATCTTCCTTGTGATCTAGGCGACCTGGATTCGAGTCCCCGTTCGGGCATTTCTGTTCTATTCTATCTATGAGATGTGTGAATGTGCCCTCCTATAAAAAGGGGTTGTGCAAGCGAATAAGTGATGCTTGAGTGGCAAAGTCGTACTCTGGACCTAGTTGGAGCTACTAAAAACAAGAGACGCTCCCTATGGGCTTAAATCCCTCTGTTCGTAACAGCGGGCTTGTCTACTGCAAGTGCCATAAGAAATAACAACTAGACCATAAAATTTGGCATGTCATCTATGCATCAATCAAATATGTAGATTTTTTTTCTCAAATTTTCAACGAATATTATTTATTGGAAATTTGTCTGTTTGACCGAGTGTAAATGAATATAACGGCTGCAAAACGTAAAGAAATACGTTAATGACGTTTGCATACTTTTAACGTTTGGTGTGTAGATATCTATCAAATTTTCATTATATATCGACCGTTTTTTGATATGTACAGTTGCGTACATGTAATTATGATAATTCGGAAACGCAAGAACTTAAATACATGAGATTTGATATGTAGTTACATCTGAAACTATAATTTCATGTCGAATTTTGGTTCCGATCAGTCAAAAAGCCATAAACATTATTATTATTATTTGCTATAATACAATGAAATAAAACTCTCATTTGCTAAACTTTGAAAATAGAATTTTGAGCATGCGCAGTGCTCAAGGTCAAACTGAATATCCATTATTTTTATATGGGCAAGAGAGATAGCGCATATATTGAGGAATATGCGAAAAAGTTTCGAAGAGGTTTCTCTTTCTGGTTTTTAGAACAAATTTGCTATTTCTTTTACAAACATATCCGATATTTCATTTCCTTTTTTATTAAATTCTTGAATTTCAAGAATAATATAATTCTATCACTTTTTTTTAATAAAAAGACTAAGTTTTCTTTGCTAGTTTTTAAACAATATGTCTGTTCGAGCTCAAGAAAAATCCTTTACGCTAAAACATAACAATGTTTAATAAAATATTTAGACAATGAATAGTTCTGCAACTTTGTGCAAACAGGTTTTTTTAAAGAAAAATTAAAAGCAACAATATTACGATTGAAACTAATCAATTGAAAGATGGAATTTATAATCAGCTAAGATAAAGATTATAAGGCACTTCAAGAAATAATATATGCAATGAAAACCATTAAAGAGAACTATAAAACTCTCAAATTTCTCATTTTTGAGAAAATTTTATGGCTTATAGCCGAAACTCTTCAGTACATTTTTTGATACCGCATATATGTTACATTAATTGATTGAAAAGATACAGTCATAAATGTGATGGTCACTATTTACTTTTCAATCAGAAATGTTTACTTTAAAGTCATTTTTCTTAACATTACATACTCCAGAACTCAAGCACGAAGATTAAACAAAAATATACATCATATTAACGTGACATTTTCCAGGTATGCTTATATACCTATAATAAAAAATATCATACTAAAACAAGACATCCTTATGCAATTTTTTCTTGTAGATATTGTTAATATGCTATTTTTTTGGAAAAGAGGCTATATTTTAACAGCATAAGAAGTAAATTAACTCTATTAAAGTCTTTATCATTTTGCATGATTATCAAGTTATGTTCTTTGGGAGTTAAGTGGTGAAACTTTTGTTTATATAAGGCGCTTATTTTCTGCAAAACTTTGCGCAAAAGCAAATTTGTGTTGTATAATTTATGTGGAAAATGTTTTTCCCAGACATATATTTTAATTAATGGAAACTATTTCACTGACTTAACAATTCTTAATTATAAGGTTAAGTGCCTTATAAAACTATGGTAACAAATCTGTTAAGTGTAAAAATTTTTTCTTACGTTTGGAAGAGTTGCAATTTACCAACTTTCGAGATATGTTTTAGCTATTGTAATTTTTTTAACTCTTAAGAGAAATTCAATAAATTTCCTTCGAAAGGCGAGCTATTAGATGCATATGAATGATATCGTTTTAACGCATTAATCTTTTTTTTTTTTTTTTTTGTACGTGAGTAAGTGAGAGAAAGTATCTTTGAGCTCCGTTTATCTTCTGGGCTACAGGGAATTTGTTAGTGTTTCTAAAAATGAAAACGGCTGAGAAAGACGGGGAAACGACCTTAACATTGTGTAAACATCCTTCAGCTAACTTCCGCTACAGAGTGCTTGATTCATACCTACTAAAAAAAGTTGAAAATTTCCTTTTGGAAGGTTACTTTAAAAAAATTGTGTAAGCTGTATCCAATAACTGCATTTGGTACAGAGGAGTTCGGTCATTTTATGAATGGGTATCCTGGATATGAACCATTTATTGAACAACATATCATGAATGATAGGTTTAATTTTGACCTTTGAATAAAATAAAAAATGATTCGATTATGAATTTTAAAGCAAAACTCTTCCCAAATACGTGGTTCTAATGAGTTTCGGTTTACATAATTGGAGAATCATATCAGGTACAGCTATAAATTTGATGGCTAATTCTGGTGAAACTAGATGGACCATAGCTATTGCTAGGTTAGATATCTAACAATATCTGAGATAGGATTGTCACAGATTAATTAACAAAACCTCCAGCACATTGGCAGAGTTATATATTATTTGCAGAACAATTTAGATATAAATATATAGTTACATTAAAAGTTTTGTTTCCTTACTGTAGGATTTTCAATATTCATAATGTACAGTTATACTCAAATTGATTTCTAAAAAAGGTTTGAAGCAAATATTCACTAACAGAAAGAAATCGGATATGACCCAGGCTTAGAAACAACAACGAAAAATTTACTGAACTTTATAAAAATAATGAATTCAGTTAAATTTAAACATTAAGAAATAAAATAAAATGATTATGTGTAAATAAATTTACGCGAAAAGTACTTGAAATATCAAAAATATTGTAGGATGATTACATTTTTATTTATATTATTACATTTTCATCTTAAGTGATATCGAGTATGATCGACGTTGAAATTGAAGTTTCGGTGATAATGCAACGCCACATGGAAAATAAAAATAATGCTGAAATTCTTTTTTTAGCTCACTATTGTGCAATTCTCTCTCTCGCTAAATTTTTTTTCTTTACAGAGAGTTCTTTTCTATCTTTAATGTTCAACAGAACACAAATTAAAACTTATCATTAAAATTGGATTGATACAAGAATTGATAGACAAACAGAAAAAATTGCATTACCAAGTACAAATATATATATATATATATAAAACCTGAATAAAAGAAGGGGGGAACTGTCAGAGAAATGAGAATATTATAAAAATTACAGACCTCAGCTGATTAATATTTGCTGCAATCTAGCAGTAAAAAATAATAAATTTAAATTTAAATATATGATTATTATTCATTCGCATACATTAAAACAACATGCTTAAGTCGCTGGCCTCCAAAAGAATGCTTGGATATATTTAAACAATTCTTATACAAAGGTATAGTTTCGCAACAGCAAATTTCGAGGGTTGTATCTAGAATACTATAGAATATACGACGAAAAATTTGCATTGGTTACTTTGATATGCTACATAGCTGTAGCTAAAGAAATTCAATATTAAACTGAAAGGTTTATTTATTTACTGACGATAATTATGTTATTTAAGACATCGAAAAATGATTAAGAATTTAGGAATATGCTGAAAAAATTGTTTACAGGCTGAATTTTTTCGGTTCCAAAATTTCTTTTTACCTGCTTTGTCCAATAAATCCTAAAAAAGCATTTTTCTCTATTGTGAATCCTTCGCTGTAAGAAACTTATTTCATCACTTACTTTCCATTCAGACTTTTCCTAGATTCAAAACAGCTTTTAAACTATTGTTATTTTCATTTTCTGTCTAGAGACATAGCTATTGCATATACATTCACTTATTTTTTCCATTCATTTACAATAAAAGCTGTCTGAATCTTCACTTCAGCCATTTCTGAAAATCACTGAATGAAGGACCAAATTCTCACACCTTTTCCTTTCACATCACTATGGTGGAAACGCTTTAAATTGTTGTTGTTTGCAAATGTGCCTTGGAATTGAGGCGTCATTGTGAAGGGGGCTCTTGAATTCAAAGCTTCAGAAAACCTAAATACGTAATTAAAGACATTCACAATTCAAGTCTTACTGCCACTGAACTAGACACTTCAGATGTGAGCGATGCATTATTTAATGATTTTATTTTCCAAAAGCGCACAGAAGCTGAGCTTTTCGTGTAATGTCGGCATATAATGTCGTCGACCGTATTTTATGGAGGAAAAAAAAATGTTTCCATCTTTAAGATATGCACTCTTCTTCAATGGTATACGAAAGCATTGAAAATTAAAACGAACATAATATAAAAGTATGAGAAAAAGGAAAACATTCAGATGGTAATTAAACTAAAATTATACAGTAAGTCTAGAATT
Source organism: Argiope trifasciata (assembly GCA_026543055.1). Taxonomy (NCBI): domain Eukaryota; kingdom Metazoa; phylum Arthropoda; class Arachnida; order Araneae; family Araneidae; genus Argiope; species Argiope trifasciata. The sequence continues at coordinate 91,430 of JAPMOQ010018920.1, forward strand.
AATTTTCTGAATATAAAGAAGTAATTTAAAAAATAATGTAATATTTACTTAATTTTCAGTGCCAAAATGTGTAGAATTCTAAAATGCATAAGTTCTTTTAATTACCTATTAACTTCCGTATATAATATATAACAAGGCATGCTGTCTCATATGTAATTGCATACTGTTTTGATTTCTTCTTTAATATTGCTTCCTTTTCATCTTTCCAAATGAATGTCTCATAATTAAATAATTGTGGTATACATTTGATGCATAACAATACATATTGACTTCATATGGCGACAGCCTTTATTTATAAATGTTCTAAGAATGTTTATTAAAATCTAGATTTAAAAGTAGAGGATAAATCTTTTGAATTAAACTTTGTAATTTGAACCGAAGTTGTATGACTAAGGTTATCGGCAACATCGTGATATTTTGGAGTTCCGCGGTGTGACTAAGTGGTGAAGAGCACCTCCCCAAAATAATTTGGAATAGCAATAACAATTTGTAAGTTTAAAGAAAGGTTAAAATGATTTGAAACTAGTTTAGATGAGCTCATAAGTTTTAACGTCATGAAATTTGGTTGGGTTATTAAATTAACTGATATGATATAATTAATAGAAAAACAATATTTCGATTATTTATGTGGAAATAGAGATCATTAATGAAATTTCATGAAGCTGGTGTTATAATTAACTGCTACTTTGTTTGCCAATTTTTTTATCAATGAATTGGCCGTTAATTAAGCCTGCCTTCATGGGAGAATCTTCAATGAAACAGATATAAAATCCCACCACGTAATCAATGGCATACTATCTTTCTTTAGGAAACAAAAAATGTAATAAGAAACTCTATAGTATCATCAGTTTTTGAAACTGTACTGTAGAGTTCAATATGAATTATCCGATTCATATTTAAAAATCATACCGCTGATTATTTTTCTAGATTTTGAAAATACATTATTTAATTAAAGAGTAAATTTTTAAAATCAAATGGGTCACTTCTCTCTGTTTATAAATTTATTTATTTTATATGTTACGTTAAAGAAAGACATAGTCCACTTCAAAAGTTTAATTAATTGAAGGGAGGTAGATCCTATTATTCAAGTTAGCAGAAGACAGTATAAAGTGTTTAGGAACTCAAAATTCCAAATTGTGTAAGATTTTCCTTTTCATTAATTTTCTTCATTCTTCCTACATATTGTGACAATATTTTCACTCATAAATATTTTTACGGATTTCCCAATTTCGTTTCTGTGTGGTGGGGTGTATGGTGTAGGAAATAAACAACAACGATCTGTCCTTCATCCGGCGTCCTGGCATAGGGGTAGCGTATCTTCCCCATGATGTGGGCGTCTCGAGTTCAAGTCCCGATTCGGGCATGGTTGTTCTGTGTTCTATCTGTAAGATGTATGAATGTGCCTCCCTATAAAAAGTGGTTGCGCAAGCGAACGTGAGTGTCACCTTCATTTGAGCTAGAAGTCAGACTTCTGCCCTCTGGGTGCTCAGGGGTCTTTACCCTCAGGAGCTACAGCACCTCTTTTCCGTGGAAACACGGACACGACGTCATCATCATCATCAGTCCTTCTATAGAAACACAAAGACGACGTTTATTTACACTAAGACAGGACAGCACAAAAGCGACAACTATTTAAAGACGACAAATATGTACTGTGAAGACGAACACACAGGACAGCACAGAGGCGTTCTACAGCACACAGTAGCCCAAGCTTAGAAGTTCTGTAGTGACAACTTCCACAGTACACAAAGCGACTAGACAGAAGAAATCCTCGGAACTATGCTGTACGTTCGCTTCAGATGGCTGAACTACTCCTATGTCTCTTCACACAATGGGCTACGACACAAGACATGACGATGACATACAGCAATTCATCACACCACCGTTGCTTCGGTATTCCCCAGGCGACTCCGACTACTATTCGCCACCTCTCAATTCAGGACTACTCACCAGGACTCCACGATTGATTCCATTATTTACGACAATCACTTCAAGACTAGTTTAGGACCACTACTATTACCGGCGACGTTGTTGACGACTCTACTCCTCTGCTCAAGACTACCAATTGAAGATCTCTCAACTCAGGTTTACTCGATTGATCACACAGCTCGAGAGTACCGTCCTTTTATAGTTTTCGGGAGGTGGACCTAGAAACTTCTACACCAATGAGGGCGTATTTGGACGTATCTCGGGTCCTAATGGATGGATTGAGAACATTCTTCATTTTTCGGGTACTGTCGGTTTTGTCGCCAAATTCGACGAAAGGCTTTGGGATCAACAATGCGACTTCCGATACCATGACTGTAAATAATTCCTTTTTATGGTGGAATTATTAGTGCGGGAAATCAAAATTACAGGTTCGTAACAATATACTTTCCAGATGACATGGTACGTGTTAGAATATTGGTGCTACCTCTTTCTTGCAACCAAACAGATGGTCTGCTTACCTCTATGAATTTTTCACTATAAAAATGAAATTTATTATAATATTATTTTATTCAACATAAATTAATAAAATATGCATTCAACTTGGCATTAAAAACAAAAATTGCATTCCCATTACTCACCACACTCCACTTCTGTAACGTCGGACTCATCTGCTGCGTCGTTGGACCGTAGTCCTTCATAGAGATATATATAATTTTGTGGAACGTATTTTCGAGATAGTTCCATTACATTTTTGCATTTTGCGTTCTTAAATGGGAGTGAGTGAGAGTATGATGGCTGAATCTTGTTTAACATTAATGAAGTAATGTTTTGGATGTTGAATATTTTTACTGGCTTGTTACAGAGCGGTCCAAAAGTTTCTCTACATAGTAAGTAAGTTTCCTGTATTAATTTGAGATTTTTCATAAGAAAAAATTGTATATTTCGTTATAAAATACATCTGTTAACCATTTGTTAAAATACTTTTGTTTGTGTTACCATTGGAAACGATGTAAGAAGTTTTCAGGTCTAAAACCTTTTAACAGGACAACGAAGTTGAAAAACACTCCTTGGGTAACTAGTAACAACAAACTTTTAATTTGTCTTCTCTATAATATTAGTATTCTCACAAGGTGGAAAAACTTTCTATTTTCCTTGTACGTTTTCAATTTTTCCGAAGGTACGGTAAGTGGTGGGAAATAGCGGTAGCTCCAGGAGCTTCCTCTATATTGCAACAAACTAATGGGACAAACAGCTCCATCGTTTGAGCAACGCGATTAGAGCTACATCCTTCTAGCACCAAACGAACAAGTTTGTATTTTAATGCATGCTAGTGCATGTAATTCCAAATTCCCCTAGGTTGGAGATACATATTTTTTGCAGCAAGCTTTCAATTGTTATTGATCTAATTCTTTTAGTCATACTATGATTTACGATTACTTACCGGTTTTCATTACTTTTTAAGACAAATTTTGAATCAAACGCCCCAGATATTGCAAATTTATGCCAAAAAGTGAGAATTTCCTTCCTAACACAGCAGTATTATGGTAGATAATGTACTGTGGCTCCAGAGTTTGTTGACTATAATTATTGTCTAACAAAAATGTTCCTACTTTTATTCAGATGTTTTGGTTTTCTAAATATTTCTTTATATCAATTTTTCTTTTTTAAGCTTTAATTTTCCTTCTAGCTTGCAAGCATCTAATCAGATTTTAAACCCTACCACCTGCCAATATTTTACTTCAGAATGAACATTCCCCCAAAGGAGCCATTATGTACCGTGGAAGAACTTCGAAAAATTTGCTTATTTCCAACAGGAGAACAAGAATTTCCGACAGATGATTGCGATGAAGTGTATCCAGGCATTTTCTTAGGGAACGCGGCATCAGCAAAAAACCTCAACCAGCTACTCAAACACAACATAGGGTATGTCCTGAACGCCGCTCATGGCTCAAATGAATATTTGAACTTGATAGAACCTCTGAGTGAAAAAGATTATTCTGCAGCAGGAATCAGATTTCTAGGAATACCGGCCATCGATACCATGGGTTACCCTTTGCATCAGCATTTTAATGAAACAACAGCGTTTATGCGAGAAGCTCTGCAGTCCGGCAAGGGTGTGTTGGTGCATTGCAAACAAGGAATAAGCCGTTCAGCTGCTGTGGTAATAGCCTTTCTCATGGTAGAATTGGGTATGCCGTTGCAAGAAGCGACTAGAGTGGTTCGGCAAAGAAGAGAGATTTTGCCCAATGAAGGATTTTTACTGCAATTGTGCAACTTGTACGAGCAAATGCATGCAAAAGTATTATGAATCAGTTAAATTCGATAATTGTATTACTAGGAATATTAAAATGCTTTCTTGTGAAGATTTTGAATGACTGATTTAAATCAAAAATTAGAATGAGAACATTTGGTAACATATAAAATCTCAATATGCGTCAATAAGAAATGACAATAAGTCTCTCTTAAACTCTTTTATTTAGATAATATTGTGTTTTAATTTCCCATAAAAACTTTTGATTTTTAATAATTTTTTTTCATTAAATGAAAAGTAGATATTTCTTACTTTCATGTTTCACTATTTTAATATCATATGTGTGAAATTTCCACAAATGCTTATTCTCCGCCATTTATCTGAAAATTAATTCTCATGTATAAAGTGTGTAAACCATATTAATCGGTCATATTGTCATCTATATCTAATGAGTATAATTTCGTTTAAAAATAAAAAAAGAAATTACAAAAAAATTTCGGAAATCACTGTAAAAAACGTTAACTATATATTTTTCCGAGTCTCTGCAATGGCAACAGAATTCTGTGAAACAGAATTAAATGAAAGGTCTTAAAATATAAAAATATATATTTTAAGAATATTAAAAAAAAACATCAAGATTTTAAAGCGTTGTTAACTATGGTGAATTTAGGCATTTTATGGTCCTAAACAATCTACAATATTAAGACTCTTTTTTAATAAACATATAAATTTATTTTCACATTTTAATATATTTTTGATTTATGTTAATCAATATGTTAATTATTTAATTCGATTAATTTTTTTAAATCATGGTAACTTTTTGAAAATGTTATTTAATTTTTACTAAGATTCTCAACATTTACGATGATGCACAATTTTATTTATAAATAGATGCTCAGTGATTATTTAATATATAATAGTAAATTGAATCTAATGAAACAAAGAGGAAATTAAATATGCTTGGCATTGTATTATTATTCTGATATTTTATAATTCATAGTTTTTTTAAGATTATTATTATCATGTGAGTACATGATTTTGTTTTGGTTTGGGGTTTTTGAAACCTCAAGATGCATAGTAACAAATTGGCGATTAATCGCTTTTGAGGCTTCAATTTTTGGCTTTTAAGGGTTATTGTAATAAAATAATGCAGATGGTTGTTACATTTGGCTATTTATCGTCAACTAAAGTTATTGCTTGATTTTTAAATTATTCACTATCCGAATTCTCACGAATAGTCTTAATTAATTCAAGTCATTAAATAGTTTCAACCGGTTTGAAACAAGAATATCAGATTATGCATGTATCGATATTTAGAAAAATTCCCCCCCCCCCCCCTCCCATTTGTATATCGCTCCAAAACTTTGTTTGTCGCCAGAAAAATTGAAAATGAATGGTTAAACATGGCAACATGAAATTTGCGATCGCATATTTCATTCTTTTTAGTTATTCCTTCAAAAAAAAAATACATGTAAACATTTTTAATTAGTAGTTATTTTTAGTTAGTTTAATTATAATATATTTAATTAGTAGTTATTTAATTAATAGTTCCATTCACATAGACAAAGAAAACAGATAATTTTCGTAAAATTTGTTTTATAAAAATAATTTGAAAGAAGATCTTGTGATTTGTAAAGCCGCCTTTTTATCAATACAAATGCAAATGCTTTCTTCTTTATTTTACTTATATTATTTACTTATAATAAATACAAATGATTACTTATGAAATTACTTAAAATGAAAATAAATACAATTCTGGAAATGATATTAATAAATAAACACTAGGCGAAACTCTCTTTATTATTAAATCGGTATTCGTAAAAAGATATTATTAAAGGGAAATGAAATCAAACATATAGTTAGAACTTTTTATGTAGTTAATTAAGCCAAAAACATATTTACATAAGAGATTATCGCTGTTTTTTCGGATCGCTTCATTTCAGTTTTTTAGTCGACAAATTTATATTTACTATCGTTAATTGAAGACTAAAATTTTTGACATTAATACTTAACGATTGGTGAATAATTTTATTCGCCGGCTATTGTTTATTTTCAATAATCTGTTAATGTTATTAATATAATTATATTATTAATAATATAGGATATATGATTTCAACGTATTATTTATTCTAAATATTCTAGATATCAGTTTATGAATCAGTGGCTTCTAAAAATTAATAAGACAGAATATTGAAGCCAAAGGGAATCTTTTATCATTAAAAAGCTATCATTAAAATAAGCCTATTCAAACAAACCATTCAGAATTTCGAAAAATTCAACAGTATCTCTATAATTTAATTTATTTAGTAAAAATTAAATTTAAGATGAAAATGTTTTTTCTGATACTGGGGGAGAATGAATATATAATATTCAACAGTTTTACATTATTGTCATTCCTTTTTTTTATAAATCTCTATATAATAAGAATATTTTTAGAATCAATAACCATACAAATTGTAGCATATCATTATTAATTTTTTTTACCAAAAATTTAATCGTTCTGCATAAGTAAATAATTACTGTCATTAATTCCTATTTATTACTTCATAATTGCCTGTGACACAATTATGTTTAAAGTGGGAAAAACATTATATAATGGCTCATCATAATGTTTTTATTTCATTTGCATTGTTTGATAAATAGTACGATATTGAGAATCATATAATTGATAAAAATCATTAAAAAAAATGATTCAAAAAATTACTATTTTTCAGAAATAATGTAAAATAATAATAAATAAATAAAAATAATAATAAATAATTTACAATAATAATAAATTTAAAATAATAATAAAAAAAAAATTTCAGAAATTAAAAATTTTCTGAAACAGATAATCAAAGACATAAATTAAATGCCTTAAAAATTCCCAAAATTTTCAAATTAAGCATTAATTCCATAAAGAAGAATACTAACCTGCTTTTTATAACTAACCTGTAAGGGATGTTGATCAATAATAATTATCGTAATTTTCCGTTATTTAATTTTTTTGAGCATTTAAAAATTTCTTATAACTTTTTAATAGATCATGATCATACACTATCATTTGTAAAATATGTACGTATAATTTTAGTGACTCCTAATAAATACTGTATGAGTAGTGTAAAAGATTAAGGAAACGTGCAGATCTGAATTCCGATGATCTTCCATGAGCCATGAAACTGCAATTAAATACGGTTTTACTATTTATTTATATGTAAACATTCAAATAAAATAAATATGTATTTATAAATCAAAGTTTATAATATCAATAAATTTGAGGTTTCCACATTTTAAAACCATTATAGGAAAGTATTTATTAGTTTTTCATATTTTCCTAGCATTTGATTGTGGTTAGGTGAACTGATGATTAAAACTAGCGAGCACTTTCACTACATTTGTGTTGTAATGTATGGTATACTAGCTATTACCAGCGACTCTGTTCGCATAGAAATTTTGATGCATGTATACGAAAAACTATCAAATAATGACAAATAAAAAAATTCAACCTAACCTAAAAACAATACATTTAAAAGTATAAGGATATACATAACATAAATATAATTATGACAAAAACACACAACTATTAGGTTGGTGCGTATGAAATGTCGGATTCTTAAGTGATTGTATAAAACTGCATATCTTTCTTCAAAAGCTGTTTATTCAATCAAAGTATGCTCCATTCGCTTCAATACACTTCTCCCAACGAGATTTTAAAGCGTAGATGCCTGTCTTAAAAAAATTTTGTTCTTTAGAATTAATAAACTCTGATATCGAGTTTTTTAGACTGTCTTCATTTTCATAGTGTTTGCCCCTTAAAAACAGCTCTAAATGCTTGAAAAAATGAAAATCGGTCGGCGAGAGATCCGGTGAATAGGGTGGATGCTGCAAAACTTCATATTCCAGTTCGTTCCAGCTTATTTCGCTCTGTCAGTGCGTGCGGTACCCACTTGTCCATCTTCTTAACCTTGCCAATCTCAGAAAGGTGTCTCAATATCTTGTATGGTCAACTTTCATCCTGATAGCAAGTTCCCTCGTGGATACGGCTGGATCCGCTTCCACTAGAGCCTTCAGGTCATCATTCTTCACAGACGTTTTGGGTCTTCCGCGCGGCTCATTTTGCAATGAAAAATCGCCAGTCCGAAATTTTTCGAACCAACGCTGCACTTTCCGATCGTTAACCGTATTCTCCCCAAACGCTTGGTTTATGTTGCGTGCAGCTTTTGCAGCACTATTACCAAGTTTGTACTCATATAAGAAAATGACGCGAATGTCGGCAGAATTCATATCGGCAATAAACTCAAAAGAAATAACAAAAGGGAAGACCTTCGAGAAAACCTATTTTGCTGAAATGAGTCTCTGGCAATGGACAATACGACTATGAATGAGGTTATGCCAAAGACAAAAGTATAACGAAAACAGGGAGACAAACGTCCGCATGTAAAGAGAATCCGACATTTCATACGCACCAACCTAATAACTTAAAAACAATTTATTTACATTGTATACTCAAAAATAAAACAAAACATCAAATCAAGTCCGGTCAAATCCATTTTATTTTTTGAACGAGATTGAAATAGTTACAACAGTATTATACACATAATTTGTTAACTTTTAATTTAAATGAAAACACAGTTGTCAACAATCTTGTGCGAACTTTGGCGTAACGCACATGTCTGACTCTCCTACGCCAGTTGAAGTAATGCAATGCAGATTAGAACTTTTTATTTCCTTTATTCTGTTTTATTTTTATTTAAAAGTTCTTCAGAATGAATCCGAACGATCGATTCATTAACAACATTTGATTTTAAATGCATCAAACACAAAGAAAATAAATAGAATCGTTTGAAATAACCAGTCGAAATTCTCATAAGCCTAACGTTATTTCTGTTGGGGGGGAAAAACCTGAAGCTTTATTCATATTTGATGGGATTTGTCCTCAGCTTCTTGGCGCAAAAGTTAGTTTTTAATTAATAAAAATGAACCACTCAATTAACCGGAGTAAAATGTAGCCCATGTTCTATTCCTGACTATAATCTATCTTTGTGCTAAATTTCATCCAATTCCGTTCAGCTGTTCTGGTGTGATAGAGTAACATTCATCTATTTATCCAAGCTTCCACATTTATAATATTAGTATAAATAAAATCCTATTGGAAATTTTTTCCAATGAAAGGAAATAAATAATCGATAGCTCTTATTATCATTGTTTTATAATAAGTGGAAAAGTTTGTTTAGTCCACAGAAAGCAATCTAATTTTAAAAGCGAAATTCTTTTATACTTGAAATAAAATAAAAAAGTGTTTCATTAGTCGGATAAAGTTTTAGATTATAAAAAAAATTATAACAATCGAATTAAAAGGATGAGGAAAAGAGAATTTAAAGGAAGTCGAGTTTTTTTTTTTGTTTTTCATTGAAAATTTTTCTCATCATCGAATTCAAACGATGTAAAAAGGGGAATTTAAAGGAAGTCGAGATTTTTTATTTTCTAACGCAGTTAAAATTTCGTCGAACAAAATATTTGTTATTTTAGATATATTGTCTTAAAACATAACACTATCCATGTATATTCTTTTGGAACAAAGATAAAGATGATAGTAGCAGAAATATCCTTTTAACAAACTGTCTTCTTTATTATCAAAGAATTGAATAATATAATTATTTTAGAGCAGTGGTTCTTAACCTTTTTAAGCCGGACCCAAATTTGAGAAATATGTTCATGTCGCGACCCTAAAAAAAGTCAAATTTTTTTCATTGCTTTATTTTAGAGCGTATTTTAAAAAAATCTTCAATCCTACGATGATGATTTTTTTAACTAACAAATTTTTTATTTATTTTTTTAATAATAAAGATAAACAAAAGTACTTTTCGATCCAAGGAAAATTTAATTAATAATCGAGTGTTTTTAATAATTTTTATTGACCAAATTAAAATATATTTATAACTTTTTGGAAATAATTGGCATTTTAACTTATTCCTAAAAAAAAGGAAGAAATATCAATACATATGTTAAGTCTTTTAAATTTTAAATACAAGTTCGTACAGTTTTAATGAGAACCTTGTGCTTGAATACATTTTGAAAGATCTTCAAACCTCGGTTGAATGCTTGTCAAGGAGCACCTTATATCTATTTCAGGATTTAACTTGTTCCGGTAATTGTTTTTGATTACACACAGAGCCGAAAAACCAGCCTCACACATATATGTTGTTGAAAAGGGCAATAATACTTTTAGGGCTTCTTTAACAATTATTGGCTTTTCGGTTTTTAATTTTAACCAGAAAGCACATAAAGATTGAGTGTTTTTGTAGAAATTGTATCGAAGTGCTTGGTCACTTTGTATTTCTATTAATTGTTCTTGAAATTGATTAATATTAACAAATTCCTCATGCAAATCACTTACTTCAAAATTAAATGGCATTCGAACCCAATTATATTTGAAAACATCGTCTGCAGGGAAATATCGATCAAAGTCTGCTATTAGTTTTTCTAAATGATTAATAATAATTTTCTGTATTTCAAAATCTGTGATATCAATATTATTGTCTTCAACAATAATATTGATCAATATTATAGAAGAGAAAGCCTCAGGACAGGAATTGGACGTCACTTCCGGGAGGCCATTCGCGAAGAGCGGTAAAACCGAAACATTGTATTAGGGAATAACTTGTATTAGGGAATAACTCTTCTAGGAGGAGTTGGTATTACTTATTATTTGGTGTATTACTAACTTTTTTGGTTCGACTCAGCGTGACCTAAGAAATATGCTTCGCGACCCAATTTTGGGTCGCGACCCATAGGTTAAAAACCGCTGTTTTAGAGGACTTTTTAGAGAAAAATGGCTTATATTCGCTTTCCGCAGAGAAAAAAACACTTTTTGTCCAGCTTGGAAACTAAATAGCAATCGCTATAATAGTATGTATTCGTACGCACAATTTTTTGCATAATACAATTTTTAAAATTTAGTTTAAAATTTGTGCCAGTAACTTAAAAAAAAAAGCAAAGCTCTTGCACCAGTGTGATCAAGTAACAGATATATCGACTGCATTAGTTGTAAAAAATTGATAAATGCATACAAAATAAATACATAATTTTCGATATTTGACTAGTTCAAAGTTTTTATTTATTTATTTTAAAGATAAGTTTTTTATGAGTTAATTATATTTTAAACAACGTTTCCTTTTTTTTCCCCTTATTTTCCTTTTCTGTCCCAAAAGGATCTTGCATTAAAAATGAAACAAAAAAAAATTATTAGTATCGAAGTTGTTCTTTTTCCAAATACAGTTAACAATCTATCAGGAAATAACATTCACTTAAATAATAATATTTTTTTTAGAATAACATATTATTATATATCTGTTATCTCTACAGGAACTGTCTGTCAGAATTATATTAATAAATCTTTTGTCATTTCAATAAAGAGAGCAGTCGTTTATTTTTTTTCTTTAGTTTTTCTTTTCTTTTCTTTTTTTTTTTTTTTTTTTCTTCTTCCAATAATCAAACAAAGCAAAAAGAATTTGTCGGTTTAAGAGAGGATGTATTTCAAATATCTTAGAAAAAAGGAAAAAATTCTTCTACTAAATCCATAAACAACAATTCTAAGGTGATTTCTCCGATGATCCTCCCTTGTCAGATCGATATCGACTAAACGTTTTCTGCTTATACATTAAAGAGTAGACAAGATCTTATCGCTTGACCAAGACTGCCACGAGTTCATCTCTTCACTGGAAACAAAAAGAACGACTAAGAAAAACAAGCAAAAACAACCTCCACCCAAAAAACCTTGTTCGCCACCATTCTAAACAATAGAAAGCGAAAGATAGAATGCTGAGATGTGCTTTCGTTTTGACTTTCATGAAGCACCTGTAAATCAAATCCCGAATAACCTATGCCCTGCCTGACTGGACACAGTTGAGGCCTTCCGCTGTTTACGATCCTTTTGGGTCTGCATCGAAAATGAAATGAATTTATAATTTCAAGGTTATTGCCCCATCCTTATGCAATTCGACTTCCTATTCTGGGGGGAAAAAGTGTTTCTGGAATGTTAAGCTTTTCCGGTTGCATCTTTTCCCAGGCGAAACAGCGGAAAATTTGTGATTATCGCATCAAATGACCCAATGAATTTAGACGTATAACGGCGTTGAACACATACCGTTTTAGCATGGAATGTGTTTTTTGATTTATTCGCTATTGAAATCTTTATGACATAAAAGTGCGTAACACCGATAACCAGAAAGCGACTGTGACCCAAACTTATATTTGTTAGAAATTTAACGGAATCAAGTCGAGTTAGTTTAGTTTAGTTATATTAACGTCCCGTTTACAGCAACATGAGGGCTATTTTGGGACGGACCTCGTAGTTTTGAACCAAGATAGATGAAAACACCTGAACTGGCACCCTCCTCTCCACACCACACCAGCGGGAGGACATTTGGCCTGACAGATTTAACGTGCAAGAGACCCCCTCACTAGGTTCTTCGGTGGAATCCAATCTCGAACCTGAAACCCTCCGGTTCCAAAGCCGAGACCTTACCACCAGGCGACCGCGACTCTGGAGTCAAGTCGAGATCATATGATAAATACCACATACACATTATAAGACAGTTAAAATTCGATGTTAAATTACTTGCATAGTTGTATTTTATGTAGCTGTAATCGAATATGAATTTGCTTCATTAGATCAATAATCTGAGTTTGATATGACTTAGATGAAGCTGTTGACTAGTTTGGACTAAATACACAAGATACAGTAAAAGCTCCTTATTCGCGCTTCCTTCATTCGCGTTTCCACTATTCGCGGATTTAAAAAATGCGACCCAATTCCTGTATTCGCAGCTAAAAATTTCTTTATTCACGGATCTAATAAGTACATAATAATAATAAAAGGATTTCAATAGGTATCCAAACCAATATCCTTTGTAAATGCCGTCAAATGGACTAATAAAAAAATAGATCTTATTACAACTTTGTCTAAAGTATGTTGTTAAATGCAAACTGCAAACATAGTCGAAATCGCGAAGTAAATAGGACGAGATGGGTTCGAACAGATAGAATCAAGTGACATTCAGGAATTGCTTGAATCGCAAGATGAAGGTCTTACTAAACCGACTTGGTGGAAATGTTAAATTCACAGCCCATTGAAGAAGAGGCTTCAACAAGCACTGAAAACGTGACATTTAATTTGAAACATCTTAGTGAAAGTTTAAGAATGGCAAATGAGCTTTGGATTTCTTTATAAACATTGATCCGTCTATGGAACATAGTTTTATTGTTAAGAGGTAATTGAATTGAAAGAGCTTTTAAAAACTGCCAAGCAAGGGAAAATTACAATATTCTTCAAACCATTGCCTAAGCCTTAAGATAATTAATAAAAATGTTCAAAAACTTCAATTAAATTGATTTATTTTATGTATTTGTTTTTCTATGCTTTGTCACCTAGGAACGTATCCCCTATAATCCCATATAAATTACCATTCCGTATTCACGGTTTCTGTATTCGCGGCATATTTATGGAACATATACCCCGCGAATAAAGAGCTTTTACTGTATTAAAATTGCAAATATGTTCATTTTAACATGATTTTGCTAACTAGCTTTCTTTTTTGTTTGTTTATCCGTTCGGTTCAAATTTTGCAATCGAATTTCAGCTAAGTTACCCAAAAGCAAGCAGTTTGAATCTTCTCACATAACTCAGGTTCTAATGGTAAAGCTATATTCACTTGCTTTCATATTTGTTCGGTGCAAATTTTATCATCGAGTGCAGCTCTTTGAGAAGATAATTTAAAATCGATTGGTTAATTTTGCACGCAAAAGACTAAATATTTGAAAGTAATCATTTAAAAGAAAAATAATTAATATACTCCTTTTTTAAAAAGTGGACAGAAAATTATAATGTATCTTTTCTTAATCTTATAGAAATAGTTCTAAAAATTTATGATCGCGAGTTTTTAAAATTTATATTAAAAATTATTTATATAACTATTGCAACTTTAGTTTTTGGATTTCATTGAATATTTTTTCATGCTAAAGTAATTGTTATTTCTGATTAATTTTGTGTGACTTTTGAACCCATTTTTAAGGTTTTTGTTTTTATTTTAATAACGTTATGGAAATGCATTTGCATATTTATGAGGATGTACCACTTACGACTGTAGGATTTCTATGTTAGTAAATCTATACTAATATTATAAATGTGAAAGTTTCGTTGGATGTTTGTTATTCAATCATGCCAGAAAGGCTGAACAGAATTGGATGAAATTTAGCACGAAGATAGACTATAGTCAGGAATAGAATATATGCTACTTTTTATTTCGGTTAATTGAGTTATTAGTTGTTCATTAATTAAAAACTAACTTTTGTTCCAAAACGCTGAAGCCAAATCCCGCCAAAGATGAGTAAGGCTCTCGTAATTTAGAAATGCTATAATAATTAAATGAACGTGGGAATTTTATACGGTCTTTTATACGGTTTTATACGGTCTGAAACAAACAGAAACATGACCAATTATAGTTGAAATGTGTTAATGTTATCCTCATTTTTTATGATCTATTAGTTTTGTATTTTTAAAGAATTTACTTATTTGGCAAGTAGTTAACGGCATTTTATTATATTAATTAACCTCTCTGCCGGCTGTCCTTAAGTCTAACGACCCAAGGTAACTGTTTAGTTCATTTAGTCAAAACTCCTTTAAGATTTGATATAAATATTAAAATATTTTCGTGAAAAAAAACATAAAAATTAAAAAAAAATCATAATACTACAAATTTTATGTTAAGAAATCTGATAATAAAATAATTCATAAGAGAAATTTATTTTCAGAAACATAAGGCCATTTCACCAAGATCAAATAAACAGTGCAGAACAAAAATTCGTGTTCGAAGATCGTAAAAATTTACCAAATTTACCACAGTGACGCATGACTTTCTCAAAAAATGCGGAAGAAAGAGGATAACATCGTTTTTTGGAATCACCCAATTTTATTGAACTGATGGTGAAATAATAAAACATATAAAAACAAACAAAAATTTAAAATATACATTGATAAAAGAAAGATAGTATGTTGATTATAGACGCATTTTATATTTTCGAAGCGATGTGGAAAATGAATGATATAAATAATAATTTGATATGAAAACCCCTCTCAGAATCAGGAAAGGATTAAAGAGAAGGGGATTAGGATGCCCCAAGGGACGGGGGATGAGACACCCCAAAATGTTGATGTTTTTAATATCGATAGATTTAGCATTTCTTGAAATTCTTCCAACAATTCCGTTCGACAGCGGACTCTGAGAAGATCACATTTCGATGATTCCATCTCATTAAGGGGGGAGACGCGTTTCCAGTATTCACCATTGACTTTGGATTTCCCCCATTAGGTACTTATTAGTAGAAAGTTTTTATATGCGTATGCGAGTATTGTGTCATTTTTGACCGCATATTTTTTTAACCTAAAATTTCTTATTGATGTGGCTAGCTCAAATGGTGTTAAAAAAAAAAGCTTTCAGGAGTGGTACAAAGAAAATTTTATTTAATATTATTTTCATATTATTTAATACTGTGACAAAGAAGTGGAAAACGAGGAATTATTTATTCCTGTCCTATTTAAAATTTATAAAATATCATGTATTTTAAAAATAATATTTAATATTTTTAAGACGTTCTATGTTTACAACAATTCCTTAAATAAAAATAAAATGTTTTATAAGACGTTCTATGTTTGCAGCAATTACTTAAATGAAAATAAAATGTTTTATAAGATGTTCTATGTTTGCAGCAATTACTTAAATGAAAATAAAATGTTTTATAAGATGTTCTATGTTTACAACAATTCCTTCAATGAAAACAAAATATTTTAAGTAAAATAAAGTCTCGATTATCAATTATTGTTAATCTTAAAATATTGTCGAAGAAATTCAGTAACGAATAAAAAAGAATTTTAATATAAAAAAGATCGTTATTAGTTTGTGAAAAACTAATTATCAAATTTTAAGAACAGAAATTTTTCATTTAACCTCCATAATTCAAGGTTTATGCCCCTTACATTAAATAAAAATTGCTCTGAAATATTTTACTGTGCATTAGTGCCTTTTCGCTTCTGTTTTAATATTCATCTGTTTACATCATACAAAAACTGTAAGTAATACGTGATTACTTTATTATTAAATGTAACCGTCTCCACTTTTCATCTTTCCTCTCACTCCTATTTTAACAAATTAAACCCATCCTAATGCAAAAGCGCTAAGGGTTTTACAATCCGTTGCCAAACAGTTATTTTCAATATAAACTTCCTTATCCAACTATCATTTCAATCATTAAATCAAATGATAAACCTACATTTTCAATGATTATCACATACTTAAATAATCATTACCAATGAATCTATTTATAATGTTTCTTTATATAATGGATCCATTCATAAGGTTACTCTATTTTGAATAGTAGATCTGTTAAAAATGAGGAATCATTAACTTCCAATTTCATCCATTTCCACTAAAGAGTCTTCTTTGAATTCTATTAATATAACTACTGGTACACTGGAAATATTAGTTACATTTAATTTTAGATGTCTAATATTTAATTAGATATTCGCGATTCCCTCAATAAATTATTTGTAAACATGAATTCGTGAAAGACATTAAAGCCGTACATTTTCAATAGCATTACATCTTTTCTATTTAGTAAGTACATGAACTTTCAAAATGTAGTCAAATCCTCTGACAGCATTGTAGTTTCTATTTCTGATTCTTCTTTTTAACTTTACCAGCGGGTGACCGAGCTCCGCTCGGAGAAAACAGGTATCGAAGCTAACTCGAAGATTTAAATTTTCAATTGTGATTTATCAAAACAATACATGCCATAAGAAAATTTGTGAAACCATTGGTGAAAAGATAACCGGTTAAAGTGCACCATTGTAAACTATTCTAAACAAAGTTAGAGTTTGGAAAGGGAGCTATTCTATACAAAGGTAAAGTAAAGGTAAAGATTGAAGTGTGTTGAAGTTCAATATTTTTGACAAATTTATTTAGAAAAACCAAACATATATACATACATAAGAAACATATTATAAACCTATAACAGCATAAAGATAAAACTTTATTAGTTCGCCATATTGGCTATAGATGGCAGCACGTTACCGCTTGAAAATTTAAGTAGCCATTATGGCGAACTAATAAAGTTTGAAAATATCCTATCTGTAACTCCGAACTTGTCGACCGTAGCGCTTCAAAACCGGCGCCAATCGATTCCTCGTGGCCAAAAACCCCAGACCCCCAAGTTTACCGGAGTTTATTAATTCTGGGGCGATTTTCGACTTGACAACCATTCCTCGTATTATAGTATAAGATAAGTAATCATTAATATCTTTTTTTCTTGGATCCCCAAAATACTATAAAAACGCATGAATATGTGATGAAATATAAGAAATAGTTAGAATTTTATTGCTGCAATGAAATAAAATGTTGAAAATTTTAGAATTTTTTTTAATTGTTAAAGTTTTAGGGAAAGATTGTACATTATTTATATTAATAACATTAAAAGGGCGTTTTCTTTTAAACCTTAAAACAGAATAAAAATTATTTTTGAGCAATTTTATGTATAAAAGAATTGGTTGGAAAAGTCAAGATTTTGTAAATTTTTTAATTAATTTAAAAAATACTCCGACGTGTACGTTTCTAAGTAACAGTAAGCCAAACAGCATTTTTCAGTAAGGTCAATACGGAGGCATACTTTCTTCTTCACCTTATTAGTACATATTTCTTCCGGTTTTGGCACCGATAAGAGATCCGTTTTCTATTTCGGTTATTATGTTAGATAATATTTCAGTTGGAGAAAGAGATCCGCTTTGAGATATTTCATGTTACAAAAATCAAGCAAATGAGTTTTATTTATTTTTTTTACTTGCAATTTCTGGTTAACAAGAGCAGATTGATATAAGTAAGCTTCCGATAAAGCGATCAATTTTCCATACCTTTCAACACATCATCATTTAAAACTAAATTTCCGGCTGTGCTATTAATTGAAAATAAACACGGATATATTTGCAATATGAGCCTGATGTACATCTGAAAGGATTGAAGATAAAGCCGAAAATATCGGAAAATTAATTTGCAATGAAAAAGATTCAATCTCCGGTTTTATCCTCATCAATAACAAAAATAGTAGTTATCGTTTCTTGCTATTCACTTTTTACTTCGGCATGTAATCGAGTAGTTTTATACATCGCATAAATTTCAATTATAAATATAATTCGAATAATATACTTGTGGGATGTGATGGTTAAGCAACAATAAATCCAAATGATATTTTAAAATTTAATGGATGGCAATGAAAGGTTTATGGTGAACAAATGATGATGATCAATTTACAGGATGGAATGGATAATCAAATTCGTATTTAACATGCGAGTTTCGTCTTTTAGAAATACGTGGTAATTTCGTCTTCCGTCTTGGATTATTCTATTTCGTTGTAATCATCTTGCCTCATCCGGAACTGCACTTTGCTCACGTTTTCTCCACCAGAGGGCTGCTTGGTGGCGAGAAGTGAGATCACAGGCGTCACTCAACAGCGGAAAGTGATGTCACAGGCGACGCTCAATGGCGGAAAGTGATATACCTGGCACCACATACATTTAAAATTACTTACTCTTTCATTTATAAACACTGAATTTAGGATGATTTTATTTTTAGTCAGCAGACAGGGAAATGGTTATCGATGTTTTATATATTTTTGATTTTTATTTATATGGGGCAAAACTGAAAACATTTCGGAATCCCTGGTATGTATATATGTAAGCATGATTGTTTGCTCTCAAACATATACAATTTCATTGTTTAAAAAGCTAATTTCAAAAATATCAAAAGCGAGAAAATTCTTTGAAATTTTGAGATCGAAATTTTTAAATTATAACCGAACTTTCTTCTGTTAAATTTCGCATAACCAGCAAAACAAAAAAGAAAAACATGACTCACTTAATGAGCGATGTTTCGCATACCGATTGATGATTAGACACCGTAATGTCACATGCTGGAATTGGCCTATATCAGTCTGGCTGAAAGCTTATTTGAAAAGAATGATTATATCTACATTAAAGAAGTTTGGCCGTATAGCGTTGTCTCGCAAGAGTCTTAGGGCTTTGGGCAATGATCCTTATTCGACGAGATTGTATCTCTAGTTAATACTATGTGGCTAAAAGTGAATAGCACCGATAGTGAGGAACTGGTTGGAGAAATAGCAAGTACTGCAGATAAACTTATGGAGCTGCAATCTGTGCAACAGGAAAAAGCTGTGATTGAGTTTAAATTAAGAGAGGGAGGAAGAGATAATAGACCCAATGAAACAACAATCTTCCAATGAAATAAGGGAGGCATTAAAGCATGGGAAATTATTATATCTTACATTGAAAAGCATTATTCTGAGCAAATAGTTACGCATATAAATTAAATTAACAGCAATCTTGTATCTCATTTTTATCAAATTTCGAAGCGCAGTCAAAGAAAAGTGCCTTTAGACATTTTTTTAATGAAAGGAGCAGGCGAACTTTAACAACAAATTGCATTATTATAAATTTGATTGAGATTTTTTTTCGGAATGGATCGTGTTGTTCTGTTAAGCACGGATTTCAGTGGGGGGAAAATGCTCAGGTTAACAGCTTTTCACATTATCGACAAGATTCTGGGACGAGTTTTACCCGTTAACCGAGGATTCCCTTTATTTAAATTTTTGATCCACATGAAAATTATAAATATGCAATGATATCTCTTCAGTTTAATTTTATTCTTAATTAATTTCCTATTTTTTATGTTAAATTAGGTCATACTATCTTATACTAAAACTTTCTCTTATTTTCTAATCCGAAACCCACTTAAAAAAATTATTTCAAAGAAGCATTCTGAAAAATTACTTTCTCTTTTTTCCTCCCATGCTATAAGCAAAGGGGTAAGAATCCCTGACTTGTATGTAAATGTGTTTTTAAAGATCCCTTTCTTAAGTCAAAAGACGATTTCCTTCCTTAAGTCAAAACTGTAAACAAAATCCCTATCGGAATCTCATAATAAAGTCACTTAAGGGGAAAATTCTGTGACATTTGCTCTTGTATTGCAAAGTCAACTTTTAATAATTGCTTCTTCCTTGTAAAAAGTATGCCCCCTGGAATGAAATAAATCGAATTCAAAATTTTCGAAGTTTCTTCCTTTTGGCCCCCTATCTACAAAATTATATTTACATATATGTAATAATATCTTTAACTCTAATTAAAATCCTAATTAATTTCCAAATTTTTATGTTATTTTAATCCATATTAACTTAATTCTAAAATATTCAATTATTTCTAGACCCAATTGCTACTTTTTATTTAATTAATTTTACAGGCAGTCTATAAAATTTCTCACTTCAGTATTTTCTTACGCTCCAAATGAAGGAATAAAAATCTTTGATTCTTGTAACATCCTTTCAAAGGTACCTAAGATTCCCTTGCCTAAATCGATATGTATTAAAGAAATCTTTATCAAAATCTCATAGTAAAATCACTGAAGAGAAAATTTGCACTCTTGTGTCGCTATGTAGACTGGTGCCCTACATCGCTTCTTCCTTGAACATTAAGATGCATTATGAAATATAGCGAAATTGAAATTTCAAAACTTTCATCTTCTCGCCTACGCAATTGCAAGATTATGTTTAAATGTATAAAGAATCATTACATACACGTGTGTGTAATGATATTTTAAAACATAATTTAAAATTTTTGTTCTAATTTAACCCATATTAGCTTAATTTTAAAGTGTTCTCTTATTTCCTGAACTAACTCTACCTTTTTCACTTATAACGCTACACTAGTTCTGTAAAACTGCTTTAATCAGCACTTTCACACCCTCTAGGTGAAGGGATAAACATTTATCAAGCTAAGAAAATTCTTTTAAAAGAGGCTTATATTTCCCTTGCGTAATCGACTCGCAGCAAAAAATCCCTTTTAGAATCCCATTGTATAAAATCACTGAAGAAATATTTTGGTCCTTTTCGTTCTTTTGAATTTATATCGTAATGTGAATGGATGTCAGTTTCATCGCTTATTCTTTCTTCTGCATAATTTATGTCTCCTGGGATTATAAGAAAGCGAAGTTTTTAAATTTTTAAGACAAAAAATATGAATTTTTATATCATACATTAATTCTTTGTCAAAAGATGCGAAAAGTGATTAAAATTTTAAGTATATTCTTTCCTCTCCTTTAAGATACAAACTATTCTTTTGTGAACAAATGCTTTAAAAAAAAAAAAAACTCTCAAGCAACATGCTATTTCTCAAGTTAAGTCTTCCAACAAAATTACAAGAATCCTGAAAGAAAATAAATTGGCTTTAAGCGTTACAAAAAGAGAATGACAACTAGTTCTCTTTCACCGGGGAGCCATTAAAACAAAAATAGCAGGGTTCACTGAAACCTTAAGCACCTCGGCGCGTGCTCTCGCATCGAGTCGATTACTTTCCGTTTCGAAGTCAGGTGCTATCTGAAGGTGAAACAGCGTCTCAATATGTGCGATCAGTTAAGAAGTTCAATATGTGATGAAAAGGCATTTGTAAAAAAGGGGGCGCCAAGATCTTGACATTTTGTGGGATAAAACTGCGCTGGCAGATAGCTTTTGGCGCCAGAGAGCACCCTGCAACGGGGGGACAAAGGGGAATAACAGACGCGCGTCGAAACTGGCAAAATCCGAAGGAGGTAAATAAATTCCACCCAAGAGGTCATATAATCGTCTAATCTGAAGGCTGGACTGAGATGTCAAACCTCATTGAACGCCATTTAAGGCCACATAGCATTTTATGAAGTCGCAGAATTTTATATTATTATATTAAAAGAAAATTTTTAGAAATGGAGGAATAATTAATATTTTTTGAAATTAGACTATATTAAAGTTATTATTTTGAGATTTTATATTGAAAATTTAGAAATTAAATTGATTTTCTTAATTGTTTTGTTTGTAAATGAAAGAAGGCCGTCCTTTGAAATATTCTTGTTGTAGAATACTTTCCAAGTTATTTGATGTAATGGATAGTAAAAGGGTTTAACAATGCTTAACGTACTTTTTATTTCATATCTTTATTAAAAGATTTTATTTATAATTAAAAATTTCTTATCTGTAACTGTACACCGATATAATTTTTTTTCTTTATTTCAATAGTTGTATCACGGTGTATAATATAATTTATACCATCAACTTTGAAATATTCTCGTTGCTGATTACTTTCCAAGCTATTTGATGTAATGGGTAGTAAAATACAGAAGACACAGACATTTAAACGTAGCCTTCAAATAATTAGTTTAATACTATTCAATATGCTTTTTCTTTTAAGTCTTTATAAAAATTGTTTATTTAGAATAAAATATTTTCTTATCATTAACTGTACAACAAAATAAAAATTTTCTTCTTTGATTCAAACGTTATATAACAATGAATTGTGTAGCTTACGTCATTATCTTTGAAATATTCTTGTTATGAATTACTTTCCAAGTTATTTGATGTGGTGGGCAGTAAAATACAGATGACATAGACATAGCCTTCATATAATCGGTTTAACAATACTTAATATATGTTTTCTTCGATGACTTTATTAAAATTGTTTATTTAGGATGAAATATTTCCTTATTTTTAACTATCCACTAATATAAAAACTTTTCTTTAATTCAAAAATTATGTCATAATGTATTATGAAATTTATATCATCATATAAATGAATACGCTTTTTCCAATTTTATATCTATAATCAGAAATTTCATCTTTCTCTGAAAGAACTAGAATAATTATACAAACTTGTTCAGCAAGAACTTTTTCTTGTTTGGAATGCCCTATTTGTTTTTGCAAGACATTAAAGGCACTGGAAGTCATTGTTTTAGACAGAGGATCTAACAATGCAGTCATGCCAACAATTTTGATTCAAAATTATTTGTTTTGTTATGAAGGATATAATTTATTTGTTCTGTTATCGCGAATAATGAGCTCAAAAGTATTAATCTGAGCATTGTTTAGATCGTTAAAATTCTTATAACCGCAATGTGAATAAATATATCTGCTTGTCTAATATCAAAAGTTTATTTTATTTTTTTAATAAGTTAATTCGTGCGGAGGATAACAACGTCTACTACTTTAAAAACTTGAAGGTAGGTATGGCACTAAGTGTTCGGTGGCTATTACATTGTCGGGAGATTTAAAGAAGTACAGTAACAATTTTCTATAGCTTTTTGAAAAAATTATAATATGAAAAAGGAGAAAGGAAAAAAAATTGTATTTTCCAAGTAATTTTATTCTGTCATTTCTAACTCAGCGACATCCCTATATTGACATTTGAGTGTAATAAATACAATCAAGTTAGTTATTGAATTAAGTAAAGAAATTTTGTTAATACAACTAAGCAATTATTTAATAGCTAATGTTATGCACAATCTGTATATCTGGTAAAAAAGGTGCATAGAAGAAGGCTTTTATTGTGGCATCTTTATAGGAAAGAGCTATAGCAACATAACCAATCACGCAATATAGAACCGGATTATTGAATAGGTAAAAATATAGGCAATTACCTGCGGGTTTTGTAACTTTTAGGACCCCGAAGTCATTGATACATTTTTGCGATATTTTTAGAGTTATTTAATGTTATGGCTTCATTTATTTATTTACAAATGTCGTACGATCAAAAATCCTGAATTAAAATCAAGTATTGTTTAAAATAATTTTAGAGCATTATTCGGGTGAATCGGAGTTTAACCCTGCCACTTCGCGAAATGAGCAATTTTAGTAAATTTGCACAGTGTTTTTCCACGAACCGCGGGCTACGGAAAATATGGCGCAAAACCGTTGTTGGCAATTTTTGAAAAATGCGCCAAGTAGAGGGTTAAACTCCGGTTGTATCTATTATTCTAGAAATGATCTTTATTAATTACACTTTGAAAGTTTTGTATTTTGTTATCTTGTACTTCTAAATAAAATGTTGTAGTTTATAATTTTTGAAAATATATTCTATCTTATTTTTAAATATTGTTTAAAGTATGTTGAATGGAAGTTCTGTCATTTTTTTTACAGTTTTGTTTTAAATTATTTACTGATTTCAGGTGGAAATTTTTTATGCACGATATAGTAAAATTAACTTTTTAGAAAATGATTTGCAATTCAGACTTTTATTGTTTTATTTTGTTAAATTTTCTATTTAAAACTTCTTAATAAATATTAAATTTAAATTAATTAAAAAGTGAAATGTTTTGAAAATTTGGGAAGGGAAAATGGCTCCAAGATTTATATCCTCTGTGCACAACAAGAAGACTCAATTCAGCCTTGATACAGTAGCAGTACAGTAGTTTAACTACTGTACAGTTGTTTAATTTCATTTCGCGTTTATATACTGTTGCTATCGGAAATTAGTTAGGCTCTGTTTCAATCAGAATAATTGACTATTGACTTTGATTCTCAAGTCTACGTGACGCACGTTTTCTTTGTGCCGATACACTCTTCAGGTTCTCATTCCTTAGCTAATCTGTCATTGTGGAAGTCCTTAAGGAATTTAGTAAAAAGGCAGAAATTGGCGTAAAAGTTATTTATTAAGCAGGTTATGCAACACACAGACAATTTCCATACAAAATTTTGAAATAATTTGAAGATATATATATTTGAGCATGGATCAAAGCATGCAGTTGTCGGATTTGAACTGACTTATAGCGTCACAAAGCTTCAGATGACGTTGCCTCTGACGTCATCATTGTGAGTTATGGTAATATTAAAAGAACGGCTATAATATTGAATTTCGAATTTTGAATATTTTTTCGTATGCTATAGAATTTTCTCCTTAGATTGAAGTCTTTCTTGGGAAAAGGATATTTAAATTTATTCTAAATACTTAATATCTTTGGTTTTTGTTATTTAATCCAAAAATTAATGCAATATTTTTATTTTGTATATTATTCTACATTCTTACTATTATGATATTTAACATAATTTTTGAAATCCTTAGGTTTTTGGATTACAAAGCGCCTTTAGCATAAGATAGCAAATTCTCTGTCACGCAACATTAAGTGATATAATCTGAATTAACAAAATGAAATAAATGCTATAAAATAGAACAATGATAATATATATGTTTTTTCCATTTTCGTCTACCACTAATTTTATTCTGAAGATATGTTCTATTACATCTACAACTGAAAAAAGCCTTCCATGCCTTCTTCAAAATTGATTCGAAATAGTTCAGGAACAGAAAATGCAATTGTATTAAATGTATAAAACAAGTTTCATTATAGGGTAACTCAATTTTTTGCATTTATTTCTTTTTGCAGTTATTTGCCTCAGCCAATTATCCATTGTCCAGGGATATTAAGAGGGGAGAAGTAGATGTAAAAATTCCTTTTGTATATAAATCTACATTTTTCATCCTAGAATTAAAGTCCCACGATCTATTGGGTTGTTCGGAAAGTCATTTCGTTTTTTTTAGTGAAAATGAAAGACGATTTTCGTATAATGAATAAGCATTTTATTAAATTATGTATTGGCCATTCTGATCCAACACCCTTTGCCATCTTTCTGGTAGTAGCATGATTCCACGCTCATAAAATTTTTGGTCTTTGCTGGCAAAAAACTGATCCAGGTGATTTTTGGCATCTTCATTTGAGGTAAAGGTTTTACCGTCCAAAAAATTTTGCAGGGACCGGAACAAATAATAATCCGAAGCCGCCAGATCTGGAGAATATGGTGGATGTGGCAGTGTATCCCATTCAAGCAGTAAAAGCGTTTGGCGAGTGACCAAACTTGTAAGAGGTCTCGCATTATCTTGGTGGAACATTACACCTTTTCTGTTGATTTACTCTGGCCTTTTCTGTTGAAGTGCATCGTTCAGTTTGTCCAGCTGATGACAGTAGACTTCGAATTAATTGTTGTGTTATCCTGTAAAAGCTGTAAAAAAACAGATTCCTTTAAAATCCCACCAAACAGACAGCATCACTTTTTTTTTGATGATATTGGCTTTCGAAATGCTTTGAACCGGTTCATCTTTTCAGCTCCATGATAATTTGCGTTTGACATTGTTATATACAACGCATTTTTCGTCCCCAGTAATGATGCGCTTTGAAAATGAATCATTTTTGTGACGTTTGAGGAGCGAATCACAGACATCAACGCGACGACACAAATTTCTCTCCGTGAGAACATGGGGAACCCATATATCGAGCTTCGAGGTTAATCCCAGGCCTTTCAGGTGGTCATAAACAGTTGAATTCGATAACTTTAAGATCTCACCGATCTCACATGTTGTTATTCGCCGGTTTGCATCAACTAATGCCTTTATCTTGTCTTTATCAGCTTCAACCGACCTTCCAGAACGTGGTGCATCTTCGACATCAAAATTGCCGGATCAAAATTTTGCAAACCAGTTCTGACACTGGTGTATTGTCAACACATCTTCTCCATACACTTCGGTTAATTTCTTTCTGGCTTGAACTGCATTTTTACCTTTTCTGAAGTAAAAAAGTAAAATATGACGAAAATGCTGCTTATTGCTCTCCATATTTAAAAGGGCACCAACCAAAAACTACTGCGCAGAATTAATAGAACTTTTTCACACACAAGCCTTGCAATATCAGCTCTCAAAACATATAATGGTTATACGGCTTAAGTGTGAAGTTGGTTTCGAAAAAACGTAATTAAGTCCTCTGACGGGAAAAAACGAAATTACTTTCCGAACAACCCAATACTATTTGATACTACGCTCTAATAAACTTTAGGTATACATTATAAATTATTTGATTCAGAATATTTTCTTGTCTCTAATAATTAATATTAATTACTACTCAAATTATAGTTGACAGTTCTAAGTCATCTTAAGAAGTGTGATATAAGGATTCAAACGCTGCACGAAATAAAATATTGTATGTATGTGTTGCGTTTATTGAAGAAATAAACACAGACGTAGCCACGGGTACATTGGGTTTCATTTTGTAAAAAATTGTCAAAAATTAAACCATATTTATTTCTTTAATATTTATTTAATACGATTTCTTTCTTTAATTTAACTACAGTAAAAGCTCTTTATTCGCGGGGTATATGTTCCATAAATATGCCGCGAATACAGAAACTGTGAATACGGAATGGTAATTTATATGGGATTATAGGGGATACGTTCCTAGGTGACAAAATTGAAAAAACAAATATATAAAAAAAATCAATTTGATTGAAGTTTTTGAACATTTTGATTAATTATCTTAAGGCAATGATTTGAAGATCTTTGAGATTTTCTCTTGCTTGGCAGTTTTTAAAAGCTCCTTCCATTCAGACTGATACGCAGCAATCGCATTAGCAATTTACCTCTTCAAAATAAAACTTTGTTCCATAGACGGATCTATGTTCATAAAGAAATCGCAAAGCTCATTTGCCATTCTTAAACCTTCCCTAAGATTTTTCAAATTAAATGTCACGTTTCCAGAGCTTGTTGAAGCACTGGAAACGGAGCACTGTTCTTCAGTGGGCTGTGAATTTAACATTTTCTACAAGTTGGTTTCAGTCAATTCTTCATCTTGCGACCTGGTGCATTGTCCAAAACTAGAACTAGAAGTATTTTAAATTCTAAATTCTGTTTTTTAAAATAAATTTCAACTTCAGAAACAAAACGATTCTGGAACCAGTCACAAAAAATGGCGCTTGTAACCCACGCTTTCTTATTAGCATACCAAAAACTGTCAGGTTGAATAAAGAAACTACGAATATAGGAATTGGGTTGCATTTTTTTCAATCCGCGAATAGTGAAAACGCGAATAAGGAGCTTTTACTGTACTTCTAAATCGTATTCTTTATATTAAGGTGTTCATAATAAATGAAAATGTTAATGCAGTTTTATACATAAATTATGATGCAGAATAATTTCCTAGAATCTAGCTGCAAAATTTCGATAAAATCTCTATTCTGTTTAGACATTTTATCCATGTCACTTCCCTTTTTAATATGAACAATTGGTCAAAACCGGAGTTTAAAATGTAATGTAAATGTAAAATGTAATGTTCGCCAATGCTCAAAAATCTCCAACCACGGTCTTGCACCGTATTTTTACCAATCCAGTAAAAGTCTGTAATAAAGACAATAGGGTTGCTAGACAAGAGAAAACGACATTTAAGGGTCTAATAAAAAAATTCTCAATTCAAAAATGTCAGAGAAAACTTTTCAAATTATGAATAATTCGGAAGTACTCAAAAAGTAGCATTTTTCATTTCAGTGCCAGTTTTGTTTGATTTCGAGTGATAAACATATATTTCATGGCTTGACGTTGTTTATATGCTATCAACAATATATGAAACTTCAGTATTTTGTAAAATTCCTAGGCAATTTTATGTAAAATATAAAATGAATCACTTCAAAATATTAATTACCATAAGCATTGCACGCAGCATCCAAGCATTCTATAGAGTATAAAAGCGCCGTATTGAAAGTAAATAAGAAATTATATGAATATGTTTTATATATTTTCTATGTATTGCCTAATATCTAGGCATGCCATTGAACCATAAATTCTTTTTAATTAAAGTATAAAAAAGTCATGGTAAGGATTTTATTTAAAAAAACGTGTATTCTACAAATGAACGAAATGTAAAATGCAAACCTTTCCCAAACAAAGCATGAAATGCAACTGACAAAATCTGAGTCTGAAACGAGCATTAAAATTCACGTGCCTAGACGTGTGATGTTCAAACAAATCGGCGACGTATTCCCTTTTTTTTTTTTTTTTTTTGCTGGTTTGCAATTTGCATAGAATGCCTAGAAAATGTGTGTATTATATATTTTTCATAGTTTGTTTAAAAATATCTATAGACTCGTGTGACTTACTGTTTAATATTCACTATGTATCGTCGTTGTAAATGATATTTTGCCAATTGTCATCTGGCATGGAACAGAAGCCCTATGAAATGCTCGAATCTTAGCAGCTTCATACTTTCTCTAAAAATGTAAAGATATTCCAGATAATCACATGCTATTCCTTGTAATATTCAAGAAAACAGAACCTGATTAAGGCAGGGATAAATGTGATGGTTTCCCCAAAGCCACCCTAAATCGAATGGATTTTTTTTGTTTGTTTTGTTTTTACGTTCCATACAATAATACCACAGATAAGTTCTATGCACGGTATTACTGAATTTGTGAAGCAAAAGGAGTATGAACCCCAAAGAAATGTTTGCCCCTGGTATCAATTAGGCTAAGTCGGTCCCTGCATGCAAATCGGCAATGTATTCCGCATTTTACCAGATTGTCATTTAGAATTGCTTAGCTCAGGAAACGTGACATATTAAGCTTTCTTTTCATATTATACTTAATAATGCCACGCGATTCCATAGAATATCGGATTTTAAACTTTTCCATTAACTTTTATTTTTAATTACATAAGTATTAGGAAATCAAAATCATATTTTTGTAGTGTCTGGCGTTGTTAAGTATTTGAATCCGGCCATGAAAACGATCTGTAATAAAGAATGATTTTGACAGACCAAAATTTCGGCCCTTGCAAGCCTATGTTAGTAGCCCGTCGAACAGATTCCTGCCACAATTACTATAATCTCTTCCTTGATCAGCCCTGACACCCCGAAGATATCCTCTGGAGGAGAGGTTAACTGGCTGACAAGGATTTATTGGAACGTTAAACGGACGAGCTCTCGGCGCCCGACACATTCGGCTCAAGGCGCTGAAAAGTCTCATGCAGGGCGATTGCAACACTTAGGTAAGGAATAGATTGTGTCAGCAAATGGTATATAAATGTGAAATACACAATTGGGGGGACGCGCTCTTCCCCATAACTAAATATAGAATCGCATGATTAATATCTTCTTTGCTTTTCCTGCACTCGACGAAAACAAGGGATAAAAGTGATTTGTCAAAAGCGCTGCTGGCTGCTCGTATTATTTTTCCCACGTTTTTTTGAAGGCTTCCCGCTGAGTTGGAATGTGTGTTACAGTCTCTTCTTGTCTTGTGAATCTAGATCTCGTCTTCTGGTGGGATGTTGTTCGAGAAAATGCGGGGTAGAAATCAATTGGTATACAAACCGTGCTACTCCACCCATACTGTCGGACGTGCTTGTTGTAGACGCATAGAGGGAAAAAATATAGCTAGGAAAGAAAAAAACAAAAGCACTTAGTGAGTTTAAAAGAATGAATAAGAATCTTTGTTACTATTTTTTCCTTAAAAATTAAGGTTTCAGTTCGATTTTTAAAATTAAGAAATCCTCAAAAAGTGTATTAGTTTAAAAAATATTCCTTTTTTAAAGAAATCTTATTCTTTAAAAAAGGAATATTAATCTGCTTTACTTAGAATTTTTTAATTTTTTCTATAAGGTTTCAAATTCTCTTTTTCTTAATAATATACTTATTGAAAACTTATTTCACTGATTATTTAGACAGCAAAAGAATAAATAACTGATAAATTATGATTAGTTAGTAGAATTTCTGTCACTTCTTTCAATGTTAGAAACTAGTTTTCTCAAACAATATCAAATTTTTCATTCGGCATAAATTAAAAAAAAAACTGTGAGAATTCTATGAGATTGGTTATTGAAATTCAGTCGGAAACCTCATATTTAAGTTCTGATTAAATGAAAATTTGGTTAACTTAACTGCATAGCTAAAGTTCGAGGTCAAAACTAAATCAAACCAAACTAATTTCAAAAGGTTTCATTTTTAGATGAGTAATTAAACGATTCCAATGGAACCGTGCACAATGGAAAACAGAAGAATGTCGCACTGTTATCGGTGATGGGAAATAAATAAAATTATGCATATTTAAAAATATAGGCAAAACACCTTTGTTTGGAATTAGGTGAGAAAGTTTAACTCACTTTTAGTTTATTATAATCACATGAGAGCTTTACAGCTTAAGTTGAATAATGAGATGATGCATATAGTCTTCATGAAATGTTATGATTTTTTTCTTTAATTTCTATTCATATTTTATCTAACAATATTTATAGGAATTGGTTTATTTTTCACAGTCCTGCTATAAATTACAAAAAGAAAAAGAAAAGAAGGAAAAGAAATTGCCTTCAATTTGATGAGTAGAAAACTCGTCATTGGCAATCTTGGCGCAATCTGAAAATTTCCAAGTTATCGAATGAATGCAACCATCCTGACGAAATTTTAAATATAATAAGATTGGCGACCTTGATGTAATTAGAAAATCGCCAAATGAACCCAGTATGTATTTCAGAGTATCCCTTGGTTTAGTTATATAAGCAGTTGGTTTCGATATAACATGCGGTATGCTTTGGGACAGTCTTCATAAATTTGAACCGTGGTGGATGAGCAGAACGTTATCGACCCATAGTCAACGTACTGCCGGATTTTGTTTATATTTTGATAATAATTTACGATTTTAGTTATAAAATCATTCTGCAAATTTCATTTAACTAGGAAGTTACGTTTTTGAAGTGTCTATTCGCATTTTTAAGTATTGACAAGGACATTTGTCACTTTCGAGTTTGGTCCAAAATTTGTTAGAAATCCGTTATTTTGATGTTAAAGTATATTAAATGTCATCTTTTCTCCTGTTGAATTTTGAGTTATCTTGTTTATTAGCAGACAAAGGATTAGTATTATTTTTAAAAATGTTAGCAAGTTTTTTGGAGGGGTTAGTGGGAAGATGATCGGGCAATTTAGAAAGTAGAGATTTATCAAAATCATGAGGTCGAATTCCTTTATTAATCGCAAAATATTCAATATTTTTAAAAGATGAAAATAAAAATTTTACGAGATGATTAAAATTTTAATTTTTTTTAAATAACGATTTGATTAGAATTTAATGAGATGATTTAAATTAAAGATAAAAATTTAACGAGATGATATATGCTGATTGATTAGGAGCGTTTAAAATACCTATTTTATTTGTTTTCCTTGTACTCATTCGCTGCATACCGTTGATTTTAATCTATGATTGTTTTTCTTTTCTTTTCATTCTTTTTTTAATAATTTTTTTTCTTAATTTCACCTAGATTTACTGTGTTTTTGAATAGGTGAGAGTTTTACTAATCCAAATTTTAAAAAATTACGTGACCAAATATGTCGAAACAGCAGTATTTTAACCAGAATTCTCAAGAGGCTGAATTTTCAAGAACAGAGAGACACACTGGAGCGGAAAATTTACAGCCATCGTGTTTTGGAAGGCGATATACAAGCACTGATAACGCCGGATGCCATTTATTATTAATAAATTAGAAGATGACATATTGAAATTCCCTCCCAGTATTTGTCATTCCACTTTAGACATTCTGACAGAATTTTTATTTGTTTTTTACCCCCAACTGACAAATATGCGCTCGTTCATTCGTAATAAATTGCAAGAGCTTCTCCTGTAGATTTAACGAAGAGTTGGTTCATTTTTTTTTTGAACTCAAGAGGCAAATTTTTACCATTTTAGGATAATAGATAGCAGTGGAATGTCAGAAATGAAGTTATTCCGTAGTTTAAACAATCGTGGTAAATCATCCCTAAAATATCTCGATTTCGTGGAACACCATCGTTCCCGAACATAACCGAATTCCTTTACCTTTGGGGGGCCTCAGATAAAAGTCAAATCTCTCGTCTTCTCCAAGGGTGCGTCATTTTGTAGTTTTATTGGAAGCATGTTTTTTTTTCTAACTTCAAAATATTTTAATTGTTTTTCCCCCAGAATTTATTTTTTAATGACAAATTTTTTAAAAAACCCTCCCATTATTTATAGCATATATTTCAATATATAATATTATTGAAATTAAAGTATTTCTGCTCAGAACATTACGTATGCGGGTCATATCATCATTTACATTCCAAATTTCAATACAATGTATTTTAGAATTTATGAAAATAAATTATACAGCGCCCAGAAAGGATAATATTGCTTTACCTCAGAAATTTGACCATTACCTCAATCTTATACATATTAATTAATTTGGCATTTATATTAAAAAGAAGTTAGTATTCATTTCTATAAAAATACAGGGTGGTTATAATTAAACTTCCCCTATAAGCAGCATCCTACAATGGAATCGAATTAATCGATTACAGAGAAATTTTATATATAGACTATGCACGAGATGTGCGCACGGAATTTCGGTAAAAAAAATCCAAAATATCCCTCAGAGGGCGCTTTTACCAGAAAACATTAAATTTAACACAATAAACCACCAAAACGGAATACAGAAGCAATATTAACAATCCAGAACAAGAATTATGAGTAATAAAATGTTAAATAGGGAAAAACTGTCAGTTTTAGCGAAAAAATTATCTTGAATTAAAATTCAACAACTGTGAAAAAGAGGAAGCTTTATGCAAAGCAGGTTAAGATAAGAAACGTTTTCAGTAATTACCATGTTTTATATTGATGTTTCCGACTGTAATGATGACGGTACCTAGTTGCGACGTTGAATGACTTAAAGAACACCATAACTCATCATGTACGAAGCATCACATTGATAAGTTACAATCTGCTATTGAACACATGTCTATCGACTTTAAATTTTGCAGGTGAATGAGAGTAGTCATATGAAACACCTTCTGCTACATATGACTAACGACTTCTCTTCTTATGCAATTTTGTCCTAATCTGCACTCGTTTCTGCAAACTAAAATGTTTTTCTCAAACAGTGTACTTTTTTTTTTCACTCGTTACGTGATCGGGCAGAATAAATTTTATTGTTTTGTCCGAAATGTATTGTTGAAAAATATAGCTAAAATATTTTTTTAAAAATTCGTTAAAAAATAGAAGCTTAAGTTATATGTTAAAATGCAGATACCACTAGAAAGCTAATTTTTTTATCATTAATTTGATGTAAAAGTCATCTTTTTGCATAACTTTATCGAAAGTTATAGCGGAAAAATGTCGAAATTTCGCATAATTTTCGCTAGTTAAAAATTCGAAAAAAGGTGCACATTCCAGACATCCAAGGTATACTTGTACCAAATTTGGTTAGCTGTAGGCACAACGGTCTGGCTTGTAGAGCGCCAAAACACACACACACATTGAGTTTTATTATAAGTATAGATTGGAAAACAGGCAGAAATATTACTTTAAAAATTGACAAACTCAAGAAACATTTATTCATTTGTTAAATTGATAACATTAAAAAATAATTGAATTAAATTTTAAAACAATGTAAAAACATTTTTGTGTATTAATATTTTTGCATGTTCTGATGTGAAATAAATATTATAATTTTTTTTAAAGTCAGTTCTTACTTTGGTTAACAAAGAAAATTTTTATTTTAGTTACTTTTTATTAAATAATTATTATTAATATATATATTTATACACATAGGACAAAATCACAATATTAAGGGACAAAAGAATATTTTTCCTGCGATCTACAAGATTCGCCACTCACACTATTTATTCCTAAATTTATATCCTGCTCAGTATCTTCGTAAGATTTGAACTTGCATTCTTCACCTTCAAGTGAAATACCGAAATCCTTCCATTTTATCGATTGGGCTACTGCATGTTTCAATTTTCATTGCAAACTGTTAAAACTCTATTTAAAGGAATAAAAATTGATTAAATTTAATTTATGAATTACTGTTTGAAAATAATTATGTAAACATCAAGTGTCACCCACTACAAGTTTTAAAAAATGTATTTGAATTTGAGTGGGTGAATAAAAAGTATTTTATTAACGATTGAAAATTTGAACAAGATATATAAATCTATACTAATATTATAAATGTGAAAATTTGGATGGATGGGGGAATGGACATTTGTTATTCAATCACGCCAGAACGGCTGAACATTGGATGAAATTTAACGTAAGGATAGATTAAAGTCAGGAATAAAACATAGGGTATTTTTTAATCCGGTTATTTGAGCGATTAATTTTTTATTAATTAAAAACTAACTTTCGCGCCAAAAAGCCGTGACCAAATTTCGCCAAAAATGAGTAAGGCTCCAGTTTTTTTCCCCCCAACAGTAATCAGGTTAGGGTTGGCATGATTTCGAAAGATTATTTCAAAGGATTCTATTTATTTTCTTTGTGTTTTATGAATTTAAAATCAAATTTTGTTAATTAATCGATCTTTCAGACTCATTCTGAAGTATTTTTAAATTAAAATATAACAAAATAAAGGAAATAAAACATTTCTAATCTGTATTGCGTTACTCTAATTGGTGAAAGAAAGTCTGGCATTTGCATTACGCCTACTGGCGTTGAAAGTTCACACGTGTTTGTTGACAACTGTGCATTCATTTAAATTAAAATTTTGAAAATTATGTGTATAATACTGTTGCAGCTATCTCAATCTCGATCAAGATAAATAAAATAGACTTGACTTGATTTTAAGAAACTCGAACACGATTTGCCGTTTTGTTTTCCTTCGAGTATACAATGTAAATATGTTTTTTTAGGTTAGTTGTGTGTTTTTGTTATTAAGTTGTATTTATATTGATTATATATTTTTCGTATATAATTATACTTTAAAATGTATCTCTTTTAGGTTAGTTTTTACTTTTATTTATTTATTTGTAATTATTATTAGTGATAGTTTTTCAAAATGCCCAGAAAATACAAATCGAACCTTCAAAATTTCTCCGTGAATGAAGTCACGGGTAAATTACTCGTAAAGATATATAAGGAGAGTGTGAACCAATAGTAGGATTTTAAATTTTCTAAAAATCTCTCTGAAGAGCATATTTAAATATGTATGTGCCCAAAATATATATGTGCTAAATTTAGTATCTGTAGGTCAAGTGGTCAGGTCTGTAGAGCACGAATAGCCGTATACATAATCCACTTTGTTGATAGTGGTGATAAATAACTTCAAAAAATGTTATGAAGAATGTCAGCGAAATCAGAACCACAAGAACATGAATAAAAAAAAGATTTATTTTTTCTTCTTCAAAATAACATCGCTGCATGAACTATAAGCTACAAAATTGAAACAAATAACTGAAAATGAAGGAAAACGAGATAAAGAAGCAATGCGACCAACCAGTTTCCTGAAAACGATGCTATTAGAATTTAAATTATATGAAAATTATTTTTTGCTTCTTGTTTTCTTAATTTAGTTCATTGCCAAAACAGCGAAGTAAAACTTCTCCCAACGGATCCATTCTTTCTGCTAAGGAACAGCGAAAGAAAATATTTCAACTCACAAAAAACAAATAACTGAAACTCAACCAATAAAAATATTCTCACCATATTTGTTTAAATTAAAAAGAAATGCTAAAATATTCAATTCAAAAATTGTGAAAATAATGGAATTAGAAGGTGAAATGTAGGAATTTTAATATTCATTCTCGCATTTTTTTTTCTTCTGAAAATTTGACATTTTTAAAAATTTAAAATTTAGAAACTTATCTTGAAAATAAACAATAAAATTCTTTAGAATGATGTTCTTCTTAATGGTCAGTTGTTTAAAAAACCAATCATTAGGAATAATAATACTGACAATTTATTTGAATGACGCGAAAAATCAAAATCAACACAAAATATCAAATAAACATATTTTTTCATTAAATTTTTAAATTCGTGCATCGAAATGCTGTGACCTCCGTTTATGATAATTTATGTGCTGAATTACACGTATCTGAGTGCGAATTATTTGTCAGAACATCATAGACGTAGGCACAAAATGCACTATTTTTAAAAAGTATAATTCTTAATATGCTTTACAACTTCATGGCACAGTGAAAAAATAATCGAGTACATATTTTTAGAAAATATTTCTTCCTTTTGATTGACAATAGACTGAGTTTTGGTGTAAAGATATCAAATAAAATTTTATTCCGTTAGCTTGTATAAGTTATGGTGGTGATGGTGGGTCTAATGCCACTTGGTTTTATCTAGCCCGAATGAGCGGAGCTCTTTCGAATTAAGGCAGAAGTGTGCGCCTTTCGTTGTTAACAAGCATCGTTTAGGTGGAAGTACGACTTTGCTCGAACACACGCGACACAACCCTTTTTAGGGGGCGGTCGAACTCATTTATACACTCATTCATCCATCCGAAAGTCAGAATTTAGATCCAAGTCAGAAACCGACTCATCCCTGATTCAGTACTTCCAGAGGTATAATTTGTTATGGGAACGTGGAGGACGTTGCAGTCACGACCTATTTAACGTGGCCCCAACTGTCATTAGTCAACACGGCGGTCTTTGGCCGAGACGAGGACAGAACCCACGACCTTTCGATTGCGAGACTGACGCTCTACCAACCAGGCTACCGCGGCCCCATAAGTTATGGTATTGACATTCATAGAACGGACAAAGAAATATAAAAAATTAGGATCGATGTTGTTTAATGGTAAGTTATTAGAGGATTGAGACCTTAGGACCCCCTGTAGGGTCCTCAAGTTTGAAATTTAACTCTATTAACAACCCGTAATGTATATGGTCAGCTACACGCTAAATCTGATATCGTGAGATAAACACCCCCGGGTTGGGGGGGGCGAAAATCTCGTCAGCTATCGTCCTCGTAATCAGATTGGAATTCAAAATTACGATGCTTCGTTAAAACAGATTTAGAATTGCTTTCAAATGGGAAGTTTATATAACTAAACTAATTATACCAAAAAAAATTTAACGCATGGATATTTAATCAAATTTTATTTAAATCGAAAGATTGAATTGCACGATTTTGATGTTTGATTATTTTATCCTTTTTTTTCAACCTATTTTGTAAAGCTGAAAAATGAGAAAAGATTGGCATCGTATAAAAATATTTTACAGGACACTTCTTTCCCAATTTTTTGAAAAATTTAATCAACTTTAGTATATAAATTAATATATGGTCGCAATATTTTTGCAAGTAATGTATGCTATCGTAATTCTTTGAAATATATTTTTTTTAGTTACAGGCTAAATTTTCCAATAATTTCAAAAATAAAATGAAAGGCTTGTCTTAATTTCTCTTTTAAACTTTATCAGCCTCCATCTTTCCTGTATCTAGAATGTTCTGGTTGAAATTCTAAAAATTTGGACATTACATA
The DNA here is from genome assembly GCA_026543055.1 of Argiope trifasciata. Taxonomy (NCBI): domain Eukaryota; kingdom Metazoa; phylum Arthropoda; class Arachnida; order Araneae; family Araneidae; genus Argiope; species Argiope trifasciata. Next base: position 129,520 of record JAPMOQ010018920.1, read on the forward strand.
GAGCAAGAGCAACCAATATATTGTTAAGTTGCTCTTGCTATATGTGATGTTATACAAAATGAATTTGAATAATATTTTCCTACAAAGTAAGTCTCTTGGTCAATAAACTGATTCGCGATGATTTTGGCGAGAATCTTGACGATATTTCCTTTTAATTAATCGAGTTGATCTCATGTACTAGTCGAGTCGAAATTAATTTTCTCTTTTAGAGATTTATTTTGTTGCCATTTTTTAATAACGATCTGATGCTTGTGTGGTATTGTTTATTGTAAGTGTTCTATTGTGTACGTTTCCACTATGAGTTGCTACTAAGTTTTTATGTAAAATAACTATCATTATTTGTTACTGATCCTGATGAACTTAACACTAGAAAGAAGGAGACTTAGTGTATGCCTATATTGCCCCAAAGCAGTCAAAATGGCTACCTTGTGGAATAATAACTAATGTGTAAAGAAATTTTTTTAAATTAATTTTTAACATTTCTTATGCTATTTACAGTCATATAGCGAGTTATTAGTAAGTATTAACAATAAAAAAAAATTACTTCATTTGGAAGAAAAAAATAATTTATTCATTATTTGTACATTTTAAGCAAATGTAAGTTGAAATCTTTTTATGTGTACATCTTCCGCAAACATACTTTTGACATTTTTACATATATTATTTGCTTTGTTTTTGTTGTAAAGTTCGTATCTGACAAAATTTTCGTTTGTTAGAATATGTTACATTTGATGTTTGTGGGTCCTCAATTTCTGATGACTTTATGGTGGCAGGCCTGGCCTAAAGATTCGAATAACAAGTAACGAACAAGTGACGTAATCAAAAAATATATAAACTGTCATACAAAATCGGAGCCGATTTGATTTCATGTAATCAGATTGGCTCTGATTTCATATAAGAAATATAGTCATATATAAAAGTCATTTGATTACTTAAAATTTTCCAAGTAGTCAAAATGACTGCTTTTAGGCAATACAGGTATAACACATATATATATACCGGAAATGAAAGACGAGGGGAGGCAACTACGATGATTAATAAACGCATTTATATGTTGTACAAAAAGTCAAAAAATTCTAAGAAGCTGTGTCATTATATACACAATTGTTTTTCTAACTAAAATTCAAAAGCAGTCAAAATGAGTCTTAGGCAATCTAGTGTTAATCATACAGCTCATAGCCGGATTATAATGTGTTCAATAACTATATAAAAGGAGATCAAGAATCTTAATTAATGGTAGCTATATTCTTTAACCTGTTTCATTCTTTCAAAGATGTGAAAGACTCGACTGTACATGAATGTGACTTGGATAAATGAATCTCAATTTCAATTACGCAGTAAAAAAGACAGATATTGAATCTGTTTAAATATCTGGAATATCATTACACTTTATGTCAAATTTAAAAAAAAAGTATGTTTATTAAGTGATAGGAAAAGCACTGAGGAAATTTACCATGCAATTTTGTAAATATATAGATACCATAGACGATAATCATATAGAAAATCCTTGTATTACAGCTGGCTTTTATTTCAGTAGATGAAGATGCATTCTGTTTTAGAAAATGTTCTTGCATTGTTTAGATCCTTTGTTCGCAGCAAGGTCATACTTGGATGGTCAGTTGTCAATAGGTGATATTATTCATCTTTTGCCCTCGACCTGAAGGGGATAAGCAAATTTAATATCATATTTCACAATATCTTCTGCTGAAAAATTTAAAAAATTTAATATTGAGTTGAACAATATGCTGACAATTTTTTATATTCATCTAACATATTTAATTCACAGCTATTAAATTAAGAATCTTCCTAATGATTATAATTTTACTGCTGTTTTTCTATCATTTCATCAGATTAGTTTCTATTCCGAGCTCTAAAAAATAAACCAGTAACAAAAAATACAAATAAATATCCATTATATCATTAGTCTGCAAATTTTCAGGTTATTATTAGTGCTACAAATATTTTATATTTAGTTTTTATTCGAAAGAAATCTATTATTTATCTGTTCTACACAAATATTATTTTCTGCAGATAAGTAAACGAACATAAACTGCAATTGGGATATAAATTTTATTAAAAAAATAAACTGCCGGGGCATTTATTTTGTAAATATTTTTATTGCTTAATATACAGAATATACGAAGAAAATAATATAATCTTAATTAATGGAAATGTTAACCCCGAATTTTTCTCGTATACTCTCTAATAAATGTATTTGTGCATTATTAATGGTATATCTTTAATGAACTATAGTTACGATGGAGCCCATTAGCATCTGACCTTTGGCGATTAATTGCTGGAGTACGGTAAAATACCATGAAAACACTATAACGCGGAGTTTGGGATCCTTTTTTTTTCAAACGATTAAAGAACTTTGAAGAAATCGCATAAAAATGTTCATATGTTTAAGTCATTAAGTGAATTTTTGTGTTCCAAATTTTTTCCATTTATCTCTTTTGTTGTTATTGTATTGACTTGTACTCGGATTGGGGGTCAGATACACTTCCTTTGGAAAATTTCATTCATAATTTGAGTTCTACAAACATGACTTAAAGTCTATAATTCAAATTTCATTCATTGAGCTCATATCGGCACTCATAATTAAAAAAAAAATTTTTTGATGACAGAAAAATAGTTTTTGCTTGAGTTGAAGTTTAATCATTTCAATATCAAATTAAAGTTTAAATGTAAAAGAAGCTGACAAAAAAATTTGAAAAATGCATAATACAATGAATAGAATATAGAATTACAGATATCTGTAGTATGAGATAAATGACTATCAAAATTTGAAGCTTAAAAATATTTTGCTGAACAAACCATTAAAATCAGATTACATAAAATATTCCAATAGAAAATGTTAGCGTCTATTAATCCTGGTGAAGAAGGTAATCGCCAAAGGCGGCTAGTAAGAATTTAAAAAAAAAGCAGATTAATTTTTTCTATCACACTTATTTAACTAAAATGCAGTACCAGTTACAACTGATATTTACAATATTGTCTCTAATTCAGGACAATACTGATTCTAGTCAATCATTTTATCCAAATGTCTATCGTTTTTAGTATTCCGTAAATGAGTGGATTTGTGTATTATCCAATGACATGATTCGATTGTACATGATTCGTAAAAGTACATGATTCGATTGTACAGTAATTTGAAATAACCACTTGAAATTAGAAAAAAAAATTCCAGTATAAAGAAATGAATTTCTGAATATATTTATTTAAGCTGCTAACATTCATTTTTTGACAGTGACGTGATTTTAGAAATTGAAATCATATGTCCTTGTTTAGTTAATGGTATCGTTTCTAGAAAGATTTGTCCATATATTATTAAAAATGTACAAGTTTATCCTTAAGTTTAAAAAAAAAATCTACTCATCAAATACAAAAACAAGCCACTCTGATTACCGTTCAATTTCGCAACGTCGGAAACTTTGGGGAAAAAAGGAATGATGGATCGCGACTAACACCTCATTTGTCCTCTTTACAATCGACTTAGTGACACGATTTCAGATCAGAACTCATGATTCTAATTCCCGCGACATCTTCGGCGCACGTACGCCTTCCAAAACTCGTCCGGTCCAGAAGCTCGGTCGCCACAAATTATCCTCCTTTGTCTGGACGCGACAGAACTATATTTCATTTTTTACAAAAAAAAAAAAAAGAATCAAAGTATTTCTTCCACTTTTTACTTTTTTTCCTCATGGAAACAAATAACAAAGTTGCAGCAATCACTAGTCAGTTCCTTTAATGTAAATACCGCATCTTCCAAACTAGGAACGCGTCGAACACTTGGGAAACGCGTGTCATTTCTGCTCTCATAATTCGATCAGAGAAAACTTCCAGCTGTTTTTCGCCAAGCCTAATCGAAGGTCGAGTTACATCTTTTTGATATCGGAAATTCCATCACGAGTTTCAAGACCTTTCTATTTATTCCTTTTACAACCGCGCTCGAGTTTGCTGAAAGAATGCTAATTAGAATTCTAAAAGTATTCTGTGGTGTCCAATTTAAAAGCCACTATAAATCTATCGCGTTGGCAGCGAGCTATGCGGAAACTCCGTTAGAAAATCTCTTACAGAAGCGGATAGCGAAAGAACGATCTTGCAATGTTTGAAGGACTTAGAAATTTTCGGAGCTGAAAGGAGTTTTCTGCGCATGCTCACATTTAACTGGAGAAAACAAGTATTTTCATCTTTTTGCTTTAGTGAGAAATGAAAAATATACATGAACATTCTAATTATTATTATCACCATAAGAAAGTTTTTTTCCCCCAGGCATTTGGGAAATGAAGACATAGGATTTTGAGAAATTTACTACAGGATTTTAGAAATTTTTCTATTTACGAAAATACAATAAAAAAATGAAATCTACGAACGCAAATTCCAAACTATCATGTGATAACATTATTGTTTTTTATGTTATTATTCATTTGTCTTAATGAATTTGTTATCAACCAGTTTGAAACAATCGAGATTTCTCTCATCCTCTGTCTCTCCATATTATATATATATATATATATATATATATATATAATTTTTATTTTTAATTATTCTAACGGGCAAACAAAATTTTGAAACTCGACCGATTTTGACATGGAAAAAAAAATCATCATTTTTCCAAATATCGATGCATGGGTAATCTGATTATCTCGTGATTGTTTCAAACCGGCTTTAAACTGATTAATGACTTAAAGTAATTGAGACAATTCGTAAGAATTCAGAGAATGAATAATTTGGAAATCAAGTTGAAAATTTAGTTGGCGATAAATGTAACAACCTTCTGCATTACTTTCTAATAACCCTAAAAGCGAAAAATTAATGCTTCAAAAACGATAAATAGCCAATTTATTGCCTACGCATTTTGAGATTTCAAAAATCTCAAATCAAAACAACATCATGTTCTCATATGATAAAAAAAAAGAAACAAGTAGTGCACACTAAATTCTGTTTTTGTTGTGATTATTCATATGAAACGTTCTTTTCCCCTTTGATGCTGGTGTGACTTTGAGATGCTTTTAAAATTTCTTCCAAAAATATCGTAATATTCGGATTCTGTTTATCTTCACTTGATGTATGCGCGATAGTTCAAATTTTAAAGCGTATTTTAAATGATTAGCACGGTTTTTTTTAAATATGTGCATAATGTAGGCTTAATGCAAATAAAAATCACGTTTCACAAAATAAACAATGACCCTCCTATATCAAACGCAGAGTGATCACAAAGATGTCATCGGTTAAAGTGACCTGGTATATATATTTACCTCTAAATTTTTTTTCTAATTTCGATAACAATATATGATCATTCTCTCGATATCTATCTGCTTCTGTCTCTAACTACTTTGGCTACGAAACAAGTAAAAAATTTTTTTAAGTCAGTTCCTACTTAGGTTAACAAAGAAAAAATTTATTTCAGTTCCTTTTTGTTAAATAATTACAATTACTATAAATATGTATATACATATGATAAAATCACAATATTATGTGGAAAAAGAAAAAAAAAATGTTCCAGCGATATACACGCTTCGCCACTGACGCTATTCATTCCTAAATTTATATTTTGCTAAATATCTGATATAACAGAATTTTTTATCCCATATAAAATTGAAACAAATCAATTTATCAAAAAATGATGGATTTTCGTATGAGCTGAACTCGCATTCTTCACATTCACAGGAAAAATATTAGAATCCTTTCATTTTACCGATTGAGCTACTGCCTCTTGATTTTAATCTTCATTAAAAACTGCTAAAATTCTATTTAAAGTACTAAAAAATTAATTTAATAAAATTAATGAATTAATATTAGAAAAAAATGACTAACATCAAGTGTCATCCACTAAAAGTTTTTAAAAATGTATTTGAACTTGAGTGAATGAATAAAAAGCTTTTTGATAGACGATTGAAATTTTGAGCAAGTAATATAAATAAATATAGGGGGAGTGTGAACTAACAGTAGGAATTAAAAGACAAGTAATATAAATTTTAAAAAGTTAAATCTTACTTATTTTCTTACATTATTTATATATATCTTATATTATTTATTATAGGATGTCGCTTCAGTAATCTCAGAGCTTGATGACCATTTGGTGATTTGGAGATGTATTTGACAACTTTGGCGACCAAATAGAAAACACTGAAAAAATCTAAATAATGAATTAATATTTGAAAAAAAAAACTATAATAACATCAAGTGTTATCCGCTAAAAGTTTAAAAAATAGGTATTTGAACTCGAGTGGATGAATAAAAGTATTTAATTAATTATTAAAAGTTTGAGCAAGATATATAAATAAATATAGGGAGAATGTGAATTAATAGTAGAAATCGAAAAAAGGAAGTTAGAAAAATACAAATTCAGCTTTGTGTCCAAAGCGCATGTCTTAAATTTGAACATAATTGCCAGAAACTGAATTCAGGAAGTTGACTTTAGAACGAAAGCAAAAAAATAAATTACAGAGAAATAAGTCAGAGAAATAAGTAAAAAAAAAAAAAATAGAACCAGCATTTCTAAAATTCATGAAGGTTACTGTTTTATTTATTATATTAAACAAAGTGTTAATTGCAATATCATATTTCTCATTTTCTGATGTTTTTATTATTTTTTTTATTTAGTGAAGTCGTGTTATGAATGCCAACTGAAGATAATTTTAAGAAGGAAAACAGAGATTCTGTTCTACTTGCTCTTGCTTAACATACACATGGGCAACTAACTTGCGAAGCAGCCTTCAAGGCTTGACTTGCAATTGGATTCGCATTACATTCATTGGTAGGATTTACAGTTTTAACTCAGCAATAAAACATTATCTAAAAACTGTTTCAACATTTGAAAATGTTGCGAAACAAGAAGCCGTTTGCTAAGGACGATACGAATGTCACTTCAGATAAAGCGAAAATCAAAATTGGGAAATGTTCTATCGAATTAGTAAAAGCAATTACAGTTTCGTTTAGTTGCTGGACCAGATGTCCTGTATTATCTGATAATGTACTCAGTTTTAATAGATTAAAGCGGATTAAACCAGTGAAACTTGTCTCCTTAAATTTTTCTCGCATACTGTCTAATAAAACTATTATTCCAGAAAATACCTTGCACCTAATTGACTTAAAATAGATACAAAATATTAGGCTTTGGCGTAAACTTAACAGTTTTACCGAGTCTATCGTGTGATTCGGGGCGAATTTTTTTTTTTCTTCGATTAATCCCAGATTAATAGTAGCCTTAAATCCAATTTTAGTTACAGACGAATTTTTTCAAATCGATCGAAACAAAAATTATTTGACACAAAACTACATTTGTAATCACAGCATTCCCTACCTGGGAATTCTTTAAGTTGGGTTCATATTTCTCGAAGAGTTTCAATCCTATCTCTGAATTCTTCTATTTCAAGATGGGTGGTTCCTTTCGTGTTGGGTGCAGGTTTCTTCGGTATCTGGACTTCTCTACGGATCTGGTTGAGTTCCGGCTGATTTCTCTCTGTTTTGGTTTCGACATTTCTTCGGGTAACATCCGCAAAGTACCTTCTCAGAGTGGGGTAATTTTTGCACCCCTTCCAGGAGGCAAGGTGTCTTGTTTCTTTGCAGTTGATGAAAATCTAATCAGGGATCTTCTCTTTTATGCTGCATTGCTGGGCGGTGCGACTTCCGTAGCACTTGATGCAGCACGGAATGCATTGGCAATTCCACGCGCTATGATGGAATCCTGAGTAGTTAAAGCACATCGTAACCTTTGTAGATTTTCAATATGCTTCAGTCTTGATCTTCATATACAAAAGGGTTTTAGTATTGTAGATGTTGGAATATTGGGTGGAACATTTTATTTCTGTAGTTTTTGCAATTGTGCTATTCTTGTGACAGTGAAATTAAGTTCTACCAGCTCCTTCTTTATCCCGTCTTTGTCTTGTTTTTCCGGGAGGCCTTTAATTACTACTATAACGAGGCGCTCTGCTAGGTCTTCTGATAAAAAATATTTTTTATTCGTTTCCAGGATTTCTATGATTCTGGCTCTCTTTTTAGTGCTTTCGGGTGCAATTATGACGAATCCATTTACGTACTTGATTTCAGTGTCTGGGAACTTTCGGCAGAACTCTTGCAGTCTCAAATTATAATCTTCAGTCATCTTTAAGTTTATAAGGGTGGGTATTTCTTTGTTTCTTAGTATGCTCTCATCTTCAAGGTCTAGGGATTTATTCTGAATAATTATTTCATGATTGTATCGGGAATTTTCCTCATGGTGACGTGTCTTTTATCAACTTTTTAGAAGGGCTGCTCTGTATCCATGGCTTCATCCATCTCTGAGGTAGGAAGGGGGGGGGGTATTTCGGGATCGGGCATGGGCCTACTTCTTCCAATTCTTCCTCTCTTTTCTCTGTACCGGCTTGCATCTCTTTTAGTTTGGTGAGGTCGTCCAGGTATTGCATGGCGTGTTCCAGTTTATTTTCTTTCCTTTAATCTAGGGTGTCTGTGAAGGTTTATTGCGTTAAGGTGTTGGATTCTGATATGGTTATTCTGGATGTACTGGCATAGGTTTTCGTCGTCTAGATGGTTTCTGCAATTTCACTTGATGCAGGATTTTACATTCTTTATTTTTTCTTGATAGTGGGTAATTCTTATCTCAAACTCCTCTATCCATCCTTATATATTTTTGTACTCTGAAGCTATAGGGTTAATTACTTTCAGTGCATCTTTTTCATCCTGTGCACTTTTAATGGAGTCTTTCAGGAATATGTGATACATCTGTAGATTGTTACAGTGCTAGTTTATTTTCGTCATAAATTTGCAAGGATAATACTGATTAAGTAAATACTTAGGTGTATATTCTGCACGATGCTTCCGAACAACAGTCTCCTTCCATGACTGGAGATTACATGGTCGAATGAAATAGTGATCTCCAAAAAAGACCATGGGAAGCATACCTAGCACATATATTAATAAGGTAACGTCATCTGTTGAATTAAAAGAGAAAAGAATAGAGTTAGTCATGTAACCGCTACACTTGTAGTATTTTCACCAAACAAATAGTTTTATTTATTATTCTTTAATATTTTATGACTTATTTTCTTACTAAGTTCGTTTACTACATGTGTAATGACAAGTTTATTGTAGCTGAAAACTAATTTTTTTAACAATGTTATTTATATATGTGTGTGTGTGTGACCATAATTTTTCAAGCAGAATCGTGACCGAAGACAAAGATAGGGATTTTTCTGCACGTGTCGACTCAGGCAAGGAATTCATAAGGATCTTTTAAAACGAATTCTCTTGGCTGACAGTTTTTTATCCCTTCATTCGGAGAGTGTGAAATGGCGATTTAAGTATTTTTTTATAAAGCATCAGATGAATTAATTAAATACTAAAAGTGGAATGAGATCAGGAAGAGAACATTTTAAAATGAAGTTAATGTGTGCTAAATTGAGGTAAAAATTTGGAAATTAATTAAATTTAATAATTAATTAATTTATATATATATATATATATATATATATATATATATATATATAAGCAAGGCATTCTAATTTTTCAAAAAAATATTCATTGTTCATTCCGAACAACGACCTCACAATTATTTTGATTTCATACTTTTTATGAAACGAAAGCTATCAGCTGATGAATGAAGAGATGTTGTTCGTTGCATATAAAAGGTCTTACTATTTTCCCATTATTTTTATATTTTTTAAGCTCGATATTCACAGAAATATTGATGAAACGCAAACAATAACTGAGGTATTTCCTCTTAATTAACTGGCATATGTAAATACTCCTAATCATTATAATTTTTTATAAAATACAGAAATAATGAGTGGAGCGTGAGAAAGATGCACATCTGATATAAATAACATAAGTTCAACCGGTGAGGAAGTTGCTTCTGAGAAATAAATATATTAATAATAAAATTTGAAAATTAGATTAAAAAGGACATCTATTTAGACGAGAAAACTGAAATTAAGAAAACTTTATTTCTATTTACCTATGCTGACACATTCGAAAGATGCTAAAGCATTAAAAAAATGACGTTATAATAATGATCTGAGTTTGAACAAATATTAAATGAATTATGTCAATGAAATCTTACTATTATAATTCTTTGTAACATACAAAAGTAATCTGTGAAGCTTGAGAAAAATGTAAATCTGACGTACGTAAAATAATATCAAATTGTGATTAAGTTGCTTTTGCGAAATAACTGTATTAATAATAAAAATTAAAAACTAGATAAAAAAGAATATCGATCTAGACCATGACTCTGAATATAAGTAAATTACATTTCTGTTTTCTTATTCGAAAGTTGCTAATACATTTAAAAAATAATGATATGTTAATAATGATCTGACCAAATATTAGATGTATTATTTTACTAAAACAGTTTTATCATCATTACTAAGAAATTTATTCTCATTCGAGCGTTTAAAATATAAAAAATATAGTTAAAAATGGGGGGTTTTCATGAGAGGGTTCAATTCTTAACTTCTTTCAGAAAACTTGCTTAGATCAAGCGGATAGAGCGAAAATTCGACGTTCCCATCAATTTTTCTTTCTTTTTTTTACTTCGTTCTTTCTTATCCGCACCAAGAGCTTTGCAAGCCTTAGTCAGTTACATACCCGTGAGAATATTTTTTTTATTATCTTTTTTCCTCCCTGAAGCCATTCGAGGAATAAGGATGGTATTCGGAAGAAAAAAAAGAGTAGAAAAAAATGTATAGGTTTTTTTTTTTAAATTTTTTTTATGTGGTCAATATTTCTTTGAAACAGTGAGGCGTTTACATAGGCAATACAAAGAATAAGACACCAAATAATTAAGAAAAAGCCATCAAAATTTTTTATAATTATCTGCATTAGTTATATCTACAACATTCCAAAATAATAACAGACTAGCAAATATAGAAAGTATAGACTGTATTGCTTTGTATTATTAAACAATATTAACAGACTCGAAATAATAAAAGTATTTCAATAAAAGTTGTTGATAATAATATATTTTCCTGGGAGTTATTTATCACAACCAGGTTTCACGAAGTGAAATGAATTAAACATAAAATTTATTTAATATTTCAGAGGCAATATCAATTTGAGATTATACTAGTAGTTATAGAAACATTATATTCTTCTTCTTTTATTCTAGATACAGTGTTATGTTGATGTCTAAACATCAGCTTTGATTCATTTTAAAATTGAAACGTAGTTTTATCATCACATCTGAATTTTCTGAATAATTTAAAATTTCAGAACATTATTTAATAAATCATCTTCATATAAAACAAAATGCATTATATATATTGATGAAAGAACTATGAGATTTCATTTCATGTTTTTTTTATCAAATTATTTTTTAAATCATTTTTTTTCTTACAAAATAGTGGTTCGAATTAAACCTGTAAATTATTAAATTTATTTGCTGACATTAGCTCAAATTGCAATTTTCGTTTTTTAAAGTGCTTTTATTTAATTGTTAATTTCTTGTTTGTAAGGTTGGAATTTCACTATCGATTTTCCACTTATATCCTACCACGTCAAAATTTGGCAGTTCTTTTTAAACTTTTACATTTAACATTGCATATTTCATGTTTGAAAAAATGCAAATTTATAATCAAATTCTCACTCGCATCCTATAGTATTGAAATTTGTATATCTTGATTACAGCATACAGGATTACAGAAATTTATTGCGTCCTGATTACAGCATAACATTCTTTAAATTTTAGACTTTATTATTACTTAATATATTAATTTAACTAAAAAACGATTTCACCAAGTTAGGCACTATTTTAAAATTAATAGATGGAATATTAATATCTAGATTCCATACTTCAGTAGTTATGAATGATTTTGTAGTTGTGAAATCTAAAGAGTTGGTGTTCATAAAAATAAAACGAATTTATTTACAGTTTTATTAGTATAGTAAAAAGTAGGGAACGATGATTTTTTAAAATCGAAAATCAAGCTATATTACAAAATATTAAAATATAATCATTAAAACAATTCTTGAATATTTATTGTTAAATAAAATAATTTTATTATTGTCGTTGAAATTCCAAGTAATTTTATTTTAGTTAGAATGTGACTTTTTTATGACATTTTAGAAAAAAATTATCAAAAATAAAAAATTCAGGAAACCATTAAATGATAAAAATTTTTTTTAATTATTTTCAGATTATAAAAATTGTTACATTTACTATAACAGGATATGAACTGAATAAATTACCTTGAAAATAGAATATATGTTCTTAGAAATCTAAAAAATGAATAAAATGCAATTCCTCTCACATTTAAATGTTATATAACTGTTTAGAATAAGCCGGAAGAAGAAAAAAAAGCTTACCAATTTGATTGTGTCTAATATTGCAGCATTAGATTTTCGATTAAAAAAAAATTGTGTTTTCATGTCATATAATAGGAACATTTGAAAAAATATATAAATATAATTTAAAGCACGTTTTATCTATGCATTAAAAATGAAAAAAAAAGTTAATCAAAAATCTTGAAGTCAAAACAAAAGGAACAAAAAGCATCACAAAAAACAATGGCCATTAAAACCACGTAAAAATAAAACAAAAATCATAAACATCAATCGTATTAAATCAAGGATATATTCAAAACGTGATTAAGATTTCAAAATTATTTAAAGCCTTTCTATCTGCGTTAACTCACTTCCTCAATTTTGATTTAAAAATATGTTTTCTTTTTCATGCACTTAAGGAGGTGAATTTTTAAAATTTTTATATATATTCTTCTTCTCGGTCGCTAAGTTTTTAAAAATATGCAAAGAGATAGATTTTATTGACAAAAGATTAGATAGAAACTAAAGTAAATTAAAAATAAGAGAACATTTTCTTTATAAGGTTAATTAAACTTGTCAGGAAAAAAAATATTGAGATTTATACAGAAAAGACAAATAATGTAAATTGTTCTCAAAAATATTGTACCTAATTTTTTTTCTTCTTATTAGGTAGATTGATATTTTTTTTATTATTTACTTTGTAAATACGAATCATCTTTTTGTGCGTTGGGGATTTTTATCTGGCATTCCTTTTCGATAATTACCGAGAAATATAATAAAATGTCCAAGAGCATATTTAATTGAACAAAAATAAAATTATTTTAAATAAACGTGTTTTATTTTTTTAATATCTTTTCCTTAGGTATCAAAATACATCTGAGTTATTCCGCATTCTATAAATTAAATTTTCAATCTTATTTAAGCTTATTAAGGAAAGGGAAAAAGAACAAATGTTTACTTGTCTAAAGGTTAAAAGCTTATTTTATGTAAATGAGCAATTCGAATTAACTGCTTGTAACATCATAGACACGAAGATCTGGTTTTAAAAATATCGTTAAAAAAATTCGCACGTAAAATTGCAAAAATTAACTTTCAAAAATTTTATAAACTTGTCGTATTCTCAAAAATAGCGGTAGATTACGACATTATGTTATTCCAACATAATCCATCTATGACAAAAAATTAAATTTGAAAACGATTACTTCAAATAAAAAATTTAGCAAAATATGGCAACATTAAATCATTTTTCGAATGCAAGTTGTAATTGAAATATTTTATCTGATTAATAAAATACATTGATTTTTTGTTTCTTGTTTTTTGTGTGCTACTAAAATGTATCTGTTTGTTGACACTGGCTATAATTTGACTGGGAACTACTGAATTTGGCACATGCTGGGAGCGTACAAACGGGCATTAAAGTAGGATTTTTTAAAAAAAAAATTAGTCAATTAAAAATAAGGAATGTGATGCTTGATGTTTTTTTCAGATGAAATTCAGAAAATATTGTAGAACAAATACAATATTTATACCTTTTGAAAATTCAATTTTTTTTTCTTCTTCTTTTTAATCATATCTATTTAATTGCTGTAAAGTTTTTTCTGGGCAATTTTTTGAAAATAATTTTTGCAATCTTTCAATTTAGTAAAAAGTACTGGTGTAAAAGAATAAACCAGTTAACTGCTTCGACCTCTTCGGAAAATGCATTTCTAAATTGTCATAAGCGCGTGAATATATTATACTAGCTGGTGCCCGGCGCATTGCTGCCGCAGAAGATATCATTTTGGATATATCGTTTGAAATTTAAAATAACTGTCTTGTTTAGTTAGGAATAATAGAAAATATGATATTTATTTTCATATTGGAAACGAATATATTCATTAAAGTTGAATGGTATATAAAAGATAAGTGTAAATAGTTTTTATTCTATTCTTTTTTATTTTATAATTCAAGAGCATTAGGAGAGGCAATATATTTTTGTATATCCGTCTTCAGAAGAAACAAATTGACTGTCTGACTCGTAGCATCAGGCATACAACTTATTATATGAAAAATATGCATGTTTTTTAGGTTCAGTCCGCACACTTGAAGTGATTGACCATACACATTGTTAATGATAATCGAGAATGTAAACTGCAGTCGTTTAGAATCAAAAGGAATGTTGGGGGCTGGATAATGGGAATGCATGAAATGAGTACATCTCCATTCGACGTTCTTTCAAGGATAGTTGTCATACCTCTTGTCTCATATTGGCTTTTAGATTCTGATACTCGCGAACTGATAACACGCAAATATTGTCTTTCGGTTCTTGCCCATGTTGATCTTGAGACTCTGAAACACGTGAATATGCAGTTTGTAAACGATCTGCTTTATTGCTCGCTTGTCTTTCCTCGTTTGTTTATGAAGCTTGATTTGACTAATTTCCAGATGCTGCAGTGTTAGATATATTAAGTGATGAATGTTTGGGAACATAATTTTTGTGGATGCAGTCAACACGTTATACATTTGTATAATCGAAATATTGTTTGTAGATTCACTTAATAATTAGCAAAAGTACTGTTTGCACTGGAAAATTTCCATTATATATATAACTTACCTTGAGCGGCATCGATAATAATTTTATTTTATACTAGACGCCTTTGGCGACCAGCTGGTTCGGCAAGAGTAAAGGGGTCTAAGATTTTCAATTAAAAACTTATGTGCCTTGATCTTTTTATAATTTCTCTGCCAGATATACTTAAACTTCGAAAGTCACGGAACACTGATTTACTAAATTAATGATATAGATGTTGTAAACGATCATAGAAACCTTTGTCTTGTATTTCTTTTTTAGAAAACATAACATTTAATATTTATTTAATTTCATCCAATCACGTGGTGAATGTTACTTCTTTTTCGATTTAATTTGCAGTCATGGTTAATTTATTTTTTAATTTGAACTTCTGTCAGAATGATTTCAACAGAGCTAATAAAAGCTATTTTTTCCCTTTGCTCGTTCATTATTTATTTTAGAAAATGTCAGATATTATATTTCTCTTATTTTATCCAGTCACGTGCTAAAAGTTGCATTTCTTTGGATTAAATTTGCAATGATAGTTTTTTTTTTTTTTAGTTTGAACTTCCGTCAATAGGATGGCAACACGCTGATAAAACCTAATTTTTCCCCCTTGACGTGCTCGTGCACATTAAATTATATTGTTTTGTCCGAAATATATTGTTGAAAAACATGGTTAAAATATTTCTTTAAAAATTCGTTAAAAATAAAAGCTTAAGTTACGCATTAAAACACCGATACCATTAGAAAGCTAATTTCTTTATCTTTAAATTGATGTAAAAATCATGTTTGTGCGATAATATTTTCAGAAGTTATAGCGGAAAAACGTCGAAATTTCGCTTAAATTTTAATTAATTCAAATTTTAATTAAAAATTCAAGAAAAGGGCTCAGAGGTGCAGATTCCCGACTTCCAAGGTATACATGTACCAAATTTGGTAGCTGTAGGTCCAACGGTCTGGTCTGTAGAGCGCCAACACACACACACACACACATATTGAGCTTTATTATAAGTATAGATGTGTGAGACCAACTCCGAATTATATGAGTGGTTTGCTGCAGACAAAATATTGAGCACGCTGAATGACAACATAATGTGTAAAAGATTATTCGTTAATGAGAATAAACGCATTAGCGCTTTCAGGAAGTATTTTTGATTTCATTTCCCTCACGTTGACTGAAATCAATCATAATAATTTTATTTTGCTTGATATATGTGCGATTGATTCATATGACTGTTTGACTTTGGTCAATTATCAATTTTAAAATATAATCTTCGTGGAAATGCAAGCAATAGGTTTTATCAAGTTTCATCGCAATGGGTTGAACAGTACTGCAGCGCATAGGATACGAACAAACAAAAATTCATTTTTATATAACAGGTATGATAACGGTATTCTGCCTAAAACCTTCACGCTGGTGGAAGCAATGAGTTGACCAAGTTGCATAGAAATTGTTTGAATAGTACTGAAGCCCATAAGTGCGACCAAAACACGATTCATTTTTATATAATCGATTTATTTATTCTTTTAGAATTGTAATTCTTGGTGTTCTTTGAGAATTGTAAGAGAAGATACTATTTTTTGTATCGTTCGTGATTCGTTTAATATTTGTTTCGGAATTGTAGAAAATGTGATCAAAATATTTTCTTTCCAAATTGGATAAACAGAGAAAGTATAATTATAAAATAAATTTGTTGATATAGTTAATATTTTTTTAAAGTTAAAATAGTACAAAAAAAATTTGTACTCTAATATTTTCGGATAATACTGCAAAAACGCTAAAATTTTATTATTTTGTAATTAAAATTTCAATCCAATAGTAGTGCTTCCCCCAAAGTTTTCTTCAATAGCTACGAAATATTAACCTATACCTTGAATTTAGCATCTTTACTAAATTTGTTGTGTCCCCTTGGCGAGTTAATTTGACAACAATCCTTGGTTAATACGTGTGGTAAATAGATCCAAATTTTTTAAAAAATATGTGATATATTTTTACTATACCTATGACTATCATGTAACTGCAAGTAATAAGTATACAACATTTCATCGCAATCGAGCGGTGCAGCCGCACATAAGAGACTCACAGACGAACATTGATTTTTATTTATATAGATTAATATAATAAATAATTAATTATATTTATAATAATTAAATGATTATTATATAAATATAATTATTGTCATTAAATAAAATCATCATAACGCAAAATGTATTTTTTCCTTGGCGTGTATAGTTGTCAAAAACAGTTAACTAGTTAAAACTCCAAAACTCCTGCATAAAATTCTTAGGTTAGACCATAGGTTCCCAACTTGGGCGATAACGCCTCCTTGCGGGCGTCTGAAGTTTTCAGGGGGGCGGTAAAAGACCCAGAGAAAATTAGGGGGCGTTGATATGGCACGAAGGGGCATTAGAGGATTAACCAATTATAGTGTACAATAACTTCAAGGAGCGATTCCAGGACATTTTAAGCAGGGACAGACCAGATTGGGTTTGGATCATTTTCCCAATGTCAACACAGCAGGGTCATCTTAAAACCTTATCACACGGCAAAATATCGTTGGCACTTTCCGTCAGCAAATATCAATGAAAGTGACGTCATTTCAAAGTTTCCCATGATTGGTTGAATTTCGTTTGCGGACAATATTTCCGACGGCATTGTCTAGCTTGTTAGAAAAAGTTGTGGATTATGAAACTTGCTTCACCGGTTTTTGAGGGTAAAAACGGAAAAGTGCTGACGAAATTTCACCGTGTGATAAAGCCTTAAGTTAGAAGAAGAACCAATAGAACTGACGACAAATGAGGGTCTAAAAATTAAATTCAAAAAGGGCTACCAAAAATTTTGGTTGCAGAAGTCTATTTCACAACTGAATTCAGGATCATGGACGATTGTTCTACGATTTGTGATAGCATTCCCTTCTGCATATTTAGCAGAACGTGGAGTTAGTGCTGAGGCAACATTGGTTACAGAAAAGAGAAATCGGCTGCAAATTACTGAACGGGGCGACATACGATTGTTTTTAAGTGAAACCAGGTCTGATATTAACAAGCTCCTTAAAATGCATCAAATTCAGCCTTCTCATTAGTTAAAGTAAGAAATCTGATGTCTTTAAATTTGAATAAAAAAAACTTTTAAATATAATTAAGTATGCGTTTTGATGGGTCTCTGAAACTGTCAATTTATCTATTTAGAAAGCAATAGTTTATTATGAATTAATTTGTATCATCAAAATCCCTGCCTGTCCTCAAGACAGGAAAACGAAAATTTTGATTCCTCTTTTTTTAAAATAAAGAAGAAATTCAGTAGCGTTTTAATTCCAACAATATTCTATCTATTAAAATTTTTTTAATTCTTATTTTCACCATGCTTTATGTACGCTCTTATTTATCTGGAGTAAGAAAGGGGCGGTATTAAAATATTCATTAGAAAAGGGGGCGCCAGTTCAAAAAAGGTTGGGAACCTTTGGGTTAGATAAACAAAATGAATAAGAATGTTTTTGGTTTCATCTTCTTTTTCATATCTCATTATTATGTAAAAAGCAGAACTGTAAATAAAATATTAATTATGCAGAGTTCTACGCAATTCCCAATTTCAGAAATTTCCACTATAAAATTATACCACTAAGTTTAAAATTCAAATTAAAAAATTTGAATTGGGTGTCACATTTTTTTCTTATGGGCATTATAAATCTTATATTTGTCAAATTTTTGAGAAAAGTTCTTATAATTTGCTTGTTCTTTAAATTTAAGCTTGTTTTCAGTGTTATGTTATGGCCTACTCTGAGGAATTCCTAAGGAAATGCAAGCGAAATCACATTATCATCATCAAAAATTATTACAAATGATAGCCTTATTTTTATTAAAAACAACTGCAATGAAATAAATCGCATTCTAATGATAAATACAGCAATTTTCTTTATTATAACTCAGACTAAATATTTTTTATTAGAACATTTTAAATCACATTAATAAAAAAAAAAGAGAGAGAGAAGAGAGAGAGGCAGAAAAGGAGAAAAACTGATCTTACTGCTTGAAAAATGACACGATTCCATCCAACCGGCGCCTTGGAATTAATGACCGTTTCTCGAAGACCCCTGCAATTTGAGGTCAGAATGACGGAAGCTTTCTTTTGTCTGAATGCACCGGTAAATCACAGCGGTACTCATCACAAAGGAATGTCCCGATATCACATTCTTTTCTTTATTTTATTTATTTCTCAATAATACCCTGTGAGCCTAAAGGTAGATATAGGTGAGGTTTAATTTGAGAGGATCCATCACTAAACAGATCTACTTTTGTAAAACAAAGAAAGGTGCATGCGCCTTTTTCCTTTTTACCTTCCGTATCAAGATACTGCTTGGAAAAAAAATAATCAGAGCCATTAAATTAAAATGGTGTATTACGTTTTTCCTTCAAGGTCATAATACATCGCCTTCCAAAATGATACGGCTCTTCTTTTTTGAGTTGTTATGGAAGGCGTTATTGAACAAATTAAGGGTGGTGGAGGGGAGGATAATAGAATAAGAATCCCCTGCAAAAATTTTCTGAATTTGAGTAGAATAGATAGGGAAAAAAATCATAATAATGACATGATTTGGCCATCTTGAAATGCGTTCTGAAAGCGAGCTTTTCTTTTCTTCCCTCGTCTCACATTGTGGAAGATTATGAATGGATGCCGCTTCCCGTTAAATATTTCTTGCCATTTAAAAAAAATGCGAAAAAAATGGGGATTTTTTTTATCTTGTAGATTTTAAATTCAGTTATCTAATACATAAAAATGAATTTTTATTCGTTCGTATCTTATGCGCTGCTATGCCACCTTATTGCTTGCACTTGTTTGGAGGTTATAGGCATAACACGGTTATTATAACTAATATATAAAAGTAAATGTTTGT
Organism: Argiope trifasciata; assembly: GCA_026543055.1. Classification (NCBI taxonomy): domain Eukaryota; kingdom Metazoa; phylum Arthropoda; class Arachnida; order Araneae; family Araneidae; genus Argiope; species Argiope trifasciata. The sequence goes on from JAPMOQ010018920.1 coordinate 149,227, forward strand.
TTATTCGTATTTTATGCGCTGCCATACTATTGTTTCGATTGCGATAAAAGTTTGTCAACTTATTACAACTTTGCTTGCATTTGCATGAAGGCTTCAAGTATAGTACATTTATTATCTATACTTATAATAAAGCTCAATGTGTGTGTGTGTGTGTGTGTTGGCGCTCTACAGACCCGACCGTTGGACCTACAGCTATCAAATTTGGTACATGTATACCTTGGATGTTGGGAATGTGCATCTCGGAGTCCTTTTTTCGAATTTTTAATTAGAATTTGAATTAATTAAAATTTAAGCGAAATTTCGATGATTTTTCGCTATAACTTCCGAAAATATTATCGCACAAACATGATTTTTACATCAATTTAAAGATTAAAAAATTAGCTTTCTAATGGTATCTTTGTTTTAATGTATAACTTAAGCTTCTATTTTTAACGAATTTTTAAAGAAATTTTTAACCATGTTTTACAACAATATATTTCGGACAAAACAATAAAATTTAATCTGCACGAGCACGTCAAGGGGGAAAAATTAGGTTTTATCAGCATGTTGCCATCCTATTGACGGAAGTTCAAACTAAAAAAAAAAAAAACTATCATTACAAATTAAATCTAAAGAAATGCAACTTTTAGCACGTGACTGGATAAAATAAAAGAAATATAATATGTGACATTTTCTAAAATAAATAATGAACGAGCAAAGGGAAAAAAATAACTTTTATTAAACTGTTGAAATCATACTGGCAGAAGTTCAAATTAAAAGATAAATTAACTATGACTGCAAATTAAATAAAAAAAATGTAACATTCACCACGTGATTGGATGAAATTAAATAAATATTAAATGTCATGTTTTCTAAAAAAGAAATACAAGACAAAGGTTTCTATGATCGTTTGCAACATCTATATCATTAATTTAGTAAATCAGTGTTACGTGACTTTCGAAGTTTAAGTATATCTGGCAGAGAAATTATAAAGAGAGCAAGGCACATAAGTATTTAATTGAAAATCTTAGACCCCATTACTCTTGGCGAACCAGCTGGTCGCCAAAGGCGTCTAGTATCTAATATATAAAAAGAATGTTCATTCATTTGTATTTTATACGTTACCATACTATTCATACAATTGCGATTAAGCTTTGCGAACTTATTGCTTGCATTTGCACGAAGGTAGTTCATTTATTATATCTATTATATATAGTTCTATAATATATCTATAATCTAATATCTATAACATATAATATAATAGTTCATTTATTCTATCTAATATATAAAAAGGAATGTTTATTCATTTGTATTTTATACGTTACCATACTATTCATCCAATCGCGATAAAACTTTGACAACTTATTATTTGCTCTTTCGAAAAAGTTTTAAACATTGTACAATTATCATATCTAATATTTAAAAATTAATGTTTGTTTATTCTAACCTTATGCGTTGCCATACCGTTCATCCGATGGTGATAAAATTTGTCAATTTATTGCCTGTACTTTCACGAAGGTTATGGGCACGGTGCAAGTATTATATCTAACGCATAAAAATAAATGTTTAAAGATTCATATTTTATGCGCTAATTTATTATACATCCGATGGTGAGAAAACTTTGGAAACTTTTTGCTTTGAAAGTAGAAAGTCCATGTTTTTCACTTAATCACTTGTGTGTTGAATACTCACGAGTCGGAAGACAGTTATGAAAGTTATTTGTTTTTTCAGAAGGAGGATAAACAAAAAAATATTGCCTATCCTTAAATATACTTGAAAAAAGTAATAAGATAAAGTAAGAGAAGTAAAAGTAAAAGAAATAAATAATAATGATAAAGTAAAAGAAATAGAATAAATATTATTTATATGTCGCCTTTATATCATCTATTTTCATTGAATGCGTTCATTGTCGACAAGAAAGTAAGTCTTAATCTTTCTATAATTTCAGACATAATTATTATATAAATTCAGACATCTATTTTAAGACATCTATTTCAAACGATATTTCTAAAATTACTTCTTCTGCGACATCAGCACGTCGAGTACCGGCTAGTTCTGACTAAAAATGGCCATTAAAAATGCGTCAATATTTACATTAACCTTGCATTGAACCTGTTTCTACTGTGAACCCTTCAAAGAAAATGCTCTGCGGAATTCATAGCTGAATCAATACATTAAAAAAAACAAAAAAAAAGAAAAAAGAAAGAAAGGAAGAATGTTATTTTACATCAGCGGAAAAATTCAAGTGTCAAAGGATCAAAGAAAAAAATAGCTTTTAAAATATTTTATATAGCTATGTTTTTTTGTTTTTTTTTATGTATTTCCTTTAATTTATAATTGAACGATGTTATGTAATTAATCATTAATCCAATTTTTTTAATGTGTATAAACAGCATGTTATCATTCTTAATAATAGAATTTGAATTTTCTATTATCATTATTAATCGGAATTTTGAATTTTTTGTCCGAACTTATGATCGATTTTCTTTTGGGATAAATTACATTCATGCACAGGATTTCGATTTTAAATAAAACCTATATGCTTCTTAATATAAAATATAGATAAAAGTAATTTCAAAAAATCAGACAGTTCTGTAATAAATGTAAAAATTGGAGATAGTAAATTCATTTATGACAATTCTCTACTTAATTGTGTAATACAAATTTATTTTTAAAAAATAATATTTTCTTGCAGACAAAACATCATAATTGTCATATTTAACATCAAAACATCATAGGATATAATTAATTCTCATTTCAATTTAAAATTGTAATCGTCAGAGTCAATTATATGAAATACTTTTATTCAAGGAAACTAATTATTAAATTTAGTTTAAAGGATTCGGCTCAATATTGTGCTGTTTACTCACGTATTCAAAACTCCTCCACATTTTTGCTCATTCATCAGAATTCATTTATTTAGTTAAAATTGGGGGAAGGGGATTCTTGACCTTGGAAAATGGAAAAATTGCAGATAACTAGTAATATTGTGAGAAAAAGTTTCTAATTTACAATAAAACAGAATAATTTATAACAATTTTTATTTACTGTTAGAGCCTTTAATATTAAATTCTGATGAATAAATGGAGGATAATTGTTCTTAAAATTTAATCATTCCCTTTCTTACAAAATCAGATTAATTTTTTGTTAAAACATTCCTTTTTTTTTGTTATGCATTTTCTGGTAATATTATAAAATTAACGGCAGTTAATAATATCGGTCACATTTTATGACATTATGTAAAATATAATTTAGGCGAGTCAAAAACTCACATGCACATAGAAAGAAGGGGAAAAAGAATTAAAAGATTTCTAATGAGGTGGAAATCAAGGTCAGAGAATATAGACATCCTTCCACCTCTTGCCCCTTAGCGAGGTAAAATCGATGAAAAGTGATAGTCTCGGAATACAGTAGAAACGAACAGTTATTGTAACTGATGGATGAATAAAGGTATACAAAAGAATTAAATTTTTCAGAATTAAGTATTCATAACGAATACACCATGGTATGTGAGATATAATATCATACATAATGTCTTAAAAATAGATTAAAATGAAGATTTCATCCAGAAGTTGCTTAATAACTTTTTAAACCAAGTCAAAAGTAATGCTGACCAACCAACCAAATGTCAAATAATGCAAGGAAACAGACAAACTTATGTGTGATTATTAAATTGTACCTTCTCTTTAAATCTCTCTAATTAATTAATTAAGACTTATTTTGAGAATAAAGACACTTGACGTTTTTAGTTTAGGGATTTATTAAAACTTCACAGTCATCAAAAATTTTCAAATTTACTTTTAAATCCTTTAAGGTATTGTCGCAGTCAAACTCAAAATACTACTTAACTAAATTTCCGAAATTCTCATGATATTCTTTTTTTTCTCTCCACTTGAGTTGAGGAAAGGCTTTCTAGCACGAAGATGAATATCTAAAATCCAAGACAAGAAAGAAAATATATATATATACCTGTTAAATCGAATCTCTCACAAAATTTAAAAAGACCAGAATGACTTTTTGAATGATTCAGACTAGGTGAGGGAATCCCAACCATCAACTAAATATTTTCTTTAATGTCAAGATAAGCTCACATTCCATTTTTACTACCGAAGTGTTCGAACGCATGCGTCAGATTTAAGGTATCTAAACAATAAAAGAAAAAGCACCTAAACCAGTCTTAACTGAAATTCTTGTGGTCTGTTACCTCACCAGCCTAACCCCTCTTATCATTTGCTCACTCAAAGATGACTGATTATTTAAGAAAAAGTCACTTCTGAATATTACTAAAAGCTCCTTAAAACATCAATCATTTTTTAAAGAAATGTTTCGATATAGTTATTTGAGAGAAAAAAAATTAAACATTTATTCACTTTTAATGTTTTATTTGAAATCCAATATATTGGCTTTTCCTTTGAAATCGATTTTGTAGCGAACAATGAATTATTGTACATCGTATTGTAATTTTTTGTCTGCTGTAAATTTCTGATTTTAGTGGGAAATAAAAATTACGAAGCCTTATGCTTAAGAGACTTCTCTTATTTTCTTATGAAAAGAGAAATGTCATTAAAAATTTTACATCTATCGCATATGGCTCCAAATAGAACATTTTAGATTGATTATTAATAAAAGATAATTTTTTAGGAGTCAGGTTTTTATTAAAATGCCAAAAACTATTTTATCGTAATTCTGCAAGTGTAAAGAATTTTGGGATCCTTGGCATTGCACATTATTAGGTCTCTTTTTTTAATAATTTGGCCAGTTTAATTTCAACCTACACTTTTTTTAATATGTTGATGATTTATATTAGTTTGATATTTTTAAATCTATTTATTTCATGAATATATATATTTGTTTTTATATATCTGTTATGACTACAGATATATAATCACATTCGCACAAAAAATGATTGAAATAGTTTTTTTTTAAAGATTGCTATAGTAACTAAATAAATTTCATGAAACAAATAGGTGATTTATATTGATGAAATAAGTAGGGCTACTATATCACATTAAGTGCTAATATTATCTTAATATTTTATCATTTTTGTACTAAATTTGTACTTTTTTATTATTTTATTTATTAAGGTAACTAAAAAAAATATGTTTCTAAATAGGCATTAAGGAACCTTATCTCAGTCTAGCGGTCCGAGGCTGCTATCTAGTATACCTAGGTTAGAATCCGCCTCCGAGTGTAAAAATCGCAAAACACGACACCCATGTAATCTTTATGTTTTGATATATCTTTGAGCTAAAGTTTTCATGAGTATGAAATATTCATCTTTGGAATTTTCGGTGAATCCAGTAAATCAGCGAAAGTTTGTCGATTTGAGGGAAGTGTCACTTAGTTTTTGAGTTTAAGGCTCTTAAATTCCGGGCATAACAAGTGAATAGAGTTATTGCATGCAATGAGGTTACTTAGTAAATAGCTGGGTTTAGATAATAAAACTTATTGCTTAGGAGTGTATTGAAACAGTTAAATGAAATTTGGTAATTGTTATTTCCACCAAAATTGTCAAATATTTTCAAATAAGGGTTAAATACGTCAAAGAGAAGTTTCTCGATTTTTTCTTTTTTGTGTGCTTAATTTACATTAACAATATTGGATCTTACTGAATATTTTAGCAGGAGTAAGATTTTTAAAGGATGCGTTCTGGAATTCCATAAGCATCTGAGAATAACTCAAATAAATGGGTCAAATTAGACTTATGGTTTTTATTATCAGAGTTATTGTATATTAGATTTTGGTTACTGTTAGCGAACGAGAAAAGTTGTTGTTCTAAAGTGTATTTTCGATTCTTCTTATTTTTGATATTGTACTAAGTACAAAACATATCAAAATGTGAACGTATAATCATAAATACGCTTGCGATTTGTATCAGACAAGTTTTTAGCAATGAAATATTTTAGATGCGATTAGGTTTAGATGTACATTGAGAGAATTTGGGGAAAGGCAAGTATTTCCAGTTAATATCAGATATCAGACAAATAACTGAGAGCACTTTTAAGTAGCATTATCTACAGAAGCGGGAGAGAAACCGTGTAATGTGTGTGAACCTCGATGAACTACAGAATATGGATTTTTTGTGCTTCTATTGTAACGTTCCCCTGTCCCATTCACAAGAAACTTGTTAAAAACCGCCAGATTTCGAGATGGTGAATCTCCCTATCGTCGAGTGTTCGTATCTGGTCATTAGATAACATGTGAAATTAATTGTGGAAATGAAACCTGTCGCTTCTGCAAAGGAAAGGAGTGCCCAACGTCTGGATGCCGAGTGGTCCTTAGTGATGAAGTATCATTGGCACGTGTTCAGAGCGTTCAATTGCTAGGACGCGTCATTGATGGACAGTTACAAACCACGAAAGACTGGTCCATAATTGATTGAAATTTTTGTTGGATGATTGGCCGATGGAGAACTGACGTGAACTCTTTCTTCAAAAGCATGTCTTGCTTTTGAAGAAAGAGAGAGACATTTAGAATACAGACTGCGGGATTTTGATGCTCCACCCTGGTAGTGGTTCTGGCTAACACCCTGTTAGTATCTTGTGGTGTTATTCTTCGAATCGATGAAGAACTGTTTCCATGCACTCTTTTCACGATAGACCTGCAACCTTCAAATGTTGTGTAAATAGCAAACATTAAACCTAGATTAGAACAAATTGCTGTTATATATATATATATATATATATATATATATATATATATATATACAAGCG
>JAPMOQ010018920.1:165918-177388 GCA_026543055.1 Argiope trifasciata
TTGGAATTTGAAAAGGAGATATCGGCTCATTTATCAAAATTTTCATATGACAAAAGTTGAAAATTAAATTTAAAAAAAATCAGTTTTAAAATGGGATATTAGTCTATTAGCAATACAATCTGGTAATAGAGAATTCCTTCATACATTACAGGCAAATTTAGATTTCTGTTTATTCTGAAATTTTACTTCAAATTAGCTTGAAAGAGTTTTGACTAAAACTTTATAATTTTGAACTGTGGTCATATGACGAGGAAATACCTTCTTCCAAATTTATCACCGGAAGATCATTTGATTCTCTACAGATTTGAAGTATCAGGTGAGGACTCTCAAGGTATCGATTGTCGAACCTTTCATCTTCTAGCTCCTAAATCGAGATTTTGCAGTTCCAGTTCCAGTTCCTCTTAATTTTATTTTTAAAAAACTGAGTGTGTCCGTTTCCGAAAACACTTTGATAACCACAGACACTAAATTATGTGTGAAAGAAAAAAAAATGTGACATTACTTTTGGCGGATGAGTTATATTGTTTTTTTACATTAAAATATGGTGGATGATGAAGTTCAAAGTATTATCTGAAGAGATCATTTCTATTTTCGAATTCCCTATAAAGGAGTGACTTATCTAATTGTTAATAAATTACTTCACATCTGTTGTCAGGTAAGTTATATATGTTTATGTTCTATTTGAAAATTATATTAGATATTAGCTAGATTTTTGGGAAATACGATATGTTTCAAAACGTCCTTTCAAAAGTCAAAAGTCCTACAACCTTTTATCAAAATAAATATATTATATTATTATCTGGATATTTTAAATTCATTTTTTACGCAACCTATGACATTTTTGGAAAATAGTGCATATTCCCAAAAGTACTACATACAACTTTTTCCAAAATAAATATACCATATTATTATATGGATTTTTTAAATTCATTTTTTACCTAACCTATAACCATTTTAGAAAATATAGTATGTTCCCAAAAGTCCTGAATGCAACTTTTTTTCAAAATAAATATATCATATTACTATCTGGATTTTTTAAAATTCATTTTTTGCGAAACCTATAATTATTTTGGAAAATAATGTATGTTCCTAAGATTTGTACATACAACTTTTTTCAAAATAAATATACCATATTATTATCTGGATTTTTTATACATTTTTTTACATAACCTATGACTGACTATTTTAGAAAATAGCGTATGTTCCGGAAAGTATTACATACAACTTTTTTTCAAATTAAACAAACCATATTAATATCTGGATTTTTTTTTAATTCATTTTTTACCTGACCTATGACTTTTATTATAATATTTTTTTTAAAATTCAAAACAAGCAATCATGCATTTAAGGCTAGAATATTTCGTCCCAAATTTTCTTTGTTATATTTTAATATGTTTTGAATCATTACAGAGATTTATTTTTTCTCCCCTTCAATAATACGTTATCATCATCATTATTTTTTTAGTGGGGGAGGGGAAACAGACCCATAATATAAATAAATGTAGTTTAAGACAAAAGATAATGTTCTCCTATTCTCTTTTTTACGGTCCATCTCCCATTTTCCCAAACAAAGTGTTCTCAACCCTTTCTGATGCTCTAAAGCATAAACTTCCTGGGCGCATTAAAAATAGAGCTCGTATCTCAGGAGGTGCTTACAGCGTTCTGCCGCTGTAGTTTATTGTCCTTTTCCAGCACCCGTTCTACTCTCTCTTTTCCGTTACGGTCCTTTTCTATTTCAGGCCGTTCATTCATGACAGTTGAGTAAGAGAGAGAGGGAACTCTCCCCTGCAAGCCATTTGCATCCATAAGGGTCTGGTTAGTCTCAACGGTTATGGCCCTTGAAAAGCTCATTATAGTCACTCCGCCATCTTTGGACACAACGATGAAATACAATGAAAACCTTTCTTCGAATCCTGCTTTTAGTTCATACACACACTATATATATTATATATAGTTTAAATTTTCACTCGTTAATAAAATACCTTTTATTCATCCATTGAAATAGTTGCAACAATATTATGCACATAATTTTCAAACTTTTAATTTAAATGAAAACACAGTTGTCAGCAATCACGTGTGAACTTTCAACGCCAGTAAGGGGAACGCAAATGCCTGATTTTCTTACGCCAATTAGAGTAACGCAATACAGATCAGAAATGTTTTATTTTCCTTTATTTTGTTTTATTTTAATTTAAAAATACTTCAGAATGAATCCGAAATATCGATTAATTAACAACATTTGATTTTAAATTCATAAGACACTAAGAAATTAAACAGAATCATTTGAAATAATCGGTCGAAATCATGCCAAACCAGAATATAATTACTGTTGGGAAAAAAAAAAAAAAAAAACTGGAACTTACTCATTTTGGGCGGAATTTGGTCGCAGCGTTTTGGCGCGAGTTTTTAATTAATAAAAAATTAACCACTCTATTAACTGGAATAAAAAATACCCCATGTTTTATTCCTGGCTATAATCTATCCTTGCGCTAAAATTCATCCAATTCCGTGCAGCCGTTTTGGAGTGATTGAGTAACAAATATCCATTCATCCATCCAAATTTTCACATTTATAATATTAAGTATAGATTTATATACCTTGTTCAAATTTCCAATCGTTAATAAAATACTTTTTATTCACCCACTCAAGTTCAAATACATTTTTTTAAAACTTGTAGTGGATTGCACTTGATGTTAATATTTTTTTTCAAATATTAATTCATTTATTAAATTTAATTAATACTTTAGATTTAGTTTTAGCAGTTTGTAATGAAAACTGAAACCCACAGGCAGTAGCTCAATCGGTAAAGTACAAGGATTTCATTATTTTTCACGTGAATGTGAAGAATGCGAGTTCAATTCTTGCGAAAATCAATAATTTTTTGGCACTTTATAATTTTTTTGTTAATTATTTAATAAAAAGTAAGTAAAATAAAAAAAATTCCTTGTTGACCTAAGTAGGAATTGAATTAAAAATAATTTTTATTACTTGTTTCTATTCAGGTTATCATATTTTCTGAAATTCAATCTGGAATGTTCTAAGATTTTCATAGGTAATTGCAATGTGATAAGAGGAGAGAGACTTAACACTTTCATTGTTTCCGACGAGATATCTCGTCTTTCAAATACTTCTAAGGAAACTGAAATTTAATTGGTACCATTAAAAAAGATTATTTTTTGAATCTTAACACAATCATCCCTAAGGATAAATTAGATACGACTCCATGAAACCTCTTGAACTATTTATTCCACCGTTGGACCATTTTTCAAATCCATCTTGGTAATAATCAGATCCTGGCTACTGAGCCAGTTCTCGGCTCCTTTTTGAACACCACCATCTAATATGAACCTTGTTTCGGATAAGTGTTCCTTCAATGCTGGGAAAAAGAAAATATCTGGGCTGTAAGGGAGGGGGGAGACTCCAGACGTCCCACCTAAACGTTTCCAACAATCTATCTGCCCTCTTCAAAAGAACGATGCCATGTCGCCATCTGTTATACACTCATTGCTTCGCCTTCAACGATTTGTCAATGAAAGTCCGATGGAGACACCTTCTTGGCCCATTGAAATCGTACTACTGCTCGCATCGTTGTGCGTGACCACTTCTCTAGATATCTTGCCAGTACTGTTGCTGTTTCATGTACAGTAAAAGCTCCCTATTCGCGCTTCCTTCATTCGCGGATTTAAAAAATGCTTCTCACTTCCCTATATTCGCGGCTAAAAATTTCCTTATTCGTGGATCTAATAAGTAGATACATGATAACAAAAAGATTCCAATAGGTACCCAATATCCTTAGTAAATGCCGTCAAATGGACTAATAAAAAAGTAAAATAGATCTTATTACAACTATGTCTAAAGTATATTGTTAAATGCAAATTGCAAACAGCCAAAATCGCGAATGGAATAGGACGAAATAGGTTCGAATAGATAGAATCAAGTGACATTCAGGAATTGCTTGAATCGCAAGATGAAGATATGGCTGAAACCGACTTGGAGGAAATGTTAAATTCACAGCCAATTAAAGAAGAGGCTTCAACAAGCACTGGAAACGTGACATTTAATATGAAAAATCTTAGTGAAGGTTTAAGAATGGCAAATGAGCTTTGTGATTTCTTTAAGAACATTGATCCGTCTTTGGGACGAAGTCTTATTTTTAAGAGGTAAAGTGCTAATGCAATTGCTGCGTATCAGTCTGAATTGAAGGAGCTTTTAAAAACTGACAAGCAAGAGAAAATTACAAAATTCTACAAATCATTGCCAAAGCCTTAAGATAATTAATCAAAATGTTCAAAAACTTCAATTAAATTGTTCAATTTAAATATATTTATCACCTAGGAACGTAGCCCCTATAATCCCATATAAATTACCATTCCGTATTCACGGTTTCTGTATTTGCGGTATATTTATGGAACATATACCCCGCGAATAAAGAGCTTTTACTGTATCAGTATTAACACTATCTCCTTGAACGACCAGCTTGAAACAATTAGCGCCATGTGTCTCCACTCTGGGTAAAAAAATTCCCATCCGCAATTTCTATTTTCCAAATATTACTGTTTGTAAACTTTTATTTTTTATTTTTATTTTTGGACCCTTCGTACATTATTTTGTGCATATGATTAAAAATGTAAACAAAACTATTTATTCTTTTTTATGATTGAAACTTATCTAGACCGACAAAAACTTTTTTTGACGCCTGAAACTTTCTACTGGTTTCGATTCTATTTGATGGATTATTCTAGTTAATTGTATTTGCTTTAAAATACGATAACAGTTTTCCCTTTATTCATTCTTTTTTAAAAAAAAATTAGGATAGCTAAGTTATGATATATTTAAAACTTTAAAAAACAAGTTACTACTCATATTTACTAAAAAATAAGGATAATTAGTATTTGTTTTCACAAAGGAACTCTTTTAACTGATAAAAAATGTATGAAATGGTGCCAAGTTTTGGTTTGTGCTCCAGTTAACACCAGAGTAAATGTAATTTTCATATGACGAAATATAACTAATGAAATCTACAAACACACTGAGTAAATGGAGCTCATTTTAAAGTGGCAGTCAACAGAAGCTGTCGAAATGGAACAAAACAACTTTTTATTTTATAATTTTCATTTCTAGTTTTTAATTAAACTATACAATTGTGTTGCTATAATTCCTCCATCAACTAAACTATTTTCTTCATATTATTACGGAAAAGGATTCTTAATTTAACATCATTTATTTAAGCCTAATTTTATGGTATAATTTGAATAATATTACCGTCTTATTTCAGAAATAAGAGCTGTCTTGCTCTTGGTCTATCCTACCACAATCGTCTACCCGAAAGGTTGTAAAATCTTAAAGGTCCCCAGGGAGAGAACCATTATTTATTTATTAGAAAGCTAACAATCATTCACAGAATATGGGTGGTAAATAAGTGTATACATTATAGTTCATTTGACTAAAATAAAATATTTAAATTAAATAGTTAACAAGCCAATTCTGGGTTCAGGAGATTAAGTTGAAAAATACATATAGAAAGCAGTAGCACTCGTAAGCATAAGAAAAAATAAAATGAAAAATAGGTGAATGACACAAATTTAGTGTGAAAATACAAAGCAGATCTAGAATGAAAAACAGTATTACTAAAAAGCAAATCAAGAATATGAGCAGAAATGATTAGTTTTTAATGGTTATAATCCTACACTAAAAGCAAACAAACAAATAGTAGCTGTGCCAGAGTAATTACATAAGGAATCAATTAAAACAAGACAGTAAACAATTAGAGATACAGATCCGTCATCCTAGCCCCCTCTGAATTTTTTCACAGATATCCCTCGAGACTTAAATCTTCCTCATTATCCTTAGCGAAGAGCTGGTGGATTAACGCTCAAGTCATATTTGTTTTCAGCATTTAGAATAAGTATAAAATCAGTAAAAAAATTCACTGGCGCCAAATTGCGTGTTAGCCTGCATTTGCAATCAAGAAAGAATCAAAAATTTATTATCAGTTATTGAAATAATAAAAATATGTTTTTATTTCTCTCAGAAATTTATAATTATCACTTCAAAGATAATGACGTATTTCTACATTATCAACGCCGCAGGCAATTATATTTATCAACAGCCAGCTGTTAATTAACAATTATCAGTTATAATCTGTTGAGTTATCAACACAACAATAACGATATACATTTACACGTTGAATGAAATGAATAAGTCCCTTTTCATTGTCGTGTTCTGGTCCTACTGATCTTATGATTTATGTTTTTCGGTACTATTTTCATGCAAAGAGTTACAAGAATTGTACATAAAGCACAAAAATATAAAATTTACCTTATGTAATGTATGTAAAACATACTCCATGTAACGTTCGTATTCTTATCAGAAATACTACTTATAATTACGTTTTATTTTGAAATTTTGTTTTTTAAATCTTAAGTCAAATAGGTCATAATGCGAGGAGAAGATGAAAATAAAAAATACTTGTACACATTAAAAATACTCTGTTTTAAGCATAATATAGTACTTTAAACATAGTATCATTGATTCTCACTATAAATACAATTTATGTGTTGTATATATTATAATTTATTTATTTAATTTTAAACGCCAGCAATAATAATAATTTTGATTAAAATATTAGAAAAATTATTTTAAACAAGTGAAGTAAAATTTTTTGCTCATGTAATTTTACATTTGCAAATGACTATTTATTCATCTATTCTTTCTAGTACTTCTAGGTCATATTTTATTCTAAGTTCAAAATTTTATGCTGTTGAAAATGTAATAATATAAATTCATTACTTTACCGAACAGAGACATGTTTACTGGTACCATAAATAACACCCTTTCTAACATATTGGTGGCTAAAAACTATTAAATTGTGTGTGCAAATATGCAATATGAAGATTAAATTGAAACATAATTAACAAAGCAATATTCAATAAAAAAATTAACCACAACGACTTTTAAAACATATTTTTATTAGTGTGTTGAAAAAAATATTTTCTGCTTTTTTTTTTGCCCTAATTTATAATTTTCTGTAATAAATATTATGGAATCTGAAAGTAATTTTTTCATAAATTTACTATTAGATGGCACCATGATTATGAAAACAAAATTTCATTGATTGATTAATCTATAAGTTAAATTATAAAAAATAAACAAAATTCTCTAATCGGAAACATACAATTATGAACAGTTTCAAAATTCCAGCATATTAGGAAGTGAATACAAAATTGATTAGAAAATTCCATCATTACAAAAATGAAATAAGTAAAAGTAATATAAAAGTATATAAAAAGAATGAAATAACTAATTCCGATATTAAAATTTATTCGAAAAATAAAAGCCAGTGTATTGACATTTCCGATTTAGCAGAAGATTATAATAGAAATAATGAATGAATGCCTACAACACAATTTCAGAATACTCAGTTATATAGTGACGGAAAATCTAAGATATGTTTTATTTTCGGTGCATATATATATATATATATATATATATATATATATATATATATATATGCTAAGTTGTAAAATTGTCTTCAAGCATGATGCTTTTTATCAAATTTGTTTCTTATATCTAAAACTACTTATTAAAATCAAAAAGGAAAATCGTTATTATAGAAGAAAAGATTAAGGGTTCTGCAGACGCATTGCCTGAAATATTACATTCAAATTTCAAAATATAAAAGCTCGACGATAATGGGAAACTAATTTTTAATACAGAAAATACTACTCAAAGTTATTCTTGATAAACTAATATTAATTTTAATGAAAAGAATGATGTCATGTTTAACACTAAGTTAAAAAAACGCTAATTTTATTAGATTTTTAACAAATTATTGTACACATTTAATTAAAATCACAAGTATAAAGCGCATTAAAATCAACAATGTTAATTAATTGATTCATATTAATTAAAAATATTAATTAATTTCAAATATAGTATTCATTAACTCAAAAATATTAATTAAAAGTAATATTGCTAATAAAAAATTCAATGTTTAAAATTTTCTTCAAAAAAATACTTGCATTTTTTTAAAAATAATTTTTTTAGCATAAATATATTTTTAATATATACATAAAAAAAATATAAAAAAAGAAAGAAAGTATTCAACCTTTGCAAGAATTGAAAGATTGGAAAAAATTTTAGTTTAGCTTTCAGCAATTAATTCCTATCCCACTAACAGGAAGTTCAAAGTTCGCCTGAAACTTTTTTTCATCGTGATTATTTTTCACAAATTTTCAAAAAAAAAAATTATTAACTTTTTGACACAAATGTTTCTGCACGCCATGATTTTATCTATCCAGCACAAAACGAAATATAATTCGTGGAATTATTTAGGATATGAATAAAATATTGTGAATAAGTTACGTAAAAACAACCACGCATTAAAAACAGGACTGAAACCACCTGCTTTTATAAATTCTAAAAGTTTTTTCCTAGAAATTTACCACATAGTTTAAAAATTTATTTTCTAAACGTTACTTAAAATTCCAAATAGGAAGTGTTCTCCCGAGTTAATATGTATAATTTAAACTCTCACTTTTAACTTCCTACTTTCAGCTTTTGAAGGTATAAAAATCAAGTAATCGGTGCCCAAACGCCTTTCATCGGCACTGAGAAAGGTGACTACCGTTCTCTCTGAAAAGTAACCAACCCTACATTTCACAAACAAAAACAAAACAAAGCAAAATTTCTATAAATCATAATTCTAAGATGAGTATGAAATTGCAATTTTCGTTGACTGCTTCTATCACCGTTCATGGTTTTTATCTAGTAAACTCACGATTTTTCGTGACGTGCCACATCAAAAACAACAGATGATGTTCAAGAAAAGATGCATGGAGAATTCAGAGATTACTGTCACATCTCTCCAGGTACTTTTTTTATATATATTCTCAAAGGTTATTCAATGATCTTCCGAATTCCAGAGGGTTCTAATGACCCCAGAGATAGCCAAGTCGATGGAATGATTTATCTGCATATGATCGTAACGTGTAAAAACAACTACTGCTGGAATATCGTGTCACGCATTTTAGTATAAGAAAATGAATACTTAGGGTCTATCGTGCTTAGAGTAAATATTAGTTTTAATTTGGCTTACTTTTTGTTTATTTGCTAGTAATTTTTTTTTGTTGATAAAATAGGTTTCTTTTCGACATGGTTTTAAATTTTCTTTAAAAAAATATATCCATCACAATGTGTACAAATCATTACTCTAAAATTATTTTATCTATCTATTGTTCCATCAGGATGTAGAAGCTGTTTGGTTATGATTAAAAAGAATTGATGTTTTGGCAAAAATATATCGCCTAATTGTTATATTTCTTTTTGTTAGTTTTTATGAAATGAGGAATAAAACGCTACAAGCGATGCAGGAAATTTAGAGAGAGAATAAAATCCTTTTTTGAATACCATTAAATGCGTCTTTAAGAATCATTTAAACTAGATAATTTATATTTTTTTTGTATGCAATAGAATAACCATTCATCATTCACTGCAATTTTATATCATTAACATTCCCCCTTTTTTTGAAGTTCCCAAGCTGTAACTTTTTCCTTTATGTCATTCATGACAGTATAATTTAAAATGTCATATAATCATTTTTAAAATCGTTATTCTCAAGTGACAAAAATGTTTTTTCTATCAGTCTCTTGAAAACAAACTAGTTTGAAACTAGATAAAAAAAACCCTTTGAATTATGTTTTTTTAATTTTCTAAATTATAAGTTAAAGAGAAAATATTAAAACCGTCGAAAAATTCAGTTGCGAAGTTCAGATAATTTTTTAAAATTTCAATCCTTTCTCAATAATAAACAATTTTAAAAAATGTTA
This sequence comes from Argiope trifasciata, assembly GCA_026543055.1. Taxonomy (NCBI): domain Eukaryota; kingdom Metazoa; phylum Arthropoda; class Arachnida; order Araneae; family Araneidae; genus Argiope; species Argiope trifasciata. Next base: position 175,746 of record JAPMOQ010018920.1, read on the forward strand.
TAAATATTTTTTTCCTCCACATTTGAGAAAATGAAAAAAAAGAAGAAAAAAAGAATCGTATTTGTCTGTCTATAGGTACAGATAGCTCAGAAATACAACGAAAATAGAGAGATTAAATCTTGCATACGGTTTAAACACTAAAAATGATCATTTCTGTTATCTTTTGGACGAGACCCTTCTGTGAACAGAAATAACATTTTGGGAAGCATAAAAACATGTTAATTCAAATATAATAATAGCAATTTATATACAGAAGAAGTACGGCGAAACATGAAATAGAATTAAAAAAGAAAAGGGTAAAAAATCCATAAAATATGGAGTTTCAAAGATTTCTTGATACGCCCGTGAACTGCTTCGGAAACTGAATCGTTGCCACGCGAAGAAAAAAATCTACAAATAATAAGTTTGGGGGAGGATATAAAGCGCTGTTATAAATAAATAAAGCAATTTCTTAAGCTCAAGTATTATTTACGGGAAATTTTCCAATTTATCTATCTCTACAGGTGTGAACATGATAAAACATAGTAATCTAGATAAATAAAATATGCATATAAATATGATATCTCAAAAACAGAAAGCTTTGACACCAGATCTATGTGTAAAATCTGAACTCAATAGTTCATATAGGGTTTCAAAATATTTTTTTCATTTCTACTCATTGTTTTACGCAGCTAACTATAAAAGCACATCCTAATATGTAAGTATACGAAAAAATCAGCATATTCTACTGAATTCTTTAATAGTGCAAAAAAGTTTGCTTAAAAAGTACAGAAATATTTTTCTACTGACAGAAATATTGTTTAACGAATTAAAGAAAATTTCGTATGAAATTCAAACAAGAAAGTATTGTTTTCCTGCTTTTTTGCTTCATTTCATGGTCATAAAATGTGTAAACGACATGTTGTGGCGATATTTTGCGATTTGAATACTTAGTTTCTTTATGTTTCATTAAAAAGACTATTCCTTATAATTTCTATAAAATCACAATATTTTTAGGAACATCTTGGGAATGCTACGCTGTAAAGCAGGAATGCTATTAATTGCATATATATAGCATATTGTAATTAGATACGGTTCTTTCACGCTGCCGCTGTAGACTATGCTAGATTCTTTTAGAAAATTTATACTGTAAACAGATGGCGGGAAAAAAAGCACTCCATCATAACTAGTCAGATCAATCTTTCTAAACTTAACCTCGGAAAAAGTCTAATTTTAGATCTAGCGCATCTCAACTCGAAGATTTTTCTCTCCTTGATTTGCGGTTTCAAGTTAAGGTTATTTATTTATTTATTTTTTTAACATATTCGGAAACTTTGAAAAAATTTCGAAAAAATGAGTGATATACAAAATACCCAAAAAACGTGGAACAAGCGAAACCATTGGTGGTTTTCTCACTAGGTGGTTGTTAAAAACGAAGTACTGAAAATGTTTATCTTTATTTTCTTTTTACACACGTGCCAATAATAAGCCGGAAATGTAACGGCCGTTGCGCGTGTCATGTGATCAGATGGTTTTTATTTTTTATTTTTTTGGAAAAAGGATAAATCAGTAGTGTAAGATTTGATTTCGAAGAATAAAGTTGTTGAGTTTTATGCTCCGTGTAGATTATTCGAAGTAATGAATTTTTGTCAGGTTTTTTAACA
>JAPMOQ010018920.1:177398-233356 GCA_026543055.1 Argiope trifasciata
GTGAGATATTAAAAAACAAATTTATTCATTTTAACCATTTTTTTTTTCTTCCTCTGACAAATGTTTGAGCTAAACTTACATTGTAATTTTCAAAGATAATGAAACATCAAAAAAGATTTATTAAAAGAGCAGAGTTAGAAAATTTATTATTTCCCATTAAATATTTTAAAAACAATCAAATAATGCTTTAGTAAAAGTGCTTTAAAACTTGTTTAAAGAGAATTTGAAGCTTCAACACCTATACAAATTTGTCATCTTTAAAAAATACTTGTCCATAAACTTAAAAGATCGCGAATGAATTTAAACAGAAATCATTAGTCGCATATAGTCCGAAGTCATAAGGTGAAATCTTTGAATTCGTTGAAAGATCTACAGCATTCTGTACTGTCAAAGTAAGTTCACTCTTAGTTTAGAAATGCCAATCAAAATTAATTAAACATATTGTTTAACATTCAGCATTCTGTTGTATAAAATAGCCAAACAATACCAACCAAACAGTTTTTGAAAATAACACACTTTAGGTTTACCGAAAATCACCATTTATGATGAACATCGAGCAAAGAATTCATTTTTTACCGTTCCGAAAAAACTAGTATTTTAGATTAATATTTCTATCTCGATTAAAACTACATTAATCAATAACATTCACACTGCATTCCTCTGGAAAGAAGATACATAAGAATAGGTTATTTTGACGGTATTTAAGGAAAAATAGGCTGTCATTTATATTTTATACGGAACAAAATTCAGGACAATTTCCTATAGTTTTGTCTCAACGAACTATTCGACTGAAATGAGCACATAAATCGCAAGTTTTTAAATAAGGATGTCTAAAATTATGACCAGATAATAAAATCCTAACGTTTTATTTTTTATTTACATTTCTCAACACTACCGTGTTATGCTTTCATCAAATAGGCCATTAATTCTGTGACAAAACTTATTAAAAATGCAATAATTTAAAATTATTTTAATGAATTTTTTAATAAAAACATATAAATGAAGTCAAAGCAAAGTAGATTTGGTGGCTAAAAAGTTTTTGAATGGAAGCAAATGATTTAAAAATAAATATTTTAATTGGATCTAAAAAAGAAATTACTGTATTTTAATTTAACACTTATATTTCTATTTAAGTTTGAAGAAATCAAATTGAATAATTATAAAACTTGGTTTTTCCAAATATATATATATATCTATATCATTTTAATATTGAAAAAGGTATAAATTTCTTTTATATTAATATATAAATATATGTAATGATATCTTTTAGTCTAGTTTAAGTCTTAATTTCCTAACTTTTATCTTAATTTCACCCATATTAACTTCTTTCTAAAAGGATCTGTTATTTCCTGATCCAATTCCCACTTTTCAAGTTTAATTAATTCTGCGCGCTCTCTATGAAACTGCGCACTTTAACATTTTCTCACACTCCTAGTGAAAAGATAAAAATCCCTAATGGTTGCCACATTCTTTTAAGGATACCTAAGATGCTCATTCCTAAATCGATGTATAATCCTATCAAAATCTGATAGCAGAACTACTGAAGAGAAACTTTTTGGTCTCTTTTGCTTTTATGTCGCAATGTAGGCTGATGTATTTTTACCACTTCTTTGCATGTAAATTTTGCCTTCTTTGGTAAAATAAATTGAAGTTTTAAAATTTCAAATGTTTCTTCTACTCGGCCCGCAGCTGCTAAAAAAATGTTTACATATACACATATATATGTAATATAGCATGAAAAATATTTTATTATAAATTTCAAGCTTTCCAGTATTTTTCACCGCTAAGTTATTGACATTTTCAAATTCCTTTTACCATTCTTCGAATTCGAATCATATCACGTCTTTCGGAAAGATAAGAAAAAATAAATGAAAGGAAAGAAAAAGAAGAAAACTTGCACTCCTTGACTTTTCCAAAAGAACATCTCCTCGAATCATGTTAATCGGCTTTTCCTCATCTGGAAAATTGCCGCAATCAACGACCAACCTGTGAAAACGGCCGTTGATCTTAACTTCATCTAACGGCCTGCCACTTTTCCGAGTCATATCTGTCAATGCCGTTTACCGTTTTACTGTCCTTTGGGTCTGTCCCAGAAGTTTCACTCGGACTTGACGCCTCACTTTCTTATCAGCGTCCATTCTGTCTGTCTCTTTAATCTCGTACCTGGATTTCATCTTTCATTCGATCTGAATTGTCATCCGAGGTTACAAAACTTTCATCCGATTCTCTAGAAGATTGTCAGAAAAATATGGTGAGATTGCTTAAAAAAAATTATAGTTTATAAAGAATTAAATGTTTTTTTAAATCAATTTCGGATGAAAATAGTGAGCGCTTCCGATTTATATGAACAAAAAAAACTTCCTTGATTACATTTTTAAGTTGATGATAGTAGAAACGTTTGGATAATAATAAATTCAGAAGATGAAAGTAAGACAAAGCTTTGAATTTATTTTAGTAGTATACTGAAGTTTAGTAGTTTAGTGAATTTATATTAGTATTTTTCAGAAACTTAATGCTTTAAAATAGGATCGATTTGTATGCTTAATAATATTTATAGTGATTACAGAGCCAAATTGGATCTTTGCTGGCTTCACTGCGGAAGAGTTTAGACTCTAATTCAACAAAAATCTGTCGTATAAGCGTATCTAAATTCCGCGAAAACTGTCTCAACAAAATTTCTCCTGTTGGTGTGGTATTTTAATTTTAAAAGGGATGTCATTCCAGGCGCCAGCTTTTTTATGTGACATTGTTTCAAAATTTTAAAATATATACCAAAATAACTCTCTTGTATATCTTCTAAACAACACGAAAATATTACTAAATCAAAAGAAAACCATTGTAAAATCTGCAGTAGAAATCAGTATACGGCTACATAATACATAAACGATTACCAAAAAGTAATTGATTTAAGGCAATACATTCAAAGTTATCAATATTCAAATACACTAAGAATTTTAGTCTTTTAAATAAGTATACCTAAAGAAGTGGTGAATTGAATTTCGAATCTAAGATCTTGCTGCTAGATCACCAGATCGTTCTGTTTCGTTCTATTATTCCCTAGAAAAAATGAAAATCTTGGTGAAAAAAAGTGTATTCACTTAGTTTTCGTGGTTTAATTTTTAAACTCATGATTATTTGTTTTGAATTTTAAAGATTGTTTTTATTATAGGAAAATAGTCATAGAATACGCAAAAAATAATTTTAAAAATTCAGGTAATAATATGGTATATTTATTTTGAAAAAAATGTAGGCTTTTGGAAACATCCAGTATTTCTCAAAAATCTAGCTTGTATCTCAATATCAAACATCGATAGCTTACCTGACAACAGATGAGAAGTAATTTTTTAATAATTAGATAAATTATTCCCTTATAGGGAACTCGACAATAAAAGCTATCTCTTCAAGAATTCTTCACTGAACCTAATCACCCATCACATTCAAATGTAATAAAAATTATATTATTTATTCATCAAAAGTAATGTCCTTTTTTTTCTTTCACATTATTTATTATTTATCGTTCGGAAATGAACACTCTTTTTTGAATAAAATTAAGTGAACTTAGATGGACATTTAAGGGTAAATGGCTACCATATTTAAGGGTTAATACAAAAATTGAAATATACTCTAGAGAAAGAAATCTTCTAATACTAGAATCATAATTAGAATTTGTTATGCATTTATGCAGAATTTGATGTTAGCTTAAAACAAAGAACTGTTTGTTCTAGTCAATAAAGCTACACCATATTCTAATTTATGATTCAAATAAAGATTGGAACAATATTCCAGACTCGCTTACATAACGTTTCTAAGGTGAAATCGGGTTTCGAAACGAAAGCATCCCCGTTCCGAAGCCGAAATCTTACCACCAGGCCACCGAGGCCCAAATAGAGTCTTAAATTTGGTTTCAGAGAATTAGATATCTTTTCTTTATTCAATTTATAATTATTTGACAATATTTCTTCTTAAAAAAGAATATTTAAAATCATTAAAAAATTACTCAAGATTTAAAAAAAATTATCTAAAAATTTACAATTGAATTGTGAGCTAGCCAGCAGTTTGTGCTAATCTTTTGCCTAAACATCCATAACTTCCTCTAGTAGTCTTACACACAGGTTCAAGCTGCATTGGCGTACATAAATAACATTTCCGCTTATCACCCTACTTGTGGTACTATACTTGTTACCATAACGACTGTCACGGAGCAGACAGTATGTCTGCGCTAGTAATCATGATAGACAGTGAAGAGACGACTGGGGTCTCCTCTCAGACGAAAGATAAATCTGGATTTTGGTAACATTGTCTGGTGCAGTAAATATAATGGGCGTAGCAACCCGATATTCAAATGTATTGTGAGAAAATTCTGTTTACCATATTCAGTTATACTTATGGTTTAAATTAACTTACTTTTTGAATCCTAGCCGCTTTGATGGATGTATTGGACTAAGTGGGTATGTTGGTTTTCATATCGGTCATAATATTTGTGGATAAAGGGTTCAAAATTTGATGTTACCAAATATTTGCCGTGTTTGACCAAGAGCAGTTAAATTTGCCTCCATATATCAAATATTCTTATGTTAGTCTAGAGCGGAAATTTGAGGATCGATGTATCGACACAAATGTTGTGAATATGCAATCCAGAATTATGAGATTCATTCCAAAGTATCTGTATTCGATTTAACGCTTTACACTCTGGAAGAATGATTCAATGCATACTTATTCTCTTAATGCAAAGAACATGTTTATTACACCAACATATAAAAACATGCAACTTTTTTAAGTTGAATTTCTCTGAAAAATGAATCTTTACCTTTTTAACATTTTGTAGGCATTTTTAACAAATTAAAATTTATAAGTAAATAAATAAAATGTCAAATTGATGCACCGTCTTGATTGGTGAGAAGACATTCGAGTGCAAATGCTTAATTATTTAGCTTGAAAATGGAGGACTAATCAAAAACACAAATAAATTAACTATGTAGTTTATAAAATTTTTCAGCTGAATGACAAAGCAATCTTAATCTTCAAGTTCAGTAAATTATGCTAATGACTTACACATTTTTAGAAGTTATATAAAACACATGAGTTGCACGTTGAATAACAAGCATACAGAATCGAGGCCTCCTAGAAGAATACTTTCTCTTCTATAAAACTTTTATTGCTTTCTTCGTTCTCAGATGCTCATTAATATTGAATTCCTTTAAGCATTTTTTTTTTTAATTTCAAACATTGCATTCTTTTTTCTACTTCGAGATTACAGTTTTCCTTATGTAGTATTTAAGAAATCACGCGAAAAATGCTTAAATATTAATTAATTATTTACAAAATCCTATCCTATCACTGACTTTCTGATCCACCTCAAAGACACACGTATAAAAAAACTGAATATCAAACCTCTGCTACAGCAACACTGGTGGAAATTGTAGTTGAATCCTAAGAGCTATCACAGGCCACAGTACAACAATTCCCTTTACTTAGGGAAGTATGTTCCGTCATGGATGGGATGAGCCAGACCCCCAGCTATTTGTGTACCATATATTGTGGCGAGAACCAGCCACCACGTCGGAAGCTTCTTATCTACGTTTTCAGGTATCCCTCGGGGGGGGGGGATAATTATATACAAAGAGAAAATTAATTGATAAATTTATGAAGTTTTATAAATTAACCCCTTGAACTGAAATTTATTTTTCATCAGTACTGCAGTGATAATCAATTTAATTTTCTTGATATTGGAATTGATATTGAAATTTACAATTAGTTTCATAAAATTTTTTTTTTTGATAAATAAAGCATTTCATGAAAAGCATCAACTCTCAATAATTTCAGGCGAGTGTGGCTCATCAATATCAGTTTGTCCAAGAAAATGTGGACGAAATAGACTCCTCATTTCTGCTCAAAGAGTTAAATAGATTTCTTAGTTATTGTTAGTCACCAATTTTGAAGAAAACAACAGAAGCATATAGCGCTAATGTTTTCTATATTTTAAATTTTCACAATGTTTTTCTATTTTGGAACAACATAATAAAAGATTTTAATTACGTGAAATAAAAAAAAAGTTTAAATGTTTAATACGATTATAGATGGCATTCTGGCTTTCAAATTATTTTGTTGTTTTATTAATCCTATAAAAGGTTGTTTTCCACCATGCAATCACAAAAAGATGCTTTAAAAAATTTATCAATTTCCTGTCGATATTTTTTCCCTCAATTCTGAAATAAAGAAAACTCAAGAACTTATTTCACCAAGAACTATGATAAAAATAAAGGCGGATAAGACAAAATATTTACATTTTAGTTCTCAATATGAAATTCAGACATTTCTTAGAGGAACGTAGTTGTGTCCTTAGGATACAGAATAAGGACAAGCAAAACAGTTCAATCAAATCTAATTGGTCATCTTGCATTCCTATGATTTATTGATTGATTTTTCGTTTTTGCTAAATAAACTGTTAATAAATTCAGAATTTAATAGAAATAAATCTATAATTATTTTCATTCTTCACGTGTTTTGTTTTATTTATCTTATAATTATGCCCATAATTTGGGAATGTAGTGATGGTATGTCACGTTCAAGACATGCTCTCCTTTCTGCTCTGAGGCTGTTTCCTGTATGAGACATTGACAAGACAAAACAAGACAGAAGACATGTTTTATGACACTGTTTTGCTGATGTTACACAAACAGAAAAGCACAAGATTGCAGTGTGTTTGTTTGGCTAGCATCCATTATGTATGAACACATTAAAAAGATTGATTGCAGCTTTATATATAAATAATTTAAACCATTTTTAGAGCAAAATTAACAAATTTTACTTCTAATTAAGTTATATTTTTTTGTATAAAAGTAGAAGCGCTATAGAGCATTCAATGCATTTAAATTTCATTAAAATAATTAATTTCAAGAATATAAGAGGATATTGTTGCAACATTTACTTTAATAAATTACATTAATAAATAATTAATTAATAAATTTACATTAATAAATAAAACATAAAAAAAGAATTTTTAAACATTATAGCCATAGGTTAAATTTGGTGATTTTGTTGTTATTACTTATGGCGTCATGAACAAGCCTGCTGATATGTCAGCGATTTAAGCCGAATTCGTGCAGTAGTTTCTGACGGTAAAAGCCCCCTGAGCATCATAACGCAGAAATCTGACTTCTAACATATGAAGATGGCACCCATACCCTCACTTGCACAACCCCTTTTTACAGGACGATTCTTTCACACACCCCAAATAGAACACAGGATGAAGAATAATCTTACCCGAACCAAGGATCGGACCCGGGACGTTCAGATCTTGGGGAAAATGCCCTACCCCTAGGTCAGGATGCCGACATTTGTCGATTTACCAGAAGATTGGGGCGTGAATTGGGAACACACGCATCTTAAATTTCAATTCAATTCTAGTGTTCTTATTTTCCGATAAACCTATTATTTCTAGCAATTATCGATTTGTCATCTTATGATAAGGGAATATAAGTGAGCAATTCTCTTCTGAAAATGAGTAATTATACAAATAAAGCACTTATAATTATTTTATGCGAAATAATTATTCTATCTTTAAAAAAAGATTGTTAATATTGCAAATAAAAAAGATTATTTCATTTCATTTTTTTCAGCATAAATAAATGAATGAATATAATGAAATAATCTTTTTTTTTATAATGAAGTAATGCCTCATGCGGCGGCAAGATAATTATAGACAAGTAATTCAATGGTATAACGTATCTCTCTCTCTCTATTATTAATCTATGTTTCTGTCTATTATTAAACTTATGTACGAACTTGAATAACATAAAATCATTTTTTTTTCTGAATTTGTTGTTCGGACATCGCCATTCCTTTGAAACTATTCTATTATAAAATAAAGTTAGCTGTCCATTGAAGGATAGATAATTCTGAGAATAATGCCACATATAAATAAAACTGATAAAAAGTAATGATATCTACTTTAAAATGTCTGATACAATAATAATAAATACAATGCTGCTTATGCATTACGAATATTTCTATAACTCTATGCAAATTTATTTTATTTCATTCCTATTTTTTAAACCTCTTTATAGTTTCTCGGCAAGTAATACATAATGATTAAACTTCCTGCATTCTGAATTGAATTTTTCAAATTCATAAAATATGTAATGGTAGTTCTGGAAACTCTGATTAAAGTACTTTTGGTCAACGAAAATAATGCCATAAATAGAGCTAACTAGCATCGTTATGTAATCAGTATAAATAATTTGAAATCAATAATTAATAAGTTAATACTTATAACTTAAAATAAGTATCATAAAATAAAGGAAATGAAAAATTAAAGAACTTTGACATTTTTGATATTGAAATTATCAAAACTAAAGTTATTTTAATTTATAATTAGATATGTTTTTTTTATTAAATGCTATAAGTAATTTTATAGGACGATTAAAATGAATATAATATTAGTTAATGTTATATTGCTATATTTAAGTTGGCATATGTAAATTCAATAAAAACGTGAATTTTTTTTATTGCAATTTTGACTCACGTGCGATTAAGCATTTTTACAATAACGTATTTTAAAGCTTAAACTCTTTCCATGTGTAGTATAGTAAATAAAATAGTGTAAATTTTAAATCTTTCTATTGCTTTTTATTTATTCTTTTCTTTAAAAAGGAAGCTATAATAAATCATTTCAAGGTTACGTGGCAATTTATTTCAAAGTGATATGATAGCTAATGGGAAGAAAAATAACTCCCAATGTAATCTCTAAAAATTTTCAAAAAATATTAAAGAGCGTTAAAAGTGTTTTTCTGATTTTTGTGATTCAAAGATTTCATTTTTTTAAATTGAAAATAAATTATTCTAGTACAAAAAGCAAAATACTCTTTCAATTATCATATACTTATTAGATTAAAAAAAGAGAGAATAATATAGAAATAAGATTCTTATATATCTTATTCCTCCAAGAATTGTTTTTTCTCGTAATGATCATAGAAAGAAACATATGTTATGATTTATTCAAAAAAAAAAAGATTTGGTTATTGTTTCATACATACGAAGGTTCCAGTTTGTGGTTGAAATCACTCGCTTAAAATTACATTACTCGAACAAAGATTATTTTGCTAGAACAACATCTGGTCTGTTATATCTTTAATGCACCTCAAACGTCCTTAGCATTTGTAAGTTTTTAAGATATAGACAGAATTAAGAAATGTATTCTGAATTTTTTCGAAGTCAGGTCATTGAAGCAGCAGCTTATGTTAAAAGCCCGATTGTAATAGACAAAGAAATAATATAAATTAGGAAATGCATTTCTAGACATACAACTAGAAATATTTATGTAATCCTTTCTCATAAAATATTCTGAAAATAGTAAATAGTGATTCATGATACTTAGATTTATAAAAAAATAGGCTAATCATTTAAAAGATACTTTTCTTTACAGTTTTAAACAGTAAAAACATTTAAAGAAAAGGTATGATATTTACCTGAACAGTGCAGCAGAAAATTTTCAGCTATTGTTTGAAAAGTGAAACAGCAACATTTAAGTTGTGATTAGCATAAAACAGCAGAATGCTATACTTATGAAAAGATACAACAGTTTCCATAAAGTGCTGAATCCTTAGACATAGAAAAAATTTTTTAGCGAACATTTTTGAAAAATCCTGTAATATCATGCTGTAAGTATGCCTTTGGATTTGAATATAAATAGTAGATTTAACGAATGCAATAATTTGTTGGATAATACAAAATTCTGAAGAGAACGAAAAAATATATTTATAAAGATTTTTAGGTAAAATATACACTCAAGTAGGGGGAAGGTCCCCTCAATTTTCTCATATACTTCCGTATAAAAATGTCACTCAGAAAGAAGTAAGTCCTTCAGTTCGCGGCGCTTCTTAGCCCATTTATACCTAAGGTTAAAAAATTGGAATTTTTGCATGAAATTTGTATATGTAAGGTAAATATATATAATAAAGAATGATTTTATATGAGGGGTGTTCCAAAAATGGAACAGTAGGCATAAATGGGTTAGACAGAGGCCAAAAGAAGTCACCTGATAAAGGATATTCTAGATTTTGACTGTTCTTTTAGCTTATTAAATTTTTTTATAGAATTATATGTGGAAATAGAGAAGGAATATTCACACTGTTGAATTCAACACAAAATTTATTTCAACTCTACAATTTGATCACACTCACTATCCTACTTATTGAGTTTTTTGAGAAGTGGCATTCACAGATTTTATAATTTCAAACGGGATTTTTTCCCCTGGCTCAGTGAAATAACAAAAACAAAGGGAGTTTTCAGATTTCAAGACTGAATTTTTTTTACACTTAAATTTTTTCGTGTTTAAAAAAGTAAATATGTACACATATTGCATAGATCATAAGGGAAAATTGCTGTTAGGTAATAAACAAAATTCTGCAACAGGATTTCAATTTTTTTTCCGCGCGAAACTCAAGAACAGAAAAGTTTTATTAATATTTTTTAATTAAACATACTTTCGAAAGATATTATATAATAAAAGTTAAATAAATATTTCGAAGAAGAAACAAAAAGATCCAAGTCGGATACATTGACCATTCTATCGAATTCCATTGGAAGAACATACCGCTACGTTTCCCGAAAGTCACACCCACATATCTGGGAAGGCGCGCTTTTCTTATTTACTTATTTATTTCCATTCCACTCGCCATGGCTCCTTGAACTCTGACAGACCTCACAAGTGGCCTTACAACAGGGAATTATTTTTAAAAAGTTGCTGTCGCTCCTAACACGTCTCTCGAATAACATAACTCTTGTGGCGAGCACTCGTACTGCACGCCTCTCAGTATGCACATTTTGCCATGAAAGGACTTCTACTCGAGATTTCTTTTCCTGGCATATCGCTCAAGTGGCTCTGTTGCTGCCAGGGATATTAATAAAAGATGGATATCGACGGCAGACATCAAAGTTCTTTTGTTTTCCGATTTGGAAGTGCTGTTCTATTATTATCCATTGGGTCAAATATGTCGAGTTCTTGTAATATCTTGTTTCGATTACGAGAATTTGTTTTCTTTCTTTTTTTGCACTCTTAGCATGTGGAATTTCGACTAGCTTTACGAGTACAAATATGAAACTCATTAATAATAATCTTCATACAATATAATAATCTTCATCTAATAAACAATGATAACCATGATTATTTATGGCCGTTTCAATTATTCTTAATTTACTATTCATTTTTCCACACTTCCCAAATTGTTGTTTTTTATTGCATTAATTAGTTCACGTAGATGTAGATATAAGCAGGTCATATTCGCGGCATACATACCAAATACCTCGCGTCTGGTTCAGTTAGAATGTATCAATGGCAAAATTAAGCGGTACTTTTCCATTATACCGGCGCAAATCTCGCCAAGCAGACTTTTTGGTGACAGCACACAGTCGCCATTTTGGCACAAGTGACAAAATGGCCGCGACTTTCTTTAAAAAATGTGGCGAAAAGGTTACCGGTGGCGATATTCCGTTTGGCGGCTGCATTATTATTGGCGACTTTTCGCTTGCGCCGGTATAATGAAAAAGTACCAATTAGACATTTGGTGACCACAGGCAGTGTACACTAGGAAGCTTCACTTTCAATGAAATTACAGTTTAGTTCCACATTTTAACTCTTAACATCATTTTAATCATTGATTTTGAGTTGATTTTTACTTTCTCGACACGAATACTGTTTGACAATGGATTCTAAGACCCATCGCGATTCCGTTAAAATGGGTTTAATTCTTCAAAATAGAGGTTAGAAAGAAAATGAAAGGATGAGATGTTTACATTTAACAGTAAAATAAACTCGGATTACTCAGAATGGATTAAAATAATAACAGGTAGAAACGACACGATACTCATAAACACGTGAAAAAAAATGGAACAAAAGAGTACCTAATGGGGCTAAAATCAAGCTCAAAGAATGACGAATTCAGTAATTCTTTCATCCTTCCGCGTCTCTCCCCTTAATGAGATAGAATCGTCTAAAGTTCGTCGTCTCGGTATACTGAAACGAGCAGTAAAATATTTTAATCATGAAATAATTTATAAACATTAATCCCTAACTTTTATCAAAAGGTGATTATAGATTTATGATTGGTCAACAGATCTAGATATTTCAAGGTTTTCTAAAATGGTTTGAATGGCATAAAATACATTGTTATCTATATCAGAAACTGCATGTAAATTTTTTTGTTGATTTAATTTTTTATTCATATAGAAGCAGTGAAGTATCTTGAAGAGAAACGTTCCAAAAGAGCATTGCTCTATAAAATCAATTCTTTAAAAAAAAATCTATATAGTTAAATGTTTGACAAAAATTTTATAATCAAGGTTGAATTGATTGCCGGACTGAAGTCTATCTTTTTTCTATATGGTCATGCATGATACTGATAAACAAATGGAACACACACCATATTTACATGTATACATACCTTACTTTTACCTATTAAACGACATATTTTGAACAATATGTATGTGCTGGGTGGAAAGCATTTTTGCTTGTACAAATTAAAAGAAATTTATAACAAGGAATTGGGCTGCATAAACGACCACAAATTATCTTTTCTTTAATTGTTGCTAAATTTCATAATTTTTTTATCAAAGCAATTGATTAAAAACACAGGTAGTAGATCTTAAGAAAATAGAAGATTTTTAAAAAATCATGTTTTTTTATTTTTAGAAGCATAGTGGCAAATATTTAAAAACAAAATATTGGATCATTTAGATAGAAAACGACGATACACTTCTTCATATAAAAAAAATCGAATAAATGGATCGATGGATTATTTTTGAAAAAATCGTTTCAAATTGAATCCATTGAAATTATTAATGTGAAATACTTGACACATGTGAGAATTCATTAACACTAAAACACTAACCGTGTGGCTTTTAGCTTCAATATTTTCGTATTCAGGCTTCAATATTTCGTATTTAGCTTCATTATTCCAGAAGTGTAACTTCATAATTATAGTAGTTACATTTTATAAAAATTGTCTGTGTAGTGTGAAGTTGTTTCTAAAAATAAATTTCCTAAAGTAGGTTCAAAAATTTCAGGTGACTTGAGAACTGCGTGATAGTTATTACATAATTTTTAAACAACAAATAAATTTGAAAAAATAAATAAATAAAGTTATTCTCATATACGACTCCAAAGTGTTTAAGTGTTTGATTATAGTTTTTGGCAAAACATGATTGGAGTTTAAAAAAATGATCGTAATGTTAACCAATGTCCAAATAATTTTTAGTTTCAGCCAGCCATTTTTAGGAAATTAATTATTTCCTAAAAGTAATAATACATTCCAAAATATAAGTGATTAAAGCACAAAATTATTGTTATTAAAAATTGTAGAATATACTTTATAAAAAAAATGCTTTTGAGATTTTCTTTATTATTCAAAACAAGTTTGTTAAATTTTCTTTAAATAAAAATAAGATATCCAAATAGGTTGTATTGAATTTCAAGGTCCTTTCTGTATAAAAAGGCTGCTGCAAAAAACAATATACATCTAAATTATAACGCATTTTAACATTAAGAAATGTATCATTAATTTGATAAATCAAAAAAATAAATTTTATTTCGAGTTCATTTCTTTCGAAAATAAATAACGTTCGAAAATTCAATCGTACATAACGTACAGTTACAAATGCACTGTTTATTATCGAATGCAAAGAAGTAAAAACATGTTCTGATCTATTTTTTTAATAATCGTGACTAACTAAGTGTTTTCTTTGCATTTATGGAAATGTTTATTTAATTGAACACATACTTATAGAAAGCACTGGTTTCGGACGAAAGGTTATCAACCTTGAAATCTGGTATTTTCTCATCGGTTATGTCTTGTGCAAGTGATTCATTCTTTTTCTATTTGCATAATTATATCTTGGTAATTAATATTTGAAAGTCAAATGCGAAAAGCTCGAAACAAATCAAGTCAAATAGAGATGAGCAATTTCTAATGATTTGATGACGCCGGCATGCTTAAGAATTTCAAATGACTGCAACATGAATTTGATGAAGAGAAAAAATAGTTTAGTTTTATAAGTGTATCCATTACTCCATTACTTATATGAATACAAGTCTACAAAATTTAATTTTTTGTTCAACCTTTCATAAATGTGCTTAATTTGGGCATCTGAAAAAAAGAGGTCGATTTTGCAAAATATATTGCTTTTTTTGCTGTATGGTGGCGCAGTTTTCAGTTTGAAAGGTTATTTTTAAAGCTTATAATTTTTAATCTGAGAAATTCTTAAAGTTCTTCTAATCTTAATGAAGTATAAATGCTGAATAAAAATTGCATGCATTAATTTTTCATAGAAATTAAATATTTCATTAATGAAATTGAAGCATATAATTCTCATAGTTTTTTTTCCTTCCATAATAAATTCTTGTAATGACATATTTAGTTCTGCCTTAGATAACTCGCCAAGAAATATAACAAAATATCGAACTGAGCAAATATAAATAGTGTCAGCTCAGGTTATCATATCAACGAATACGTTCTCTAAAAATAATGAACACGAAAAATATGCAGGATACTGAAAATTAAATAAATTATTATTAAAATTCTTTTTCTCCGTCTGTTTCTCTTTGGCGATAACGTCTTACGACAGTGTCTTTTATTGGCCAGACAGGAGAATCGTGTACATGACAGACATTCGCGCCAAGTTACAATAAGTCATCAGATGTGTGCAACTACTTTATTATTTTCTAATAACCCTAAAAGCGAAGAATGGATGCCTCAAAAGTGATAAATCGCTAAATTTCTGCCCTTACATTTTGAAGTTTCATAAACCCCAAACCAAAACAGCATCATGTTCTCACGTGATAATAAGAGTTTTAAAATAAAATGATGCGCATTAACACATAAAGCAAAAAATTCGATATAGATCATTTAAGTTATTTTCATAATTATTGAACTGTCGGATTTGAAATAATTCCCTTAAAGCTGACAGCTTATTTTTTTTTTCAACCCATATTTATTTATTTTTATGATTAAGAATTCACATTGTTTCTATTAGAGGAGAATTTATGGAAAATGTTACTATTTCATTTTTGTTAAAATTTAATATCGAAGCAATAAAAAATGATTTTTTGTTCAGAAACTTTCCATTTGATTAACTAGGATTGTACACATAGTCATAGAAATTCATTTTCTCATTTCAGCTAATTCTATTTTTGCAAAAAAAATAGGGGGGAGGGAATCTTTTTAACTACTCTATGTATAGAATTTTGTCCAAGACAAAAGATTATATAAAAATTTTCAAATCCTATATGTCAAATTATCTTCTCACCTAATTCAAATCAAACTAATTTATTTTTACTTGCAAATGACTGAAATAATTCAAAACTAGAACACGAATATCACGTTTGACACATAGTTCAAGAAGTTCCCCTTACATTGTATCTTGCATAGGATGAATTATTTATTAATATAATTAACTGATATGATTTTAAAATGTGATTACATGACTTTTCTCCTGAGTCATATTAAAATAAAAACCTTTTTTAAATTGCATTTGGTTGAGATAATTAAAAATTAGAATAAGATTGTCACCTTTAACTAATAGTTAACGAGGTTTCCCTTTGTATTATAGCTTAGTTAAGGTGAATTATTTATCAATATAGTTAACTGATAGAATCGATAAAAATGCGATTAACTCTAATATATTAAAATATGCTTTATTCCATAAAAAAATTTTGCTTCTTGGTTTTCGTGACATAAAATACAACATTTTGAAAATGGGTTAATAATAATGCAGAAATGAAGTTACCACCCTGTTTACATGAAGCGGTCACACCAGTGATTCTTCAATCCTAGAATTAAAACTCTCGGTTGTGACCTTTAGTGAGGTCAAGTAAAAAATCAGTAGAATCGGGAATACTCGAGAAAATTGTTCTAAATTTTCAGTCTCTTATAAATAATAAAAATAAAAAATCCAGCATGATTTAAAAGTTTTTAACAACATTCTCTTTACTTTTATATGTAAACGAATTTTCTTTTAACTATAATTATTTCATTTTCTTGATTGTTTTCGAACTTTGTTATCATGATAAAATCTTTTTGGCACAAATAGGGTTGCGAAATTTTTACCGTCGAAGATAGGTTAATAATAGAGGAAATGTAAGAATTTGTAATGTGATGAATATTAATTTATCTATCAATACAAATAAAGAATAAAAAACGATTCTAGTTTATCTCAAAGAAAATCTAAACTGGCCAAAATTTATAAACCCAACACTTATTGTTTTATCTACTAGAAAATACTATTTGATTTTTTATTCTTTAGAAAGAAAAAAAAAAACTTCTCAAAAATTATATTTATTATTTTATGTTTGTGCAGAAGAAGACAAAATACAGAAGAATACAACTATTGCTTTTAGGAGAAATGTCATTTTTTTGTACATTATTTTATCTTTTTTTTATACTGCTAAAGCGTTGCCCTACGTAATTGCTAAGTAAAAAGCAATACTTTTTTTCTGCTCAAAAAGAAAAAAATCATCTTTCCAAGGCGCCAAATGGTACACTTCAATCCAATGATTGACAGTTAAGCAGGAGCAACTTGTTTAAGGCAAAGATAGTTAAAAACCGATCTGCTAGTAATAAAAAAAAATAAGAAAAATGTGAAAGAAAAAAAATTTCACTTCTTGGGAACATATCATCCGATGGTTTCTATAAAAATGCAAATAAAAAAGACGAAGTGCGCTGGGATCTGCGATGTGTTTGTAAACAAGGCGAGAACTTGAGGCTCCGCTTCGGCGATCAGATTGTGCGAATTATGGCGATTTTCATCACTCGTAACCGAAACTAGAGTGCCAAAAATATAAAAAAAAAATGTGCCAACTCATGGCTTGTTTGGAATGCGCCAGACGTAGATGGCGCCAATGATTTTGGGAATTTTTATGATTTTCAGCACTTAACTTTGGTGAGTTCTTTGTTCAGCTCAATGCATGAGTAGTTTTAATAATTTAAGCCTGACAAAGGATGTAAAATGTTTAATCATGAAATGTTATTTCTCGCGTTATCTGTGATTAAAATAATGACGCCGTATAACGAGTCAAAAATAAGAAACAGTTAAGAAATATCTGAAGTGCATGTAAACAACGTAAGTTGAATGTTCTGGAACGTGGAGCAGTTACATAACTTATTTTGAGAGCAATGAAGTTACACCACTTTAATTTAATCGATGTTTTCCGGTTTCGATCTCTCCCGGTCAAGGTTAAAATCATACGGAGATTATGGAGTAGTTAAAAATTTGTGTATAACAGTCAGTGGCGGTACTAGAGATTATGTATGTTCCATTAAATGTTAAGAATAATGATATTTTTTTTCTTTTGGATGGTTAATGCAATAGTAGTGATTGTATGCTTATGTGATTATATTTCAGAAGCTGAGCCTAACTACGGCAGAAGCATACGGAGTAACTATCCAAATCCCCCAAAAATCAAATAGGAAATTTATTTTACGTTTAATGAATTTTTTTAACAAAATATCAGTACAGTGTAAAATCCGTGAGTTTTATGTTAGCTGCTTCAGTAATATATAAATAATTACAGCTAAATTTTCAGTACATATATGCAGTAATATTTAATATATGAATAATTACAGTAATATATAAATAATTCATAATCATATGAAACACAAAAATCTATATTTCCTAATTCCATAGCTTTCTAGGGCGGAATTTTGCTAAATTTTCACAATTACGACGGACAAATTTGGCCAGTCAAAAGCCTGAATTTTTACATACCGCAAAATGCGATATGTTTACAAAAATATGTGTTTAAAAATTATACAATATTTAATTCTTCACTACTGAAGTAGTGAAGCAAAGGGCAGGGGGGGCAAAGATATATTTTTCCTGCCCCCAATTAGGCTAAGTCGGGCCCTACTCAGAACCACTTAAGATACTGGATCTCTACATTTTACTGTTTCATGCCACAAAATAATAATTTCATAGATTGCAGTTGTTATTGTTTTTATTTTATCACCAGTTACCAGAAGCTCTATTATAAATCGTTCTTCCCATATAGGTTTGTAATTCCTTTATAGCAAGGTATCATATCACATAAGATCTCGCCCTGTTTAAGAATCATATGACAAATTAAATGCAACAGTTCAAAATACTTTTCATCAATCCAATTTATAAATTATTTTTAGATGCAGAATTCGAAAGTTTTTATTCGAGTTCACCTGTTTAGAAATTATATTAATGTAAATTCTATGCCCGTGAAAGTCAAAATTATCAGCCATTTTCCTTCTCTACCAACTATTTTTCCAGTTGAAGGAATTTTTATCGTATTTAAATCTTAAGTCAAAAATTCAATATTTTCTAAATTAGGCTATATATATATATATACAATTCTGAAATTACTACATAAAAGGTGTAAAAATAAAGCATTTATAGTTTCTTATTAATCGATATTTGAAGTCCATTTTTTTCTTTTCAAAAATCGAATTTAAGGCAGTTTTTGGAGAGGAGAAAAAGAAATTCAAAAGTGTTTTTATTGAATTTTAAAATATTAATTTTTTGTGTGTTAGCTCAATTGCTTATTGTAATTTACTTTTTTTTGTTTGCTTTACTTACATTTGTTTAATACGTACGCCGAAAGAAAATTTTTATTAACTGGATGATATGTTTATTTTTGAAGGAAAATATGGGGAAAGCATCAAAATGCAATCTAATAATTCTAATACAAAACTTATTATATTTTTAAATAGTTGAAATTTTCGAAAATTTAATAGATGCTGTTCTTAATTTTTATATAAATATATAAATTTACTTTATTTATTTATTTACTATTGGTGTTATAATTTAAAATTTTTTTGGTGTCTTTTTCATTAAAATTAATTGTAATTCTGCTTTAATTACAGACTGAAATTTCAAAAGTTTTGTAATACGATGCACGAATTATACTATCTAAATTATTAGCATATTGATTTTAGTCTGTTTGTGTACCAAGAGGTGAAATTCAATGCACTTGGAACAACATTTTTTTTCACGTAACTTGTGTGATAAATGCTGTGCTGTAGTTTTTCTATGGAAATTTATTTTATTCCTAGAATATCTTGATTCTAGTGTTCTATCACTGTTTCATATCAAATATAAATCAAATTAAACTTTTACTTTACGGCTCAAAAACCTTTTCTGTTCTTTTTGCCTTTATCCAATTTATGCAAAATTGGTGAATTATCTGATAAGATTCTTTTAAACATATGTATCTATTTTTACTTGTAAACATATTTTACTAAATGAATTTGTAATATTTAATTATTATTATTCTTTGTATTCTGACACCGAAGCTGGATATTTTGATTTTTTTTTTATCATGTGATAACATAATCCTGTTTTCGTGAGGAGGTTTTGAATAATTGAAGCTCGAAATCGTGTTGGCAATGAATGGCAATATCCATCAACATCTTTTAATCGCATATATTTTTTACCTGCTTTTACCAGTATTCCATTATTATTATGTATGCATCTTGGAAAGCAGATGCGTTTTTAAAAGGCTGCCCTGTTTTTACTAATATTGCTTTATTTATATTATCTATATTGCTTATATTGCTTTATTATTATCCTTCTTTGACAGCAGATGCGTTTTTAAAAAGCTGTATATGACATAATAGCTGTTATTTTGAAGGAATGTAATTTTTTTTGGAGGAAATTAAATAATTTAATTTTATAATGTGTTCAAAAAATTTCACTCGCGTTTAATAACAGTTTTGATACAAGTATTTTCTGTTTTCCCCGTTATATAATGTTACTTCATTCATTCTTAAGTGAGAAATACTGAAAGATTTGACTCCTGTTCTGAGATTAATCCATTATGAAACTATTTTATGGTCTCAGAAAATCGCAGTTTCTGTTTACAAAAATATTGTTTTCATAAAAATTCCTTATAAATTAACGCGTTTAAGAATTTATTGATAGATAGTTTTCATTGAAAATAGCATATTGTATACTATAGAGAGAGAGGGAGGAAGGGACAAATAGAGACCGATAGTAAAGGATTGTGATTGTTTCAAACCGATTTTAACTGGTTAATGACTTAAATTAAGACAAATAATTACTTAAAAAATAATATTCTCACATGAGAACTTGAAATTTGCGATAGTAGATTTCATTTTTACTTTTTGTATTTATTTCATTACTAGCTATTACCTGCGACTATGTTAGCGAGGAAATTTTGATGTATGTGTACGAAAAACTATCAAACTATGACAAATAAAATAAAAAATTAAACCTGACCTAAAAACGGTACATTTAAAAGTATAAGCATATACGAAAAATATATAACATAAATACAATTTAATACCAAAAATGTAAAAATAATCAAGTTTATTGTTTATTTTAAACAATCAAATTGTTTTAAGTTAGTTTTTACAACTAACGTAAAAACAATTTATTACATTGTATACCCAAAATAAAACAAAACAGTAAATCAAGTCCTCATTTCTTTAAAATCAGGTAAAATCCATTTTATTTACTGATCGAGATTGTGATAGCTACAACAGCATTATACATATAATTTTTAAACTTTTAATTTAAATGAAAACACAGCAGTGAACAATCACGCGCGAACTTTCAACGCCAGCTGGCCTAACGCACATGTCTGACTTCCCTACTCCAGTAGGGCTAACACTAGGCAGATTAGAAAATTTTATTTCCTTAATTCTGCTTTCTTTAAATTTAAAAGTACTTCAGAATAAATCCGAAAGATCGATTAATTAACAACAATTGATTTTAAATACATCAAACACAAAGAAAAATAATAGAATCGTTTTAAATAATCGGTCAAAATTCTCCTAACCTCAACTCTGTTGGGGAAAAACTGGAGCCTTACTTATCTTTGGCGGGATTTGGCCACAGCTTTTTGGCGCGAAAGTTAGTTTTTAAATAATAAAAAATTAACCACTCAATGAACCGGAATAAAAAGTAGCTTATGCTCTATTCCTGACTATAATCTAACTTTGTACTAAATTTCATCCAATTCTGTTCAGCCGTTCTGCCGTGATTGAATAACAAACATACAATTTTTCATGCAATTTTTAATGACAATTACCAGAATGAAAAATAGCACATTTCCTATATCAAGTAGTGTTTTTAAATAATAGTATATAAAAACTCTTGGAGAAAAAAGATCTTCAAAAGTTATCATTTTCTAATTAATAATAGTATTTTTAAAATTTTATATACTTTTATGAACTTTTGAGTTATTTTAATGTTATAGTTTAAGTCTTTTTTTAATCACTAATAATCTATTATTACTTACTGATCGCTCCGCTAGATTTTAAATATCAATAACTTTTTTTCCTTTAAAATGTTGTGTTTACTTAAGCTGCTATTTTCTATATAATAAAATACCACACTATATCTTTTCAAAAAAATAAATTAAAAGTATACTTAACAAAAAAAATTCTAAAAGAAGGAAAATCAAAATAAATTACCGATTGATGATGATAATTTTATAACAATTTAAATTTCTTTCTCCCCATATCCATCAAGTTAAGTATACTGAACTAAAGAGAAAAAGATTTTTTTTAAACTGAAAAACAGTTAAAAATATGGAAAAACTACGGTTTGAATGCATATTTCATTTATTTTAAATATGATATCAGTTGTCATGGAAACATTAAAAGTGCCAATTATTTCTTCGGTTTCTGATTGGAAAAAAAAGTATGTATTCCATTTTCTTATTCATGAAAATAACTTCTCACCTGTTACATTCGAATTAAATAAAAATAATTTTATGTTTCATCCGCATTCCTGTGATAAAAGAATCGTTTGAAAATACTTGGAGGTAATATATCTATATGTATTAAAGTTTTTCCCACATTGTATTTTTATTCTGGTAATAATTATATACATTACTTGTGAGGGCAAATTTTCAGGAAAAAAGAAGCTATCGTAATTATTCCGTTTTCTTTATTGTGAAAGGAAATTAAATAAGTTCGATAAGTTGCAAAAATAAAATGAAATTTAATGGAATTCTCAGAAGAATGCCGCTTTTATTCAATAGATTCGAAAATAATGAAAATGGAAGAGTTCTCAGTGAAAAAGTTAACAAAACAGAAATAGTTTCGAATTCTATAATAAAGAATATATTTTTTTCTATTATTTCATTTAAATTGCTTTGCCTTTCGTAGTTTAAAATGTCAAATAGGCCTTAATATATTAGTTAAGGCCCATTTGAAGCACTGAAAGGTATTTCGTAATTAAAAACAGAATTCGTAATTTTAATTTTTATAACAATCTGTAATTACAAATTATTTAGTTTCGACTTATTTAACATATGTAAAGATACAGTTTTATGATCACTCAATTCTTGATTAAGATCTGAAACTTGTGTGTTCCGATAACATTTTCTTAATATTACCGGAGTTTAATTATTAATTAACCGATTAATTTTTATTTTTTATTTCTATATAAGTGATACCATGTGATAAGAAATTTGAGAATAGTTGTTTTCATGATTCATTAATATTTATGATCTGGTGAAACATGTTCATAAATAAAAAATTAAAATATTAAAACTAAAACGTTTTTTAAAGAATCACTTTATTAAGTGGAGTGGAAAATAACTTTTTATGAATGTGAATTTCATAACGATTTCTTAATTGTTTGAGGGTTGAAAAATATTTTATAAAATGAAAGTAAGTCATGAATATTTAGCCGAGCGTACAGCGTAAGAAAAATATCGTTATCACTCATTAAAATTTAAATTTATTATAAATACTAATCACTTTAGGCAACTAGCTGGTTCGTAGGAGATATTGGTTATCTTTAATTTTAGTTTAATTTTTATATACAATTTCTAATCAGTGATACTAAAATATTGTCAGATACTAGTGATATGTTCTATTAATTATTTACATATGCTCTTTTCATTATATACGTATCACTGACTCTCCGACCAGTTCGAAGGCACACGTATAATAAATGCTGAATAACTGAACAATCGCAACTGCAGCACTGGCTGGAATTGTAGTTGAGTGCTAAGGGCCATCACCGGCCACGGTACAAATCTTCCTTAAGGAAGTACGTCCAATCACCAGTGGGAGGAGCCGACATCAACCTTTTCATGTATCCTCTAGTGTGGCGAGATCCAACCACCATGCTGGAAGCATCTCATACCTCATTCTGAAGTGCCCTTTCCGTGTGGGTAGTACATTATATTTATGAAACTTTAATAGATGTTCTAATAGAAGCCAGTCCCTTGACATCGCCGTGCTATTGAAAATGTTAATTTTCTATTCACATATCTTCTAAATTTAGCGATATTGTAAATTCACATTTTTTTTGTTATCTTTATATATTTATTTATTTATAGCAAATCACACAAATATTAAACAGAAACCTTATTCTTTAGTTTTCAACAATGGGACGGAAACATCACGCTATCAAATAGTTGATTAAACTAAGATAACGTGAAAACATTCAAGAGCAAAAATGTAATCTTTTGAAGAAAATCAGGCAAAGACATATTTTTAAAAAATTGCCAGAATTCAGAAGCAAAAAAAAAAAAAATCTCGCGATTCTTAAATCGGTATCATGAAAAAAAAATCTTACAATTTTTTTGCTATAATTTTTTTTCTAGGAATAGTTCATTTACTTTCTTATGATATTTTTTTTGGAAAATTTTAGAGGGAAAGCGTCAAAATTATTCCTAAGTTTTAATTATTTAAAATTTTAATTAAAGTTTCAAAAAATTCCGAAAATTTGGGGCTTTAGTCTGTACAACATCAACATACATATATCTTTATTATTGTTAGAGATGATAAAAAATTCTAATTAAGTTTTGTTAATAATTTTCTGTCGGAATCTTGTCTAATTTTGATTTTGTTTTAACCCCTTTCAAGGCAATGGTCAATATGTTCCCCACCAAATTCATCATTATGTGTGTGAAGTTATGTAACTTGGCATAAGTTCGGACAAATTTTTCAATAAGATAGAAATTTAGATTCTTTAGTCCCTTATCTCACACAAAATGACTTATCTTGACTTGTTACTTAATTAGTAATTCACACAATTAATCAATTGAATCTAATCTAATTTACTTAATAAGCTAAATAAATCACTAAGCCAGTCGCAATCCTAAAAATATTTTAGAATACCATGAATAGAAAATAATGGCATATTGAAGGGTTAAGTTTATACGTCTAATAAAAAAAATTATTCACTATTTACTTCAGTAAAATCATGCTTTATAAAAAGTTTTTATTTTTAAGTATATTTAATTTACGGCATTCATGATTTTAATTTACTGTCGTAATTACTTTAAAAACAATATAGAGAGTGACAATGCAGACTTGAAAAAAAAGTCTGTTTCTCGTCTTCGGAAAAAATGGTTATAAACCTGAATAAGGATTTATCATCATTATGTCATCAGCCATTTATTCTATAATAAAAATAGTGTTTAGGACTGACTATGCTAATACTTTAATATACATAGGCACGTCTATTAGTTTGATTTTAAAAAAAAAATTTTAGAAGTTATTTTGAAGATACAAATAACTTATTAGACTGTCAACAAAATTGTAAAAAAAAAAAAAAAAAAAAAAAAATCTATGTAAGCAAGAATTGTTAGAATGACCATCATGTCTGAAAGTAAGATTTTTGAACAAGGAAAGAAATATTGTTCCATGCTCCTTATTATGTTTTGCTCATGCGCAATCAATAATTATATTTTATGAATAGAACGCATTTTTTTCTCTTCTCAACATAATGCCCTGAGCTACATCTAAATAATTATTATTTTCGTCTCTTCGATCACTGAAATAAGTTTCTCTAATTGTGATTCATTTAAAAGATTGCTTTGCAACGGATTTTTAGAAAACGTAATCTATTTCTTCGACTTAAAAAAAGACACCTATTATTTGTGCTTTAAATAACTTTGATTCTATAATATATCATCTAAAAGTAACATTTTCCGGTTGATAGGTGGCTTCCTTTTTCCTTCCTGGGAGTTCTGTTGTAATAGACCATTTCCGTCAATTTATCTTTTAATATCGATTATCCCTAGATGATGCTAAAACCATTGCATCTATACAAGTCGATTTATTTCTCCTCATATTCATATGTTTTGATACAAAGAAAGTATTTTATAAATAGATATTAACTTAATGGTTGATATTATTAAAGTTTAATAATCGTAACTAGCTGCTTAATACTTTTATACTGGCTTTGAGGATTAATTTCAATCCCAATTTCTTTCTTTCTTTTTCTTTTTTTTTTTTTAACTAAGACAGGCCTGAATTCATCATTCTTTCTTTTATCTTTAGATTCATCCCTTTGTTTTTAAATGTTTCCTAATGTCATATTTCCTCTTCGTTCTCCAAAAATCTCTATCTAAAGCGGTGGCGTGGGCTGTTGGTACAATCAGGTTCGAGATCCATTTTCAACGAAGAATCGTCGTATAAGCATATCTAGTGCATTTAAATCCATCAGGGCCAACTGCCCTCCTTGTGTGATACGGAAGTTTGCTGAGGTACCAGCTGAGATGTCTTTCTTGTCATCCAACCGTGGTTCAGAATTACTAGAAACGTCCCGAAATAGCCCTAGTGTTGCTGCCTTTACGACGGGAACATTAGTATAACTATACTAAATCCACTATTTAAAGAAGTTTTATTAATAATATTTAGGGCTTAGATTAGCTTAAGAATCAAACGACTCAGATGAGTTTAATATAGTTTGTAGAATTTATTTTTTATTTTACAATCTGTTTCATTTTTTATGATTGGGCGAGTACTATACTTTAAAAATAAAAACACCACTGAAATAATACCGAAATAACTTATGATGGAAGCCAGGAGTTAATAATGCAGATAATCAATTCATCTGTTAAGGAAAAAGATTTCAGTGTTATCCTTAGGATTATTTCATGGAACCGAGATGTATGAAATTTAATTCTAATTAAAACAAATATAACCTAAAATCTAAAGTGGCATCACTCTCATCATGATATTTGTTATTTCAAACCAATATGCATTTTGAAAGTGTCCTATGTTTGTTGAAGGTATTTTCTTTAACATTTAGATCTCAGCGCTCTACTATCTCATTAGCTTTTGGGCATGTGAGACTGTCACTTAGTGCAGGAATTAGGAGAAATCAAATTCTATAATCCCCCCCCTCCAGTTCAATTATTTATGTTTTATGATATTCGATGTGATCGATATCACATTCTCACGCACCTTGGAAATAAACATATCACATTTTAGATACTTTTGATCTGGGCAATAGTTTATAGGTTATATAATTTCTTTTGAAATTATCAGCAAAATTTTTAAAAAAATTAATGCATAGTATAAATATTTCGCATAAAAGTATTTGTAGCTTATCTCTCCTAATTATTCGATATTTTCATATGCAATTCTTATTTATGCCGGACAATGGTGACTTTATCTTCCTTCATAACCAAATGCTTCCTACAACATAATTTCAGAGGGTAAATTGTACTTAAACTAAAAAAAAGTTTAATATAAAATACGGTCTATACAATAAATTATCGTCTTCAAAAACTATTTATGAAATCCCAAAAGTTAAGGTTTTTCGAAAGTTACATAATAATTTTTAAAACGAAATGCCTTTGATTTGAGGGGTTAAAATAGATAAATCCTTCACTTACAATGACGTGTTTGACATCGAATGACTGAATTCGCATACAATGATGTGAATCGTGCATAGAATGACTGAATTTTAATTATAAATCTGCTGTTAAGTGTAAGTATTAAAATGCAAAAATCATTCAGAAAAGCTTTAATGATAAGGCTTTAATGTAACCTTTATATTATTAATTTTATGGAATTCCTTATATCACTATAGGAATTAAAATAATAATAAATACCCCAAATAGGGTGTGGCATTTAACTAGGGAGTTAAATAAATTAGTATACCAAGAGGTTAAAATTTAACCATGCCTTTCAGAATCGGAATTTAGAATCTTATCAAATAAGTTCTTTTTTCAGTTTTTTTTATAAATATAAACTAAATGATTCCATCCAAAAAATGTCCTAAATTTTATTCAAAAGTAGGGACAAATCCGGATATTTTTTTACAATCCTCAACTAATATTCTAAATTCAGATATCATCCGGAACATAAGATCATTTTAGAGTGACATAATTGTTGAATAGCTTATAAAAATGCTTGAGAAACTCAACTATTTGAGTTAATTTCTGTTTGTCTTTCATCTATTGTGTAATCGGATTACCATCTGAAATCGGATTCTCATCCGAGTCACCAGGTTACTTTAGTGCGTTCTGACTGCTGAGTTTCTTACAAAATAAGCCAAAGAATCTCAACTACTCTAACTCATTTATTTAACTCTTCTTTGCATGATTTTTTTTCTTTTTATGTAAAATAAGTCAGGTTTATATAATAATTTATTTTTGTATAAAATATATATATTTATTTTTGTAATAAATATATAATATAATTAAATAACAATATGATAGAAATATCCATCAATATATAAAGTTACATATTAAGTTCAGTACGAAATCTTCAATGTCCCTCTCTTCTAAATTTTTTCCACTCATTTTCGCTTTTATTAGCAAAAAATATTTCAGATTAGCTGCAAAAAATTTTGAAGAAATCGCGCATTTCTTCCCACCACTACAAACAGCATAATGACAATTGAAACACGCTTAATTGGCATTTAATTTTTTTCATAGCCTCGTTTCATATTATGCACTGGGCGTGAAAAAAAGTTACCATCAACAACTAATTTACAGAATACCTGTTTTCAGTCCAATTTTGCTGTTCACTAAATGT
This sequence comes from Argiope trifasciata, assembly GCA_026543055.1. NCBI lineage: Eukaryota > Metazoa > Arthropoda > Arachnida > Araneae > Araneidae > Argiope > Argiope trifasciata. The sequence goes on from JAPMOQ010018920.1 coordinate 205,178, forward strand.
TTTGATGGAAATTTCCATCGTCATAACCGTTATTTAAGACGAATTTATAGCCTATAAAGGAACACAAAAATTATTAATTCCCTAAAATTCACCTCTGCATCATCTGTTAGCAATTTTTTTAAATAAACATTTATAAAACTATAAATTTGGTGAGATGAGAAAGTTTAAAAAATTAAAAGCTTTTAAAAATAATTTTTTAAAGCTATCCATAAAAGCAAGTCGGATTACAGGTTTTTACAGTATTAATCAGTTTACATTATGAGACTTCTCTTTTAAAAATTAATTAATTTAATTTTATATTCCGACACATTTCTAACTTATTCAAAATGTTATTTGTTTATTTAGATGAATTATTTTTATTTTGGTATTTTTTTTCGAAAACTTTATTGATTAAAATCCTAACTGCGCGGTATCATGTTTACTCAGTTTCATTAGTAGTAGATGCTCGTAATCACAATAACAGTTAAGTAACCAATGAAACAAATAGAAATTCGAAGAATTTTGTGGTAAGTATCATTTTAAAATAATAGAATTAATATTTTTCTTTTCAAATTTATTGGGAAATTCGTCTGTAAGTGATATCAATGTTTATATACAGTTTTATTTATAAGTAGATACTCGGTATCACAACAACAATTAAATAAATGAAATAGATAGAAATATGAACAATTATAAAGTAAGTAATACTTAAAAAGGTAAAAGTTTTTTTTCTTCTAATTCACTGGATAACTTGGCTGTTGACGATATCCTTGTTTATATACAATTTATTTATAAATAGATGATGAATAACACTATAGCAAATAAGTGATCTTGATGAAACTGCTAGCAAGTAATATTTTGTAAGTTCACAGATTGTTTTCTTCATATTTACTGAACAACTTGATTGTTGACGATATCCATGCTTATACACAGTTTTATTTTTAATTAGATGCTCGGTAGTACAATAACAGTTAAATGAACTTAATAAAATAGATAGGAATGGGAACAATTATAAAGTAATACTTTAAAATTTCATAGATTTTTTTTTCATTCAAATTCACTGGACAACTTGGCTATTAACATTTTTTTAAGTAACTGCCAGTTATTTTTTCTTTGCAAAGCGACCCACTGAATTAAGCTTCCTTTATCTGGACTTCTATTTATAATTTTAAAACTCTTAACCCTCTGCATTTTAAGTACATGCATCTATCAGCACCGTATCAGTTTCGAATGAACCCGTAACGAGTCTGGAAACCAACTGCCCATTACGACGCGTAACCCACGCATTTTGAGATAGCCAAGTGAATTTGTGAGGCTGTTTGTTTTTACGTCCAAAAGTAACTACGTTTCAACACGTCACCGATACATCCGCTCTCTTCAGGGGATAATGGACTCGTTTGCTATGGATATTTTACTTTGCTTTTTCACCCGCACCCTCGTTTTAAATGGATGAGATACAGGAATGAAGAGTTGAGATTCCTAAAATAGACCGATGCTTCCGGCGGGATGTTATCTCAAAAAGATGGAGATATCGAATGAGAGCTGACGTAATGCATCCTTGACCTCTGGGGCTAGGCCTGACGAGGATCTGCTACATAAATTTTCATCTTCTTTTAAAAAATCATTAAGAATACATTTTCATCTCTGCCAAATGTATTCGTCTGTAAAATCTTAATGGCTGGGATTGCACAATGGCTGAAACTGAAAGTCAGCATACATTAACCCACTCACCTTCATAAGATGCGATGTCTAAATCTTAATAGCTGTACATGTTTTTCCACCTACCGTTGTTCGTTTTTAATTGTTATTTTGCATTTTGGCGTGAAGCAAAAGATAGTAAATGTGTCAGCAAATAATTTAGTGAAAACTAAAAGTAATGCTTGTATTCAAACTATTAACTCTTTATTATCAACTGTGGCGACCAGGCAGCTAGCAAATCTTAATTATCTATAAAATGGTCTGGTAAATATTTTATGTAATATCATTGTCAATTAAATACTGTATGTGACTTTTCATTGTCAATTAAATACTTGTTGTAACTTTCTTTTTAATAGCTACTTCATCAAAATATTTTTAAGGATCAAATTTTGATATATGAAATATAATTCAATCATGCATTTATAAAAACCTCAAGCCCGTAATGTACTATAGGTCTCTCTATTTATCTGTCACTCCCGCAAAACTAAATTAAAGTGGAGATGATTAAGCTGTAATTAATGTAAAAACTTTTTTTTACTGAAACTATTAATCTTTTTTTAATGTCAACATGACAAACAGGGTCCATCAACATTTGAGTCTTATGTGTACAACAGAATCATTTTCATATTTTATATAATATCTCAAGAATTATTCAACAAAAATTTCTCAGATTCCCCTCTTTTATTGAATAGTGACATTCAAATATTTATAAATCAGTCCGTTTTAAAGACTAACATAATTGATCTCTTTTTATTTTAAACATTAGTGTCTGAAAAATATCCTGTTAAATATGATTCACAGAGCAGAGAGGATAGAGATAAAAGCTAAACTTTCTTCATTTATAAAAACATTATTAGACATGTTAAATACTATGTAGTTATTTGCTTCATTAGACCCTCATTATAGATTTATTTCCGTTATTAAAGTTTTACAAATTAGCCGTTGAGCCTTGAATTGAAAAGGTTTCATATGTATATGAAACTTTTAGTTTGAGCTAAGACTATAAATTTTTGAAGTATATTGAATTTACTAATATTAATTATAAAAAGGATTTTATACCAATTTTTCTTTTCAAGTTTATTTTCAAATCATTGTCATATTATATAATTCAAATTAACCTTTCTTTGCATGATGATGGAAATTTCCATTATAATATCTAATGAACAAAAAATTGTACTCAAAACAGATGTACTGTAAACTGTGGCTGGCAACTTTTTTTTCACTACTGTTACGCAATAAGGAACATAACTGTAAAAAAAATGCCAATGTCACAATCATTATAGCTGATGTGAACTTGTCATTCTGCCATTTATTGTGGTTGGAAGAAACGTTTTTTGAATATTTTTATAACGCTTGATTATTTTTATAACTAATCTGCAACTTTTTAAATTAATAAAAGCGATAATGTGTAAAGAAATTTAGAAGAGAGGGCCACTGAAGATCTTGTACTGAGCTTAACATATAAATTTATTCGGTTGGGGAATAAGTTACTAGCATTTTATATTTACTTTGTTTTCCAACGATTTTTTTGCTGTTTGACAAAGTGTACAATATTCATTCAATAGAGCTCTTTCTGCTCTACAAAACTGTGCTGATCGTCTTTTCGAGTAATTTAATTTTTAATTACTTTTAAGGCTTAGAAATGGAATAGCCAGGATGTAAAAATCAACATTTTCGACACCTGCTCTTCTTCGCTGTTCATCTAGGCCAAAAAACTGCTTAAGCAGCACGGGACATTTGCAACGAATATGGTGAAGGTGTCATAGGCGAGTCTGCAGCACGGAAATGTCAATCCTGACCTCCATCCAAAGAAGACCATGATCTGCGTTTGAGGGGAAGGGGGGACTAGGAGGGCATGGTGTACTGGGAAATGCCCGAAAGGAATGTCATGGTCACCAAGGGGTTCTACATAGCCCAGCTACACCACATGAAAGAGGCTATGCGACTAAAAAGACTCCATCGACCAAACCATACTCCTTCACTAAAACGGCAGGCCCCATGTTGCACAAATGTCGTCAAAGCCCCCCATCTTTCAGCATCCCCCGTATTCTCCGGTTCTTAAGCCGTCTAATTACCATCTTTTCCAGTCCCTGTCGAACTATGTGAGGGGCGTTACCGTCGACAATAAAGAGGGCCTTAAAAACTAGACCGAGTGATTTTTGGCAGAATGGCATCGACAAATCGGTCGAGAGGTGGGAGGAGGTCATAAACAACAGCGGAGAATACATAATCAATTAACGGATTGTTATTACTAATGATTTTCTTTAAAAAAAAGTCTGTGATAAAAACGCTACGAACTTATTCCCCAACCCAATACATGATGATGTATATTTCCATCATACTGTTTTTTAATTATTGTAGACTATGTATTTATACTAGGATTTTTCGAAACATTTTCCCATTAACTTAGGTTTCTGAATAATATCTCCCTAATTTATTCCATAAAAAAGAAACATAATACAAAAGGAATTTTATTAAACTTAAAATACAAGTGGAAGAAAGATAAGATAAATTTAATAAAAATTACTTTAAAAATACACTTTTATTAGTATTCTAAAAAACTAAATTTTTATAAAGTTTTTTCGTATACCATTTTCCGAAAATGTGTTTTTCGAACTCAGGAAAACCTGGAGATTCGGCAAAATCTCTGTTTCGAATTTTTTTGTCGACTGCTATACTTTTTCTATGCAATGCAGTACGTATATAAGAAAGTGATAATACGCTTATACAAAATTTGAAAACTCTAGCACATCAGGAAGTAGGTGAAAAATAGATCGCAAAATTCTATCTTTACAAACATGAAACATCTCAATTTTAAATAAAAATGAGTAAAAAATTAATTTAACGCAGTGGCGTGATTGTCATGCTTTATCATATGGGTTCCTCTACATTCAAAGCCCCGCTTTTTTCAAACTTGTAGAGATAAACATTGGAGAGGCGAGATAAACGTGTCACCTTGTCAAGACAGCAACTGATAAAGTCGTTCGGATACCAACACTACAAATATGAAGTTATCAGCGATGAAGAAGTATTTTCTCAGAGAAGAAGAAAGCATTTCTCAGACGCAACAACAACAAAAAGTCGTTTATCAAGGAAGCCGTGGCAAGACAACAGGATCTCGAGCCGCACAGTTACCTGTTGCTTCACATGTCTGAAATATATGAAGTTCTGTTTCGGATCTGACGTGTGTGATCTTGAAGCATTCTTTATGCTTTTTCAGGCGTGTAATATTTAGGCAAAAAAAATTTAAAATTTTTTATTTACAGTAAAATCTTCTTATTCGTGCTTCCTTCATTCGCGTTTTCACTATTCGCGGATTTAAAAAATGCGACCCAATCCCTATATTCGCGGCTAAAACTTTCTTTATTCGCAGATCTTTTAAGTACATACATAATAATGAAAGGATTCCAATAGGTATCCAACCCAATATCCTTTGTAAATGCCGTCGAATGGATTAATAAAAAAAGTAAAATAGATCTTATTACAACTTTGCCTAAAGTATGTTGTTAAATGATATCGCCGAGGACTTTGACATAAGCCGCCATAGCCGTGATCGGTGTTTTCGAGAATGTAAACAAACAGAATGAAAGTAACCTTATTACTCAATGAATAAAGTATCTTTGTAGAATTAACGACTAAGAAATAAGGTAGAACTAACGATTAAGAAATGGAAATTGACTCACCTCATTCCGAAGATTCATTTGAATCTGACGCAAAGAAAGCAGATCTCAAAGACTATTTTATCCATTTTAATGTAACGATTAAAGACTGGAGCAAATTATACGAATACAGAATGGACGACTCAATTGAATACAAAATCCACCGGAAACATGAATAAGAAAAATGAATAGACAAGAAATAATAATTTATTATATATTATTTTGTCACCTCGAAACGTATCCCCGATAACCCCATATAAATTACCATTCCGTATTCACGGTTTCTGTATTCGCGACATATTTATGGAACATATACGCCGCGTATAAGGGGCTTTTACTGTATTTATATTTTGACCATTCCAATCCAATAAAATATTTGAAAAGCTGGAAAGAATAATTTATTGAAATAAATATTTAATAGCACCAGAATATATTCTTTTAATTGCAAAATCTTTTTAACAATACTTACTGAATGGTTTCGATATTCGGGACTTCAAGGTTCAGTTTTATTTTTAAGATGAGAGATGCTCTTCTTCCACTCAAGATTCGAAATATATATATAATGATGTTTTTAAATCTAATTTCAAATTTAATTAATTTTCTATTTTTCATCTTAAATTAGTTCATGTTAACTTTATTCTACAATGTTCTCTTAATCCCTATTCAGTTTCCACTTTTTTACTGAATTAATTCTTACACACTCTCTAGAAAACTGATAAATTTTGCATTTACCACACTTGGAGAGAAGGGGTAAAAGTCTCTAATGTTTACAACATTCTTTTCTACCCAAATCTCATGCTAAAATCACTGAATGGAAAAATTTCTGTCACTTTGTTTTTCTATCGCAATGTAAAAAGTCGTCATTTTACTATCACTTCTCTCTTCGTTTAATGATAACTTCTCTGTCATTACGTAAATCGAAGTTAAAATTTCTTCTTTTTGGCCGAACACCTACAAAAAATTACGTTTGCATTTGTGTTTGTATGTTTTGCAGTGCATTAAAAATCTCAAAGCTCAAATGCCATCATATCACTTAAGGGATGTGAAAATTTGGAAAGGGAGAAATGACACCTGGCCACGATTAATTAGAAAAGGAAGAACTCTAAAATTACAATATGTGATACTAAATAATTCGGCTTAAAACTGTAAGTTTCATAATTAATTCTTACACACAGAAACATAGCAATAATAAATGCGGCTGGTATCAAAATAATGCTTTTCCTTTCTCTAACTTGTTTGATTTTTTGAACAATTGAACAAATGGAGGGTTAATATTTTGTCTTCATGGCGTCTTCCAATAATAGAATCCGTCACATCCTTTCCTCTTTAACTACATTAATGTCTGAATTTTCAATGTATCATCTTTAAATGTCAAGTACCTTTTTTTTTATCAAAGCCGGAAACATAATTATCAATCAGATGTTAATTCCGGTGGAACTCTAAATATTTTCCTACTTAATCGATGTAGATGTTAACTAGCATTACACACAAAATTCTTCAGCTTTGACTTAGTAAACAACTTATTTTCTTAATTTTTTCTCCTTATTATCTTTGCAGTTTTATAAACGAGGCATCAATTATTTCAGTTAAGTAGATCTACGCTCGGTGATTTCGTTTCTATTTTAAATGCTTTATTTTCTAAAAATCTACTTTGTGTCGTTTACCTTTTGTGAGATTGTAAAAGGAATGTGGATAAAACCTTTAAATTTGTACCATAAACTAGCTGGAGTGGTCTCTCTAAAATTTTACTTCATAGAATCTAATGAACTTATCATGTTAGAGAACGTGCATGGCACTGGCTCCCAATATTTATTTTTGGCGTGAGTTTGTCATTTTTATTGACTCCATCGTATATACCTTGGCGGGTATTTTGGCAATGAATCCAAAATGGCATGAGGTTAATAGTAACGAAAATCGAATTTGCGTTTTAGAATGTTTTTCTCAATCAATTGAAACAAAAATTTGGCACAAAACTATACTTTTAATCATAAAATTCCATACGGAATTTGATATGTTGAAGTTATTGCATTTACATGTTTCTGAAAGTACAGATCAACTGACAGTCACCCTGCTGTTTACTTTTGGTTCCCACTACGCTATGAATGTTAAATCCCTGTACTGAATCTTATTTATCTAGTTTTCATTTTTTTAGTTATCGCATTGACTTATGTTTGAACAACAGAGCTGCTATCGTATCAATTAATGTTAAACAATTTGAACAAAATGTATTCATACGCACTTCCTTTGAACATATTTTAAATGATAGAAATCTGCAAATTTTATATAAAGACCGCATACCAAATTTTAAACATCTATCTCAAAGCATTTTTAAGTTTTCTAAATCACAGACAGACAGATTGGCGTAGATTTTCTAAAAATGTGTTTTCGAATCTGGGAGGTTTAAAACATAAAGATTCATCAAAATTTCGAATTCGAACATTTTGACGATTACTGCACTTTCTCTATATTCCATATACGAGAAAGTAAAAAGGAAATTATAATTTATAAAATTTTTCTAAGCCTATCATTTTAATACACATGCAAGTTGTTTATCTGCCATACCAAAATGAATGTATTCTATAATTGTTTTTCCTGGAGATCTAATTTCTTGTTGATTGTATTGAATGACTCCACAGAATTATTCACATTTAACCGAATGTGAAAGATGCGTCAACATCTATTTAGCATGCGCATGAAACGAATAAACAAACACAAAAGGAGCATCGCCGCAGGTGCGAATACGATTACGTCTTCATTCGAGAATAAAATTCGATCACCAGGAGACGCAGCACCAACCCGTTTTTGGTTCACTAGGAATTCTTAAAGACCCGACAAAAGAGTTTAGGATCTCTGGCATTTCCTGCCGTTATGCTAAAACGAAATAAATAAATGAAAAAAAGAAGCAACCGGATACCAACTCCAGTGGTCCTTCGCGCCCCTATGGTAGAGTTTTCTCACAGCAAGCGAGTGGATGGCTTGCGCATATCAATGTCGATACCAACTCGAAACCCTTTAACGTATTCGAGAGTAAGGTTCTCCACTTTTTATTTTACTCTCAGCTTTTATTTTTTATCTTTTGGCAACTTCCTTTTACTGCCACCTTCCATTATGCGTCAAGAGATATATCGTCCAGAAGGTCAGAATTCCGTTTCGCACTTAAAAAGATTCTTTTTCACCTATTTGACTTATCTCTCAGTAAGCGAAGGTGGCTTGCCTAATGGAACCGCCAGAAATTCGATGCCCAAGCGGTTCTTTATGAAATGTTAGAAAAAAGGAGTTCGAGACTTCCCTTTTTCTCCTCTTTTCCATTCTTCAGTGATTTCCTTAAAAAATAAGACCTTCCGTGCCTCTCTACGAGCTCCCTTCTTTTTTGAGCCAAATGATGACAAATAGTTTCAGCGTGATATTGAGAAATGTTGCAAACCTTGGAGATCTGATAGAACAAAAGGTCATTTCTAATTTGTTAGAATTAATTTTGAATTCTGATTTGTTAGTATAAATTGTGTTACTAAAATTAATTTACATTTTCAAAGCCTACTTATATGCCTATTTTTTTTACCTAACCCTTTCTGGCGAGATTTAATAATTAGAATCTGTGCATGAAATTGCCATTTAATTTTTATTAAAAAAATTTGTTTCATTTTATAATTTTTACATATTGTTACATTACAATAATTATTTATTGATACGGATTTAATTGCCATTCGTAAGTTCATATTCACCATTTCTTCAAAACCCTCTAATGACTTCGGATTAACTCTTAATTTTCCCAAAATCAGAGCGTTTACGCCTTAAATTTCAAAAACATTATTTATTTCCTTCCATACTTCTGATAGTGTGTCTACGATCCAGAACATTCACCCTTTCACCAGTGTTTCACCATTTTCTTGATAATATTTAACTATCATGAATTTCAGTATCAGGTAAAAGTATGTTTATTTCTTCTGAATTTTCAGAATCCCTCTAATTACCGGTCTTCATAGTCTGCACTTCTCTTATCCATTACAGTATTTATTTCACAACACGTTTTTCCTGTCGTAAAATTATATATTGACTGAACCTCTGAATGTTTATATTAATGAAATCCCACTAACTAACTAAGGGAATCACACTCACAATTTGGTCGTGATTTATATCAGGAAATTCTAATTGTATGCAATGTGCAATAATCATACATTATATCGACGTAAGTAATAAAGAAGTGCTACCAGATTCAGTACGCCAGAAATTTTAAACCAAATTTATTATCATATTCAACAGTAACTTTAGTCGCATGACGAGTGTAGCTTGTCATCATGCTTATTCATGATGATGAAGTCTGATTTCATATGGCATGAAAATTCAATGACGAGCTATAATCAGTTTACTGTAAAGGGTTAATTGATATACGTTCTAAAAATGTGCATTTTACTGAGAGAAGAGCTCTTATAATTTACTTTTTCATTAATGAAATATGAAGTTGCTTAAGTAATATAGGTTTGGTTTTGATTAGAGATGCATATGATCAAATCATGTACTTTATGTTGCCGGCGTCTTGGCACAGGGGTAGCGTGTCTTTCCTTCGATCTGGGCATGGTTTTTCTTCTGTGTCCTATCTGTGAGATATGATTGTTCCCCCCTGTAAAAAGAGGCCGTGCAAGCGAATGTGTGTGTGTTTCATCTTTATTTGAGCTAAAAGTCAGACTTCTGTCTTCGGGTTCTCAGGGGTCTTAACCCTCAGAAGTTACTCCGTGTTAACATGGACACATTATCATGAATTATTTGTTATTATGATTTTTACAAATATGAAAGAAGCTCAAGCATCAGTCTCGGAACTATCCTGTGTTTTGAAAGTAGGTATTTTATGGCAATACGGCATTGTTTAATGTCTGATTGTTATATTACTTTGACTGATCAGATGCACTTTGATAATCAGCTTAAAATCAATTGAAACATTTTATGTAAATCTGATTGTAATTGTATGATTATTTCTACAGTATTAAAAATGTATTCAGCTTATAATGAAATATTGAGCAGGATTATTATAAAATAACACTGAATTTTGAGTATTTTTAGATATTTTGCTTTAACAAGTATAAAGTGCTATGCAACGAACACTCCTAATTCTGAAAAAATTTATCAGAAGGGATACTTTGAAAAGAATAAGTGAGAACGAGAAAAAAAATCGTGCAGACATGAATTCACTATGTGCTCGTAAATTTAATTACCATTTCCAAAATTGCATGATTGGTCAAAAATTTTGTTACGTAAATTTTACTCCCCTGATGACTTGAATTTATGCAACTTAATTGCCATCCTTGTGACAATATGAAACGATTCAGTAATTTTTAGAAAGTGTTTTCAAACAACTTTAGCAAAATACAGAACAATTTAATAGAAAGGAAAATAAAGAGTCATGGATGTGTGAATAATTCCCTAGATCCCTTTTCATTGGTGTTTCATGACTATTTCAAAATTCAAAAATATTATGATTAAGTTTGTAAATCTGGATACACTGTAATAATACTTGCAAATTGTTCCAGAATTACTGTTTTTATGAGAAATGAATTATTGCTTTCCTTTTCATAAAAAAGTTGTATTTTATTTCAAAATTCGCTTGAAGAAATGATCAAATATCGTTAATTAAATAATTTTATTTTAAATGACCTCAAATTAATTTTTTTCTTCTTATTTCTATTAATGTTTCAGTTCCGCTTATACTGTGAATATCAATATATTTTATTTGGATATTTAATTTTAGTAACATCTGTGTTTTTCTATATTGCTTAATCAAATGTATTGCCTCAAAGTTGGTCACAATGTCATTGGGTTCTATTCTTAATTTTACTATTCAAAGCCGGTAATTTTGCTCAGCCAGAAATTTGGCGTACGTTTTAATATGTTTTAAGTCTTAAATTATTTAATATGTAATTTTAATTTTAATCCATTTATGAAATGTAAAACAATGTAAAACACCAGTACAATGTAAAACACCAATGAGACAAATGTAGTAATATTTCATGAGCATAGAGATTATCACAATAATATCAAAGCATGCAAAAATTTCATCACTCTTTAAAGGAGGGGTTGGCAGTCTTTTTCAATATACAGGGTATATCTAATTATTTCAAAGGGCTGTGGTCCACCCAGTGGAGTAGGTTGGTTGATTGTATTGATTTTTTTTCTGGCGCAAAAGCCATGTTTGGCCATGCTGCGTCAAGCTAACGGTAAGGAAATAAGCCAGACCATAAAATCACACCAATTAAAAACATGAAAGTGGAAGGTATCAACGTAAAAATGCAGGGAATTAATGTAAAATTGTATTAAAAATTTAATTAAGCCCTTTTGTGACAAAAGAATTACAATAAAGCCATGTGAAAAGTGAAACATTAACAAAGGTCAAAGATTACTAAATGCAAGAATAAAAGCCAATGTTTTTTAAAAATTTGAAAGTATTTGGATGGTATGTTTCACCCACCAAGTCTTGCAATTTAAGAGAAGACGAATAGAAAAAATGATGGTGGAGTAGGAGTAGCGAGTTAAAAAAAGTTATATTTATTCTAACTTAATTATAAATATGGAATATGTATTTACCTACATAGCTACAAACATAATAACAATAGCCACAAACATTATAATATAAAATTATGCATTTAATATCAAGCAATTTAAAATACATTAGGAAATAAATCATTTTCATCTAAAGTTTCTTCTCGTGATTATAGTTACTAAGAACAGTCTGCATACTCTCCGCCAATCATGAATATCGATATATGATTCTAAATGATAATTTTGCACTGGAGTTTTAGGGGTTGTTTGAGAGACATGAACGATGTGTTGTCTTCGTTAAATTCATCATCGAAAGTGCAGGTTCAGACAGGTAAGTAGATCCAAAGTACAATGTTAAATGATATTCCCTGTTTTTCAAAATTAGGATATTTTACTTTGTCCGTTAGATTTCAAATGTTACTCTTAGGTCCTGCACTGCGATTTTTAAAATTATGCCATTTTGACAGGAAAAACACTTAATTTTAATCAAGAAATAAAGGGAAAATGTAATTTATATTTTTAGTTATTTATTCCGCGTCAACATTGCCACATGAGTAATATATGAATGTGACAATTGATTTTTATCGAGTAAATTCTTGAAAACACCCATCGAATTCAGAGTGAGGTTTTATTATTTCATCATAATATATCCTTTTGTTTAATGTACCAGCTCATCAATTTATAAACAGCTCATCAGAAATATTTTAACATTTTTTCGTTGGCGTTCCATAAATATCTTTCTGTTAGTATGATCGTCTTAGGTGTTAATAAAGGCGAAAACCAAAAACTGTCTTAACGGTCCACCCGGCGATTGTGAGCAATCTTAGAGGTCCGCGCCTGCTTTAAAACACCAAAAATGATTAATTGTCACTCTCCAGAATGCAAGTTTACTGGAATTTTATCTAAACACAGCATTATTATTATTTTCACTGCTGAATATTTCCAAGTCTCATAATAAATCTTTCATTCAATTCGTTTTTTTTTTCTGGATAAAATTTATTTGGCACTTTCCAGACTCACCCCCACAGGAAATCGCGATGGGGTGGTTGATGGAAAGTAGGGACATTTAAAAGAAGATCTCAACAAAAGAAAACATCAATTTCCTTGCAGTATAACAAATCATTCTCTCGCCGAAACCTGGAATCAAAGCCGGCGTTCCGTTGATCTCCGCTTTCCCCTCCTCTAAGAACTCATGTAATACTGTAACAATTTCGCAGAATTTGCGTCACAAGAAGGAAAAATAAACAGCACCCCCTCCAAAATATTCCATTCGAACATGTGCCGGTTGAAGAATTTTGTCACTTTTTTTTATTTCCCTCCCACCGATATCTGACGATGCATCGTCGGTGGCCTCAGGCGGTAAAGGGAATATAAAGATGCAAACAAAAAAAAAGTTCTTTTCTGTCTGGGATCGGCCACCCTGAAGACCAACATATTCGAATGCCGTAATCTGTCAGATACCCCCTCCCCTTCCTTCTTCCAAAGTCAAGGGAAACTCCCTGAAGTCGGCCGCCCTAAAGAAAAATCCAGCACATCATTAATGTCTTTCTGAGCCCACCAAGATCCACATTCGAGAACTGAGGGTAGAAGGGTTTACTCTCTTTTTTTCTCCCGCCAGCTACAATCAGGAAATAAACGATTGTACTTTTTTTTTCTATTGTTAACTGCAAGTTGAATGAAAAGAGACTGGAGTTGTCGAAACAGCTGTAATAATAAAGACGTATCATTTTAATCTTATCAGTTATCCAGGAAAAAGATTCTGTTTCTACATATTGCCATGATAGATCGAAATGATACGCATTTGTTTCGAATGCAATGGAAAATGGTTAGATAGCCACTGAAGGTTTTTTTTTTCCCTATTGAAAAATTGTCTTTTTTGTTTATAACTTTTTCTCAAAGATAGAGAAAATTCAATGAAATTATCAATTAAAAGTTGAAACTTCAAATTTGTAATTTTTAAATTTTGAATCGCGTTTCCAAATATGTTCTCAGACTTTATTACAGCTTCAACTTTACTAAAGCCGACTTTGTTTGAACTGTATTTTCATAGCTTTGTAAAATTCTCAATTAGAGAAGTTATCTGAGATGTTAAGATATTTTTCAATGAAAGAAAAAGAAATTATATAAGGTTTTGATGGTAGATATGAAATAGATTTGATATAAGTTTTAATAATAAAAATTGCTGAAAAAAAATATTTTTTTAAAAATAGTTTGCAAATTGTGTTTAGAAATTATTACTATTATGTTGAAAATTTGTAAACAAATACAGAAAAATTGCATTACAACTGAATTTATATCATTAAAAAATAATGTTTTGGAATTTTCTGATTTTTTAAAAAATAATTTTGTGTGATAAAATACATTTAGATTAGTCGGTTAATAACGCTGAATTTTCGGCTATTGTTTAATTTATTAAAATTTGGTACAATTTACTATGATATGCTCATTTCACATTTCCAAAGTATATTTTTAAATCAAATTGTATGTCTTGTAACTAACCAGTAGTGAAGAAAGCAATAAATGTGTATATTTTCATCTGCTTTTGGTAATGATTAACTGTACGTTGGGTATTACTTTCTTCTAAAAAGTATCTCAAAGTTATATCGCAAACGTAGAGATCAATCTTGTAATGTTATTTCGTTGGTTTTAATGAACTTTAGTAAACTTCCTCAGAAAATTTCATGCATTATTACTTTAACCGAATAAAAAAGTCTGAAATATGAAACTTTAAAAATTGCACGTTAAAAATGTATACTAGAAATGCATATAAAAAATTTCATGCTTATTACATACTAGCTGTGTTAGCCGTGTTTTTGTCAATTAAAGACTTTATGGAGCTTGTTATTGTATATTCAATGCTTTATGTAACTTGTCTTTTAATAGCTACTTCATCAAAATATTTTTAAGGTTCAAATTTTGATAATCATATAATTCACTCATGCAGTTATAAAGACCTTAAGCCTCTATGCCTATTTAATTATCTATCAACTCTAGCAAAATTTCAAATTTAAGTTAAAGTGGAAATGATTAAACTGCAAATAGATATAAAAACATTCTTATGACTGATACCAAGAATTTAAAATATATATATAAGTAGTGAAAAGAGAATTGTTTTGTGTACTACTGAATAATTACAATAATTTATGTATTATTTCAATAATTATTCAACAAAAATTAATTAGATTCATCATAAAATTCTAGTTTTAGTTTTAGTTTCAAAAGGATTTAAATGATGCGAATAATATTTTATTTTATTTTCATCTATAAACATAATTTAAAAAACTATTTAGTCTAAATTTTATACATCTTTTAGTTCTAATGAATCATATTCTATGAAATATTCTTGGTACTACAGCTTTCAAATAAATAGATGAAGTTTGTATCTTCTGCTATCAAATTTGATCGACTTCTAAAATTTTGAAAATATATGTTTGGAACAGTCAACATTTTGATACTTAGGCCAGTCAGTCATGAGAAATCCCCGGCGCTGTTTGGGGCATTATCTTTAGAATGGTGGATGAAGTTGTTTAAAATTACCCATTTTTATTGAATAGTGATATTCAAATATTCATAAATCAGTCAGTTTTAGAGATTGAGTTGATTGAATTTATCTCTTTTTATTTAAAAGCTAAACATTCTTCATTTATTAAAGCATTTATAGATTCATATTACATACTGTAGCACTCTCTTTTCCCCCCTACAATATGATTCACTCATTACAAGCCGCCCTCTGGCGAGTGCTTAGAGAGAAAGTCAGTTAAGCCTCTGTTATCGTTATGTGTTGACGTGTTTTTTGTCCCCTCTCTGTTTGTGTCTGTGTGTAACGTAACCTTATATGTTTAAATAATAAATTATTGTTACACAAGAAGGCTTATCTTAATTAGAACCCACCAACCACCGGTCACATTGGCGCCCAACGGGTTTTAATTGCGTTTGCATTGACGCCCAGCATTTAATTGCACCCTCCGCGTTGCCGCGCAAGCGTGCTTTTAAATTTCAGCCTTCAAAAACAGAGTAAAAGTTCCGAACACAGAGGTTTGGCTCAATTTTTTCAGGTAAAAGCAATTCGAATGCACACCCTATGCAAGATCATTGGATTATGTTAATTCCCCGCCCTGGAGGAAAAAGGCTTTCTATTGCCAAACGGATGTGTTAGATCTCATCGTTGCTTCATTAAATGATAAGTACTTATTTTTGTTTCTGTTTTTGAATACTTTATTTCTTTAGCCATCCTGGTAAAGAATGAAATGCTAATTCATACGTGTAGATTAAATAAATTTGTTTTAACTTAATTTGCCACACCCCTGGCATATGTATACTAATGTTGTATAAAACTCCTAACAGTCAATTTAAAGTTTTGTAAAAGCAGTTCTTTAAAAGCTTTTCTCATATTTCTATATGTAGATTTTCTATTGGTGTTAAAAAGTTATATTTGTTTGAAAAATATTTCTTTCAACCAATAATATATAGTACAAGTTTCATTCGTCAGTTTCGGTTTCGGAACGAAGTGCAAATGTTGATCTTTTGCGTCGCTATTATTCGGCGCGCCAAATGTCTGCTTCCACCCCCCCCCCCTTCTATCTCTTCGCTTTTCGGAGTATTAATGTAATATACCAGATACAGAAAAAGAATCTGAATGATTCATTTATGATATCATATTAAATTAGAAACCTACTGATCTTTTATTACTGGAGCAAATAAATAAAATAAAAAGGAAAGATCTTTTCGGATTGTGGTTTCAAAGATTAATGTGTGTATATATATAAAAATAAAGTGATCATTATTTCTGTCAGAACTGTTCTGTATTTTATTTTTTAAGCGCGTAATATAGAAATATATTCTTTTTCCTTTTTATGAGTATTCATACAACTTTTCATGATTATTCTTGATTTCATTATTTTTTAAGAAATGACATGTTCTTTTAATAAATTTTGGTAAATATTATTTTATTGAAGAATTAAATATAATCACTGTAAATTTTAAAATGTTATGATAATATTTTAGAAGGAAATTCATAAGGTCTAACCGATTACAATAATTTAAAACTTTATATTGTTATGAAATTGATATTATCTTTAATGAATCTTGTGCATTTGTGTTTATTTTTGTAAATTTAGTGATTGCAAGTGTTCTTTTATACTCTTAAATTTCTTTTAAATATAATGTAAAAGACGTGATTTTGTGAACAACGAAAAGGTGTTGTGTACTAGTGCCTAAACCTAACAACAAGGATGAGTTTCTTGGGTAAGGGTCTTAAAGCCGATCTCATCTTTGTGGCTGAGGAAATGGGTATTGAAGTCCCGAAAGATGCGCGTCTCCCCGACATTAAAGACTTAATAATACACAGTAAAAACTACGATGAAGACTTTGTGCGAGAGTCCTTAAATTCGGTGATCGGTGAAAGGATTGCCGCAAAAGAGGAAGAAAAAGTTTCTCGTGAAAACACGTTTAAATTACAAAAACTTCGTTTGGAATTAGAAGTCCAAAAACTTGCACAACTATCGCCTTCAAGTTCCGTCGCTGCATCACCAAATCAACTAAATTTACAACTCAAGAGTCTAATCCCTGAGTTTGACCCTCAACAAGATGACATGTCACTGTTTATCAATGTCTTTCAAAAACAAATGAAATTTTTAAAAATAGATAAGAAAAATTGGGTAGCATATTTACTTGGCGTCCTGCCAAATGAAGTTGTAAAAATTATTTCAAGAGAATCTGAGGAAAAAGCTCAAGATTTCGAACATATAAAAGCTATGCTTTTAAAAAGATATAAATTAAACGCAGAGAAATTGCGACATCTTTTCACAACTCATAGAAAAAACTCAGAAAAATCTTGGAAGGATTTCCATTTTGAGTTAAGAAATTACTTTGAAGGATGGTTAGAAGAACTGAATATCCAGGACTTTGATAAGCTAAAGGACTTGATGATCCTCGATCAAATGAAAAAACGTGTCCCTCCTGAAGTAAAGGACCATTTCTTGGATGTATGGTGTGAATGGGTCACTCCCGATGACCTAATAGAGAAACTGGACACCTACGACAGTCTGCGCCCAAACAGTAAAGAAACACAAGCTTACAAGTCGGAAAACTACAAGAAACCAGCTGATTATGGAAAATCAAATAGAAATAGGATTTTTAACGCTAAAGGCCCAAAGTTTCGAAATGAACATAATCCTGATCGACTGTCTCTGTCTGGGATTCCCAGTCAAAGTAGGCGGTATCCCGGGGTCCCCAGTCAAAGTAGGTGGGACTCCATTAACAAAGACAGAGTACACGAACGAAATAATGAGAGACTGGAAGAGGACAGAAGACCCCTGAACTGTTATGGCTGTGGAGCTCCTGGAATAATCAAAGCAAAATGCCTCACATGCAACCCAGCATTGAAACTAAACCCTGATGTATCGTCAAGTCTCAATCATATGAACTTTTACAGTTTTTCAATGGAGGATAAACAAATAAGCATTATTGATATCTCCGTCTGCGACACTCATGCAGCTGTTTGTGCCGACACAGGTGCAACACATTCAGTAGCTGGAGAAAAGCTATTTGAACTTCTTAAGAAGAACGGCTTGAAATTTAAAAGCCAAATTATATTAGGTTGTTCGGAAAGTAATTTCGTTTTTTCCTGACAAAGGATTTAATTGCATTTTTCGCACCCAATTTCATACTTAAACCGCAAAATCATTTTATGTTTTAAGAGCTGATATAGCAAGGCTTGAGTGTGAAAAAGTGCAGCTGATTCTTCGCAGTAGTTTTTGGATGGTGCCCTTTTAAATATGGAGAGCAATAAACAGCATTTTCGTCATTTTTTTTCTTTTTTGCTATAAAAGGTAAAAATGCTGTTCAAGCCAGAAATAAATTAGCCAATATGTGTGGGGAAGATGTGTTAACAGTACATCAGTACCAGAACTGATTTGCAAAATTTTTCCTTCAAATGAGGAGGCCAAAAACCACCTCGATCAGTTTTTTTTTACAGCAAAGACCAAAACTTTTATGAGCGTGTAATCATGTTACTACCAAAAATATGGCAAAAGATATTAGACCAGAATGGCAATTTTATAATTTAATAAATAATTTATTCATTAAACGAAAATTTCTTTTCATTTTGCCAAAAAAATACGAAATGACTTTCCGAACAACCCAATAGATATGACACTAGCTGATGGCCAAATTCAGAAAACGGAAATACTCGCTACAACTGTAGACATTACAGTTAAAGGTCAAAGTATTCCGACAGAACTCATTGTATTGAAAAACGCTCGAGGAAACAGAACTCTTCTAGGTGTTGACTTTTTGAGTAAAGCAGGAATCGTCCTTGATCTCTGCAACAGGCATTGGTGTTTCTCGGAATCTCCGCGAATCAAATATGATTTTATTAAAACACCACCTGACATAAACGCCCTGCTGGCAGTTCCTACTACTCCACATCCCTGTGATCTTCGTGAAAATAAAGGAACAAATCTTTCGCATGATCAAAAACGTCGCCTCAACTCCCTCCTCGTAGAATACGAGACATGCTTTCAACCAGGGGGAGAGCCTACACCTTTCATCGAACACAAAATTGATACTGGAGATAAGCTTCCTTTTGCAGTACCTCCTTACAGGTTGTCTCCTGCCAGACAAGAGATTTTGAAGAGGGAAATTGATTCACTTCTCGCCTCTGGAGTAATCGAAGAATGCGATTCTCCCTATGCCGCTCCAGTAGTGCTAGTTCAAAAACAAAACGGTGATTTTCGTCTTTGCGTGGATTACCGGAAGCTCAATGCGGTTACAAAGCCTGATCCCTATCCTCTTCCGCGGATGGATGATCTATTGCAAACCGCAAAACAAACAGCTTACATGTCTACCATTGATTTAAAAAGTGGATACCATCAAGTTCAAATGTATCCTCCTGACAAAGACAAAACTGCATTTGTTTGTCAATTTGGAATTTACAGATTTACAAGGATGCCGTTTGGATTAAAAACAGCACCCGCGACTTTCCAAAGACTCATGGACATTTTTCGAAATGGCCTTAAAGTCAAGACTTTAGCATATTTAGATGATTTGATTGTTATATCTTCTACATTTGAAGAACATCTTGAAGATTTACGTCAAGTATTTGATCGCCTGAAATACTTTAAATTGCATGCTAATAGAAACAAATGTAATTTCGCTTGCCCCAAAGTAAAATATTTAGGTCACTATATCACCAAGGCTGGTATTGAAGTTGATCCTGCAAAAGTTGAAGCAATAGTAAAAATTCCTCCTCCTAAAAACACAAAACAAGTCCAAAGTTTTTTGCAAACCTGCAGTTGGTATCGTCGTTTTATACATCAATTTGCAGAAATTTCTCGCCCATTAAGCAATCTTACTAAGAAGAAAACCACATGGAAATGGGGAGAAGAAGAGTAGTGTGCATTTGTGGCATTAAAAGAAAAACTAATTTCTCCACCGGTTATAAAACAGGTCGATGACACTAAACCATTTGTTATCCGAACAGATGCCTCAAATTATGCTCTAGGAGCTATCCTTATTCAAGGAAAAGGTGAAGAAGAACATCCCATAGAGTATGCAAGTCGTTTACTTACTTCATCTGAAAGAAATTATTCCACAACCGAGAGAGAAGCATTAGCAGTCGTATGGGCTCTCGAAAAGGTCCGAGGTTACATAGAAGGTGCACAAATTACAGTTGTGACTGACCATCAACCCTTAAAATGGCTGTTGAGTCTGAAATCACCAACAGGTCGATTGGCAAGTTGGGCTTTACAGTTGCAATCATTTGACCTGACAGTAGAATACATTCCTGGTAAAGCTAATGTTATAACTGATATGCTCTCGCGACCTGTATGTGTTCACAACAATTCTAATTGTGAATTATGCACTGTATCTATCGATTTGCCATCAAGAAAGGCCAGTGATATGCTTGAAGAACAGTTAAAAGATGACGATTTGAAGAAAATAATAGACTGTTTCGAAAATAATGATAAAGATGAAATTTTGCTAACTGGTCAAACCGAGGTTACCTTATGAGTAATGGTTTACTCTATCGCTACTCTCCAGATTCTGAATCTTAAGAAGCACAATTGGTTGTCCCAAAGCAAGAAAGGGAAAGAGTTCTTAGAGAACACCATGATGCCCCTACAGCTGGACATTACGGCACTGAAGGTACTTATAATAAAATAGCCTCACGATACTATTTTCCTGGAATGAAATCCTACATTTCAGAATGGATAAAGCATTGTCCAGAATGCAACCGTTACAAGGCTAACAACCAAAAGCCTGCTGGATTGTTAAGAACTCCAGTATATTCTCAAAGATTCGAGATAATTTCGATTGACTCGAAAACAGTGGATTTTTATTGTGGCAGACTGTACTACAAGATGGGTTGAATTATTCCCTCTTGCTCATGCCACCGTACATGAATGTGCTACAACATTAATCGAAGAAGTGTTTATGCGGTATGGCATACCTAGACGAATCATTAGTGATAACGGATCACAATTCATTAGTTCCGTACTCCAACAAATCTGTTGTACTCTCAATATAGACCAATGTTTAATTCCAGTCTATTTTCCCCAAGCAAACCCTGTCGAAAGGAAAAACAGAGACCTTAAACCTCGTCTAGCAATACTTGTGGGAGATGAACATGATACCTGGCATTCGAAACTCCCTGTAATTCGATTTGCCATGAATACAACTATTTGTGATACTACAGGACATACTCCTGCCTTCCTACAATTTGGAAGAGAACTACGCACTGTTGACGATGTTGTGCAAAATTTCAAAGCCGTGGTTGAAAATGATAACTTTGTTCCAGAGATAACCCCATATCTCAAAAGATTTGCACATATCACTAATGATATACGAGACCGAATAGAAAAGAAGCAAGATCAACGGAAGAAATACTATGATAAAAATCGAAGAACTGTTTATTTTTCTCCTGGTGATAAAGTTTTGATAAATTTGCATCCCATTAGCAAAGCCAAAAACAAGAAGACTTCAAAGTTTATGCCCAAACATGATGGTCCATACCTTATACTAACTCAGAAGTCGCCAACATCATATGTTATTTCTAGTCTTGACAAGCCGTCAGAACCTATTGCAACCTATTATGTTTCTGCACTTTCGCCTTTTAAAGATGTGGCTTCAAAGCCAATTGCTCCACTCAGAAAGCGAGGTCGACCACCAAAAATCACTGTGGCACCCCATGCCACAAATCAAGACGCTTCTGCACCAAAAATCACTGTGGCACCCCATGCTACAAATCACGACGCTTCATCTGAACCAAAAATTACTGTGACACCCCATGCCACAAATCAAGGAACTTTGTTTGTGCCAAAATCTTCTCGGCTTAAACCCTTTACCCAGAGAAACCAAAGGCCAAAAACAAGAACACAGACTGCAACAAGACCTCCTACTTCTAGTACTGGCTACTTGCCGGGACGTCGGCGCAGCCAGACTCTTTTCCCCCCTACAATATGATTCACTCATTACAAGCCGCCCTCTGGCGAGTGCTTAGAGAGACAGTCAGTTAAGCCTCTGTTATCGTTATGTGTTGACGTGTTTTTTGTCCACTCTCTGTTTGTGTCTGTGTGTAACGTAACCTTATATGTTTAAATAATAAATTATTGTTGCACAAGAAGGCTTATTTTAATTAGAACCCACCAACCACCGGTCACAATACTATGTAGTTATTTAGAATTTTTTATGTATGCATTTCTATTATTAAAGTTTTACAAATTAGCTGTTGGACATTGGATTGAAATGATATAGATATTGAACCATGTTTGTCTTAAATAAAGCTTATTTATTTAATGAATAATATTGTAAAAGTCACAAAAAAATTTCTTTACATTTTCTTTTTAGAAAAAATTTTTTTTAGATTTATTTCATTTCATGCAGGCTCGTACTGAAAATTACATTTTTATATGTTTAATTTGCAATAATTATTTATTTTTTAATTTGAGTTTTTGTCAATATGATGGCAACATAGTGATAAAAGATAATTTTTCCCTTTCGCTCGTAACCTGTTCGTGCAGATTAAATTTTATTGTTTTGTCCGAAATATATTGTTGAAAAATATAGTTAAAATATAAGCTTAACTTATATGCTAAAACATTGACATCTTCAGAAAACTTTTTTACCTTTAATTTGATGTAAAAATTATGTTTGTGCGATAATATTTTCGGAAATTATAGCGGAAAAACGTTGAAATTTCACTTAATTTTAAATTAATTCAAATTCTAATTAAAAATTCGAAAAAAGGGCTCCGAGGTACACATTCCCGACCTCCAAGGTATGCATGTACCAAATTTGGTAGCTGTAGATCCAATGACCTGGTTTGTAGAGCGCTCACACACACACATTGAACTTCATAAGTATAGATTATTTACTGTACTGAAAAACATACACAAATATGACCGTTTATACATCAAAATTATTGAGCATAATAACTTCTATTAAGTATTTATCACGACCTTCAATTCGATGCACAATGTGCCTTTTGTGAATGCCCATGCATACAATCAGTATAACTATGGAAGCTATTACATTTTATCTTCATGTGCATCATAAGAAACCCTGGGACACTTTCAGGATTTAATTACTATCCTTCCTTCTCTGAAGACATCGGGCAAATGGTTAAGCATACTCCCCACTTCCACATTTAGATATAAGGAGGGCCTTCCTTTTTATAAATGGGACTGTTGATTATGAAGTTTCTGTAATGCAAATCTATTTGATATTTTATTTTTGAGAAACCTAGCTTGAATTGTTTCCCAAGTCGCAAAGACTTATATATGTGATTTACTTCCAAACATTTTTTGAGGCGGAAGGGAAGAGGAGAAATACGGTGGGGGCCGTTTTAATTTTTAAAAATTTTGGGTATAAGAATAAAGAAAACATGCATATCTTTTAACTGCAACTAACTGTTTTTTTAAATTCAATTTTGCACTTCCTTATAATGTTCAGGGCACATGCCTTGCTACTCCACACTTGTTACTCCACTAACATTGCGTATCCATTTATAAATACACCTGCGTACGCTCATTAATATTTTTCGGCCTATGAAAAAGAATTTATTAAAAAAAGAATAAAGCCATTCATTTCTTCTACTGAACTGATTTTATAATAAGAAGGAGAATGGTAAACCATCAACAAAATCTGCGAGTGGAAAATAAATAAGAGAAAAATGTTAAACATCTCCTTCTTTAAGATAAAAAAGGATTTCTCATCTTAAAATGACATGCAATATTCTTTCAAAGATTAGCTTTAGCACAAAAACGAAATCGATTTAATGGAATCTATTAATACGGGGGGGGGGGGGTCTTGCATAGTAACTGCATAACTTTAACATCCCTAATTTTCTTTAGTGTATAAATACATTCATTTAATTTTAAATCCGTGGATAAACTAACGTAAATCATTTGTATAAACGTGGCATTTCTGTTGATCGTTTCTATTATTTTAACCACCTTTTTAACAACAACAATGGAACATTTTAGGCATTTTGAATATTTTCTGTGCGTCTGTTTCACTTAAATTCGAAGATAATTTGATTCCCGAAGTTTAAAAAGTTATCTGGAAGGCAAAAGAAAGCAGGTGATGCCACGTTCCAAGAAGCAACACAGCCTAGAAGGTGTGCATTAACAGATGGAATGGAGTTGGAAACCCAATCATTCCAACTTTACAATCTAGGCATGAAAACAGTTTATAGTCATAGACACATTCCTATCTAGACTTATCTGTTAAATTCTAAGAACAGGTTTATTTCTGAAGATGTACGAAGAAACCTGGGAAAAGAATACATAATTTTTAACTGCGGTTAGATAATGAGATCTGTATCTGATTTGAAAGTTCCATTTCCAAACCACAAAACCCGTACAACGTTAGAGGGTATTTTTTTGGCTGTTGTTGTTAACGAAATCAACAATAAAGAAAAAAAATCGTACTCTAGATTTTCGAATTGGGAACATTCCTTAAGGTTATAGTTTGAAACTGAGGGAATATTAATTAACGCAATTTCTGAATATTAAAATAATTATATGCATTATCTTTTCACGATGATAACATTATTGTTTAGTTTCTGTATTCACATATTTACAAAATGAAATACAAATAAAAAGTAATCAAATCAACTTCTATGTATTCATTCAAGTTTTTACAGCAAACGCATATTCATTCCAGTGTTTACAACCTCCACACAACACTTTGTTTCCTCCTATACAATTTTTTTATTCTACGAAGCTCATACCTAAAGAAAAGAGAACGCATTTTTTGGAAGTTCTATTAAAAAATCGAATTGTTTTCTATGTGTGAAATCCTGACCATTGTATGGAAACTATTCACAATGAAAGCGAAAAGCACTCCTGTGTGTTGTAAAAACATTAAATAGGAACTGTTATTATTTTTGGGGCAAGCTCATTTGAAATACAGTAGCATTTATATTTCAGCCACTTTAACAATCCGAATCTCATAAAAAGAGAAACTTTTGTTCTTATTTATTCATAGAATTGAATTGATAAATGTTTTAAAATAAAAACAGACTGTATTATTTGATATTGAAGGCAAACTGCAATATTATTCAGCAGATAAGAAAATTTAGATTATTTACATAGCAATAAATTGTAATTTTTTAAAAACTTAAATCGATAATCATTTAAGTAGAAACTGCAATTTAAATGTAATAGACGCAGTTTTCTTAACAACTTTTATTTATTAATCATATTATTATTCAATTTTAAATACAAATAGTTTAATTTGACGAATTACCTATTTCGGTGAGTCATTGTATATTATATTATTTGAGCGCTTAAATATATTTTATACAGCATAATATAAAATATATGAAAATAGACTATTTTTATGGCCAATTTTTAAAACAATTGAAATACTTCGATAGAAAACCTTGTCTAGAGATCTTTTATTGCTGTTATTATTACGTTATGCTTGCTGTAAAAATTATTCGGACTTTTTTTTTTTTTCATTTTATTCAATATTTAAATATCTATTATTCTGTCTCGAATAATAAGTAACATAAAAACACTAACTCAGTTTAATGTTATTTATTTTATATTACTTAAATCAATTTTTATACATTGTATGCATTGGAACCTCAATAATCTGAATATCTGAAATCCAAAATTTCGGATAATCCAAAAATTCTATTTAAAAAAAAAATGAAAAAAAAGGAGGAAAATGACAATTTGGAATCGGAAGCAAATTCTAAGTTCATTTCTAAATTAAAATGAACTTTTGAAAAAAATTCATAAATAAATTCAGCACCAAAATTAGTAAAAAGAAAATTTGTTAACTTCTTTTAACGTAAGGAAGAAACAAGCTTGATGTGTGGCATAAATATCACTTCTCTCTGACTCCTGTTCTTTGTAGCAAAGTACCTATTATAGTACATTAACATCTGCATATGATAACACAATCTAAAGAGCCATGTTTTCTCTTTCGTCGAGATTGTCTTGACACAGATGATGATGTAGTGTCCCCACGCATAGGGGTGCAATATATTCATTGAGTAAAGACCCCTGAGCACCCAGGAAGCAGAAGTCTGACTTCTTGCTCATATGAAGATGACAACACTTTCACTTGCACAACCTCTTTTTACAGGGGGGACAAGTTCTTACACCTCACAGATAGAACACATATGAATAACCATGTCTGAATCAGGACTTGAACCCGGACGCTCAGATCACGGAGAAGACGCGCTATCCCTATGCCAGGAAGTCGGCTCGGAGTTGATTCTTGATTATGGAAGTTTTACTTTAGTTTAGTCATATTAAAGCCCGTTTTGAAGCAACACTAGGGCTATTTGGAGACGGACCTCGTAATTTTGAACCGCGATCAGATGACGAGAACGACACTTGAACAGGCATCCCCCTCCAAATTTCCACACCACATCAGCGGGAAGACATTTGGCCCCGACGGATTTAACACTCACCAGACCCGCTTACAAGGCGCTTCTTCGCTGGAATCCTGCCCTGAACGTGAAACCCTCCAGTTCCGAAATCGAGAGCTTACCACCAAGCCATCGTGACCCTTTGATTATGGAAACAATGTCGTATCGGAATAGTGATATTGTATGTCATTCACGTGGCACACTTTTCAACACGACCAAGACTTTGATGTATTGTAAAAATGACAGGTTGCGATAAGGCAACACATGCAGTATCTAATCAGTGAAGTGAACACTTACTGGATTCAGGCGGACCAAGGAACAGATAAAACCAATCCTGCCAGTATTTTAGTGTGTGTTGTCATATTAATCATAAATCGTACCACCTCAAGGTAACTATCCTGCACTTATTTGTCCCACTGCTTTACTATATATAATGAATCGTAGCTCATTTTTAATGTGCTTTTCCTTAAAGCACGAAAGTCAGTACTCGACTGCAAGAGTGTCCAGAGTTTAAAAGACTGTAACACACCTCTTCGTCAGCGTATTGAATTTTTTTCAACTCGAATAACATTTTTTTTTTTCTGAAAGAGATTACTTTTTGTGTAACAACAACAACAAAAAAGAACTTTTGTGAAAAAAACACACACATTTATTTATAGATAAGATTTTGGAAAAATAAATAAATAACGCGCAGTTTGATAAAGTTTTTAAGGCCACATCACTTTTTTTTTTCAATTGTGTAAAGGTTCATGTACATTTTAAAATTTCGTTCCTGAATTCACCTATTGGGGTCAACAATAGTTTCATAGCTCCCCAGTTCTATCGTATATTTATATAAGGAGAGTTGTACCGGATTTCCCTGAGATTCTAATTTTTTAATATCCGAATAGAAGTTAGAATAACTTTTTTCTGATTTCGAAGTTCTACTGTATTTTTGTAAAATATATTCAATTGTAGACATAAAAGAGCAATAATGAAGCACATTTTGATACATTTCATCCTGTTAACAGATTTGATAGAGACGTATAGTTTCCTCCTCCCTTTTACCCGATTAAATCAATGGAGGATTTACATATTTTGTGGGCCTAGGCAGTGCATATTATAATATGCTAGCGAATTTAGTTTCCATTTCATCAGACTTTTAATTTAATCAAGATGTGATGGTTTATTTTAAGTTATTTTTGGTATTGTTAACTTTGGGAAAGTGTTGCATTTCTTTTTTAAATTCATTTATCTGTTATGGCACCAGTTTCGTTGGTATCAACATTTATTCACAATTTTATTAAAGTATGCACCGGTGTTTAGTAGAATGGTGAGCATTATAATGGCTACGTGAATGTAAAAAAGAATGATTATTAATTAAAACCATGTGAATGCAAAGAAAAGGATGAGTATTTATTATAGTTACGTGAACATCAAGAAAAG
>JAPMOQ010018920.1:239761-333975 GCA_026543055.1 Argiope trifasciata
TAATTTTTATTCATCGTTATTTATTAATTTTATTTATAATTTTTATTCATCGTTATTTATTAATTTTATTTATAATTTTTATTCATCGTTATTTATTATTGTTTAAAAATTTAGCTAATTTTTATGTCTTCAGTTCCATAGGACGACAAATAAAAATGTTTGTGTCAAAAGAGTTATATAAATCAAATTAAAATATTGTTTACATCTCTACTATATCTAGAAGCTTAACCTGGTGATTCAATACAGACGGGTGCAAACACGTGGGTTTTTGTAATTCTGTGGGAGTTTTTTTGTTTGTTTTGAAAAAAAGAGGAAAATTTAAAATTAAGGCTTTTGTATTCAAATTGTTGTTGGTATATTTTTCTGGCTTCTGTTTTTTCGCAGTCTTTCAGATCATAAACATTTTTGGAAAGAAATCCTATAATTATTTTGGATATAAAGCGAGTAACAATTTATGACAATTAAATTAATAAAATCTATTTTTTGATCAATCACTAATCAAAACAATAATATAAGTCTAATAATATTTAGAGGCTGGTTTACTATCTATAAATTGTGAAATGCGTAATACGATGTTATGTTGAAAAAATCATTCAAAAGGCTCATCGGAGTAAAACGTTTGATCCATGGCTACCTGCCAAATTTAACATTGTTTTTTTGCTAAGCAACAGTTCTATCTTAAGAAAGGAATTTTCAAAACTTTATTTAAATACTTAATTAAAAATTAATCAAAATTTTAATCTCAATAATTTTGGAGCATATTATCACTCAAAAGTTTTTGGCACTTTAAATTTAAAAGTTAGTTTTTCCGTTTTATCAGTTTTATAATTTATTCTGTAATTTTAATACAATTTTGAAAATTTGATTAATTTAAAGTTTGCTTCATAAAAGTTTCTTTAATTTTTGGTTAGTTGTTTCTTTTCTTTCAATTTTTTGAATATTATTTTGCTAGATAGGGCAATATGGTTTTTTCTAGGAATACAATGATAGAATATACTTAGCAATATTGTACAATCTTTGGCTTCAGAGATTTTTAATTTTTTTCAATTATAATTCTTTCCGAAATGTAATAAAACTGCACAATTGGATTTTTTCAGAATTTAGGAAATTTTTAAGTTTTGAATTAATGTTATTATTTTGCTGATCAGCACTGAACAATGTGACATTGCTCATGACCTCAAAATTTATGTTTTCGTTTAAGATTATAACTTCTTGCGATAAAATAGCCTTTGTTTACCGAATTATTTTACCATCAATTTTATTTTCAAACCATTAGATAAGTTTTGGTACAGAATAAATCCAAAAAGGGGGGAAAAAGTTTTAAACTAATTAAATTAATTTAACTGATAATAAAAGATTTTTAAAGTTATTTCTAGTTGATATCTATTGTTCTCTATTGGAAATACGTTCTTCGTGTCCTTTTAAATACTGTTAGAAAAAAAATCCTATTTTGAAGATATCAGCAGGATTTAAATGGTGCTTTAAAGTACCGTCGGTAAATAACGGGTTACAAAGCTTTGTGAAACCTTACATGGATTAGAGGGAAATTGCAGCATCAGTTTTCAAAACTACCATCTACCGTCGAGTAAGTCTTCGGTTGCTATGGGGAATGGCAAGGTTATTATCCCGTTACAAATAGGAACTATAGAATTTAATCGGATTCACAAAAGCTGTTGGAATACCCTTGCACAAGATACTCCAGACATTGACAGAACAAAGGCATTTCTTTTGTTAAGTTTCGAACCGACGTCATATTCGCAGATGCTGCTGTCTCTCTCCTCATTCGAAAGGTAGTAAGTTAACATATCCCAACAGCTGCACGATTCTTGAAACTTTTCATCAGTCCTTTGAAGTTAGCCTCATTGGCTGAATTATACTCTTTCTTTTTCAATAAGAACCGTGAAAAAGGGTTGATAAAAGAGAGTGAGCGCCCTTTTGATGTGTTGATTTACTCAAACGACGACCTTGGCTGGCACAGAAAATGATGTTTGCTGCTTTCGCTAACTGCCAGAGAGCGTGCCAAGTCGGCTTCGGCGGTAATAGCAGGCGTGGTGGCGTTTCAGGATGTTTGTTGTGGGCCAAACGCCCGTCGCATAGACAGACGAAGTTTTTCCCAGAATTACCTCGTTTCTCGAACAGCGGCAGCTGACTAATTCTTTGGTACACATTCGATCATGGAGGATGGGTGCTGAGCTCATGATGAAAGTGTGAAAGTCTTTACACAAAGTAAATGTTCAAACTACACCCGTAACTACGTCAGAGGGTTTTAAGGATTCGTTTTCTTTTTACATGGGCAGGATCGGTAATTACTGTTTGTATCTACAAAGAGTAAAAAATGCATAGAATAAACTAAATAGCAATATAATATTACGAAATATAACAATTATCAAACGCATAAAAGTTTGATAATGGATAAAATGTTTACAAGATTTAATTAGCATTTAAATTTATTTTGGAATCAATCGATTCGAAAATCTAATTTACTCACAATAAAAAAGGAAGTGTTTTGTCTTAGAATTGAATAATTTTCGAATAGGTAATAGGATTGTTCAAATAGGTAATACAAATGGAAATAGGTACTAGAGATGTATTTATAATAGGTAATTTTTTCAAATAGGTAATAGAGATGTATTTATAATAAGAAGATTTGACGTGGTAAAGATTCGGTGAGAGGTTTTTTAAAGACATCATTCTAAAATATAACTATTAATAATGAAACACTAGAAAACTGGATTGATATAAATAGTTTTGAATCTTGTTTAAAAGTAAGTAAACATTATTTACTGTCGGCAAGTTTATATTCATTTACTGACAATAAGTAAATATTCATTTATTGTCGATAAGTAAAGATTCCTTTACTAATCGACATTATCGGTCAATCATTACATGTTATTCTCATTATGATCAGATTTTCTCTAATTGATTCCAATAAAAAAGTGGATCAAATAAATAGTTTCAAAATGATAATGAAAGGATTTTATGCCCTATTAAAATTATGTGCTTAAAAAATGGCTTTGTAATAAGATTTTAAGATAATTTACATTGTAAAAAAAGTGATAAAATTCTTGAGATGGAATGAAAGAAAAAGAATATATAAATTACATTTAGTATTATATTAAATGAAAACATTTAAATTAAAAATAAATATATTTAATGACGAGTAGAGGTTTCAATAAATGGTGTTGTTGTTATAGTTGTCGTGTCTATAAAGGTGCAAATTGCAAATAAAATCTATATTCCACCAAAAGTCTTGGTGACGAAATCTGCCAGTTCTGGAGCCCGATGGCCATGGAGAATCTCAATTCGTGGAGCTCCAAGGAGGAAGAGGGAGCGGATAATGGCTTGACAGTTAAAAACATATTCTGGAATCAGTTGGGATTGAGGACAGTGCTTGCAGTTGGGATAGGATTTAATACCAGTTGGTGATATCTTCATGCCCTTGAAATGTCCAGTACGTTGCCGAGCTATTGTAGAGGGGAGGTTTCTTGGGCAGTCTATGTCTGGGATTGTTGCCTTGTCAAAATGTTGAATGTAGATCCTACGCCTGGCTACACCATTTGCATCTGTACAGGTGTCTGTTCGGGGCTGTTCTTCATCACATGCTTCCTTTGCATGGGCATGTGCACATTCGTTCCTCTCGATACCTACATGAGCATGAATCCACTGGAGAATGCATGGTATATTTAGTGAGTGAAGAAGGGTATTAATTTCTACCTTCAGTGTTGACTCACCGTTTCGTATAGATTTTAGAGCTGATTTAGAGTCTGAGAAAATTACAATTTCTTCAATCGAGTCGTCAAAGGGAGAAAAATAGGGACAACCGGTTAGAGTCTCTTTAATAGCAATTAGTTCACTAGTAAAGTTCGTAGAAATTTAGTCAGCGGGTATTTTAAGCTTCACGTTTTCTGAAGGGTAAACGATATAGATGGTTGCACCTCCTCTATTACAGCCAATGTCAGAGGAACCATCAGTATAGACAATTGCACTGTCATCGTTTGCAATTGAACGAACTGTGTCTTCACCTTTCTGTAATAAATCTTGAGCTGGTTCTTTTTTAAAACTTGGTTCCAATAGGTTTGTATTGATTATTGTAGTCATAGGAGGCTTGAAAGGTAGAAGTGATTCTTGGGAATCAATAAATGGTTGTTGACATAATAAATGGTAAACCATAGCATATTATTTGTATAATTATTAATAAAAAAATTTTGAAAATTACTTCATTAATTTGAAATAAAAATATATGAGTTGTTTTATTGGAAATGAGCATTTTAATAAGCTGTTTGCAATTTTCTGTCGCATTACTTGCTTTTGTTTTCATATTCCCTTCTTAAATCTGCTCTACTTTAGCACTATGGATAAATTATATGTTAAAGTAAAACAAAATGCCATGAAATACTGCTAAACTTATGCAACCAAAGTTTTTAAATATGTTGAATATTGAATCAATTTAATCAAATACCGAAATAGGAAACTAGATTTTTAATATTTTGAATATTAAATGTCTATTATGGATTTACCTCAATTGACCTGTATTTTGCATATTAAAAATTTTCTAAATGTATGAAATCAGATTAACAGGAACAATCCAGATTTTGAACTCTTTTACTTGGATTAAGTATAAAAATTCATAATTATTAACTATCTATAAAAAAGAAAGAGATTTAGTATTTCTTAAAGCTTCAAAAATTATCTCCCAGATCTGCAAAGAATATATTCATTTATTCATAATATTCCATAGCTTACTCTATTTCATTTTTGTTCTATAGATTAGGAATAAATAAAAAAATTATTTTTGGAAATGCTGTATGATTTTAACCCTAACTTTTCCAACAGTCCTATGTACAGAAATGTTGGTTATAAACCATCAGAGTGAAGGAATCAGCATGAATAAAAAAATAATAAATTATTCGGTGTTATTTAGACTTTTTTTATTTATATATTGTATTTTCCTATCTTATTTATATTTCAAATCCTGAGACTTAACAAAATTCCTAATAGCTGTCTTCGATTCCAAGATATTTCGAACTTAGAAAATCTTGATTATTTAGTTAAAAAGTCACCTCAAATGGTTGATAGAAAAATCAGCATTTTTATGAACTTTTTATGAAACAATACAAATTGATAATTGCATATTTCTAGCCATGGACGAAATTCTACATGCATTGCAAAAACTGTAATTTTCTACCAGATTTTGGAAGAAGGCTGTCTGCTCATTTACCCGTGTGTTTTAATGTTTAAAATATCTCAAACCGAGATAGAAGAAATTTAATTTATGCTTCTGTAATTATGCTAATTGTAAATCCGTGCCAAAATTTGAGCCAAATTCGCCAACAGTTTGACAGGCTATCTCTCGGTCGGTTTGAGAATATAGGAACTCATTAAATGAAAGACTTAATGAATAAAATAAATGAATATTCGTTTGTGATCTTGAGCCATTTCTGGGTTCCTGTATCATATTTTGAATTTATCAGGTGAAAGAGGTCACTCAGTACCATTATACCACTATGTAGCTTAACAAAACATATGAGAGAATGAATATGATATCTTGAAAAATTGATTAAAATGTCTGTCTACAATAATCGGGGAACGATGAAGCTATTTCGTCGCAATTTAATTTAATAAAAAAAAGAATTGGCAAAAAAAAAAAAAATGCTAATATTATGTAGTTGTATGAAATTCAAGAATCTATTAGACCACGTCAGATCAATGTAATATCAGACATGGTCTTCTCAGACGTTTATCTCTTGCATTAATGAAATGACGTATGCGGAAGTTTGAATTCTTTACTGTATGATAGAATCTAAGAATGCGATTACGCAGAATTATGCTGCGAAACAAAATCAAGAGCGTCTGTACTAGTGAAAGTGCGAATAAAAAGTAGGAAGGAAAAAAAAAAAATTCATACTCTAACTAATCTAGTTCTTCGTTCTACGAGCGATGCGTAAAACACTCAACTCATTCATTAGTCCAAGGGCGAAGACGCCATTCGACGTATTGATTTCTGCATTAATGAGGCTGTGAATTCTGAGTGACTCACTTGAGGAATGGATCTTTTTTTTTAATCCTTTAAAAGACAACGACTTAAAATCTGGAAATGATTTACCATCCGCTTTTGGCGACCAGCTGGTTCGCCTGGAATGTTGGATGAGTTTAAATTTTACTTGTATAATTGAATTATGCATAAATGAATGTTCATAATATCTTTTCAACTTTTATTAGATACAAATTATTGTTTCTTACTATTATAAGGATTAGCATTGCTTCACTATAATACGATTGATTTCTGTTAATTGTTAAGTTGTATTACTTACCAGACGAAATCTCCGAATTTGAAAAGAGTAGTTCGCATTTTAGGCATTTTTATCCCAAGTTTATTATCCTCCTCCCCCAGGAGGAGGTATCTCGAAATGAGGATGAGATGCTTTCGGCATGGTGGTAGATCTGGCTATCCTGGAGGGTGCACGAAAAGGAAAAGGTCTGACTCCTCCCATCGATGAAGGGATGTATTTTCTTCTGAAAGGGTTGTACCGTGGCCGGTGATGGCCTTTAGGACTCAAACCACAGTTCCCGCCAGTGTTGTTGTTGCAGAGGTCCGGTCATTCAGTATTATTCATCCATGTGCCTTCGAACGAGTCAGAAAGTCAGTAATATGACTTATCCCAAGTTTTTTTCAACCTTCTTCATCAGGTTCCATTTAGGAATTGAAGAGTAGTTCCCATATTAGGAATTTTTATCACAAGTTTATTTCAACTTCTATTACGTAAGAAAAAAGAGTAATTCCCATATTAGGAATTTTTATCCCAAGGTTATTTGAACTTCTATGGCTTAAGAGAAAAGAGTAATTCTCATTTTAGGAATATTTATCCCAAGTTTATTTCAATCTCCATTAACTGGTTCCATTTAGAAATTGAAAAGTTCCATTTTAGGAATTTTTATCCCTAAGTCATTTCAACCTCTGTCACCTAGTATATCCCGAACTGAAATTGAAAAAATCTGGTTACTACAGCTATAATACAGAAAATAATATAAATAATTATCAGTAAATAAAGAACGTTCCAAAAGAGTTTTATTTTTAAACGATTGTATTAGCCTTATCTTTGCATAAAACTCGATTTCTTTATGATTATGGCAAGAAAGAATGGATATCTTTTTAGAATGACAATATACTCAATAATTGAAATGAACAACAATTGTATTAATATATAATAATGATAATGAAGCATAATTTAATTTTTATGAAAATTAATTCACACAGTGACGTTGGAGCAGAAGTTGGATCTGTAACGCCAAATTACTCTTCCCCTGCTATGAGATGACTGCTCGAGATAAACAAAAGTAACGTTCAATGATAAACTATTTTTAATATTTTCTGTTAATTCATTATAATAAAACTTTTGGCTGTTAACTGTAATAATAACATGCTTCGATGGCGCGAGATTGATTATGTCATTGCTGTGGTAACCTGTAAGATATTGAAGTCAGAGCTAAAAAAAAATAAATTGATGAAATTATGAAGCTGTGTTTGAAAATATGAATCTCAATATTAATTTATTCTTCAAAACAATAACGTCCAGAACAGATCTATTAGTGTTCCTTTGGATTGCTAGAAATAATCATCTAAAATTTTTACTTGTTTTAAAATTGTTTAGTCTTTTGTTTTCTTTTTATTAACACATCTTTTTGAATATTTAATGCTTTAGAAAATATTATTTACCAAAATAACACCAATGCTATTTTTTCTATATATCTTCCTTTATCATATACACGTTTTTCCCAACGCAGTAGGAGTTTCCTTTTTGATTTTAATTCCAGCATGCTAAAAAGAAACCTGGCGCGCACGGATCTTACTGCTCTCTACATACTTACTACATAATTTTTTTTCCCGCCAACCGATGAAAATCTTTATTCTACTAACGCTTCTGCGAAAGGTCCAAGCAAATGGTAATTTGTAGATGTTGAATCCAGACTACAATGAGTATGCTTGAATGTTGGCCAGTGAAGTTTTTCTAATTTTTCTTGCTTTACACTTATGGGGTGATGCATTGTCCAGAACATCGGAGCTTGGAATAAAATACTGTTTGGACATATATACTTTTTCACTTCTTTGCAATAGTATACTGCATTAATTATTTGTCGCTATTGATGGAAAAATTGAATCGATATAAAAAAAATAGTTGAGAATTTTTCCGACCGAAATAACTGAATCTTTGTTTTACATGGAGTATATTCATTTTTAGTGTGTCAGTTTATTCTTTATGCAGGGATATAATGATACATCAAACTATTTCATAGCGATTCAAATGTTTCTGATAAATTTTTGTTCTTGCAAATTTTTTTTTTTAATTCATTCAAAATTC
Organism: Argiope trifasciata; assembly: GCA_026543055.1. Taxonomy (NCBI): domain Eukaryota; kingdom Metazoa; phylum Arthropoda; class Arachnida; order Araneae; family Araneidae; genus Argiope; species Argiope trifasciata. The sequence continues at coordinate 248,119 of JAPMOQ010018920.1, forward strand.
AAAATAGCCACTTTGTTGTGATTTTTTTCAAAATTTCAACTTAGTGCTAATGCTGTATTGCATACTTACATAATTATATCCATTTTGTCGTTATTATTTTTTGTTCAAAGAATAAAATCTCGGAATTTTTATTCCAGTTACATTTGTTCTTGGCAGTAATTATGATTCAAATTTTCAATTTCTTCATTGTCTTCTTAAGCATTTAGTGCCATTAGCATGCTAAAGATCTCTATATTATTATATTGCAGTATTAGACTCTCCATCTGTGTAAAATTGTGATAGATTTGACATTTTCATTCGTTTCAAATTAATGATAAATAAAATTTTAATAATAATAGACATTCTATGCAGCTGCGTTTTGTGTTCCTTCAACCTGCTGGCAAATAAATAAATGAACTCATGAAGATTAAAATATTGTCAACCGATTATTTAAACTTTCAATTTATCATGATCACAATAGCAACATATATCAAAACTGTCAGTAAATCTTAAAAGTGCTCCTTTTATAATTGATTCATCTATGTATGTATAACAGAAAATTAATTCCGATTCAATTTAATGGTTACATTTTCTCAATAATTATTTAGAAATGCATCGTTCGAATTATACAGTTAAATTTGAGAATGCGAAGAAATCAGAATATGTAGTATTCTGATTTTATATACTTTTTCTTAATCATTTAATTTGTTCTACAAGAACAAACGATTATTTTTCGTTTCCTTTTAATGCTGAGTCACATGTTCATGTATGGAGTAAGCATATAACAGGAAGTGAAACAATACAAAAAATTTTCTGATTTAATATTTTGATATTCGGCGTATTCCAGATACAAAAGGAATCACAACGGCTGTTACCTTTAATCGTGCTTTCACGCTTAATTTAAACAGCTGCTCTCTGGGCGCTTTGTTTCGCTGTCTGCCAAAGCCCTGCAGCTTGCTAAAAATCACAACAACCGGGTTGTTCAGCGTACATTTCGCTCGAATTTAGTCACGATCTTTTGCTATTAACTTGTCTTGGGCATGTCTGCTAAAGGTTTAAGCTCTTTCTCGCCACTTTCTACTTACAGCCTGACGGTTAATGACCGAACAGAATAAATATCTGTATCATGTAACGATCTTGGTATTGTTTAGGAACTACAGCAGTTGTCTATAGATAAGAGGGTGACGCTATTAAAAACTTTATTTTAAAATAACAACTTACAAATGAAATTAATTTTTAATCTTTAATGATTATAAACCCAGCTGATAAATTGGAAAGTATTGGTTAATAAAGTCACGTTATAGATATTACATACAATTCCTTTTATATCGTAATAACACATCAAACATTTAAAAAAACGAATGGATTATGTTATAAACTATATATAGTTTATACCATAAACTATTTTGTTCATTGGTTTATAGAAGAAACCGACTCGGCTCATATAGCCAAATTACAATGTCCGGTGTAAATATCAAAGAAAAATGTAGGTCGCAGTCACAAGTTACTTCCTGATAAAGGATACAATGATAAATATTTTTCGAATGCATTAGCCTTGGATTGCTTAGTAGTTTGTTTTCTGTGATTTATGTCGAAATCTAAAAACAATTAATTAAATTCTAACTATTTTTTAAAATGTAAATTTAATAAAAAACTAAGTTATTTTTAAAGTGAACATTGTATTTGTAAATGTAGAAAAAGATCAGTATTCAAATTCTTATCTTAATTTAATTAGTTAAAGAATTAGATTAAATTCAAAAGATAAACAAATTTCGAAACTTCCAAAAAATCAAGAATGGGGCATTTTCATATTGCATAAAGTATGTAATGTATGTTCGGAGAAATAATAGCTACTAACTGAAAAAAAAATCTAAAAATTTAAAAATTACAAAAAAAAAAATAAGTACCTTAACAACTATTTGACAAAAACAGCAGAAATTTCCTTTCACAATAGTTCTTTAGATTTCAAGTCCTCGATAAGCTTCATAGTTGACTCCTACATGCTCTGGTGCTCTTGTAGTCATAATGGTGGTTTTTGTGGTTATATCGGTTCCAAAATTTCACATATATAGGTGGTTTTGTGGTTATTTTCAGGATATAATAGATAATCCCTATCATTATAATGGTCAACACAAAGAGCTCATAACTTATACTTTATTTTTCTTGTGCCTTAAAACATTCTGTTTCACATGACGATGGTTTTCACTCCATTCACATGTCTGTATTAATATGATTTGTTTTGGTGATCTTTATGTCTGCACGAAGTATATGTAAATATGTTCATGTTTGGTTTATTCTTTGCGTTAATGTGCCATAATGTACGCTAAAAATACTTTTCTATGCAACACGAGTGTTCGTGAAACTCTCCCGTACTATTTTTAAAATAGCATTCTTTAAATAGATTTCCTTTAATTCTAGAAAACTTTATTTCTTTAGATGATTCAGATTTTTCTAACAAAAAGTTGTTTAAGCTCTCAAAATTAGAGTAACAGATTTCATGTGATTGAATCTAAATCGTTCGTAGTAAGAGGAGATGGAGGGATTCCAGTTGAGACAAAAATATTGGAAATTAGCTACCTTCTTCAATCCAGGGCGCTTATTATTTCATTATGAGAGATATATATCAATAATTGGTTAATAAATATTGGAATTATATAACACTGAAATCTTTATAATAAAGTAATTTTGATTCCAACTATATATATTTAGGCTTAGTAAAGAATGGAGTAAAGAAATTCCTTCCCCTTTTTTTATTTCTATTTACTTAAAATTTTAATTAATTAACATTTGATTCTAGATAAAGGATAAGAGGGGACATTATTTATATCAGCATTACAAAATTCGTAACAGTTGTTACTAGATTGACTAACTGATTGATCATTTATTGAATGATGGTATACGAGATGATATCGACAACGTTTCTCGAATTGTGGCACTTTTATCATTAATATAGATAATTACATTGAAATGTCATTTTTTTGCGAAATAATAGAATTTATTTCATTTAATATTCTTAATATTAAAAAAAATTCTTTATGAACCTATTTAGAGTTTTGGGAAAGTTACATTGATTTTTATATTTATATTTATTTAGTTTTAATACTATTTTGCATCTTTATATACTATTATCGCAAATTCTAATCTTTAATAGAATTTTCTTACAAAAGAACAGAATAAATTCAAATCGAATGTATATATTTCTTTGTTCAAATTTATAGTTCAAGTAATTTTTCATTATCTTCTGCAGTTCCTGAACTTCAAAATAATGAATCTATTCGTTTAGAAATATTTAATAGTTGTTTTGGTACTTCTCAATGTGAAAAAATTAAAAAATCTTGATCTGGCGAACTTTTGAATTTAAAGAATGAATAGAAATACAGCTTATTTTTTAGTTCAGAAACTATGTAATATATTTCTGAAGTTGTATGTAAAATTTTAAGAAAATAATTTACTAAACTTCTATAAACTAAAAATTTTTTATTTAAATTCTATTTGGCCAAAAATTTGGCCTTTTTTTTCAATTTCTAAAATATTTTTGCCACTTTTCTGATGTATTTTGGCTTCAAATATTTTTTAAATATTTTTCACGCAAATATTCGAAAATAGAATTATTTCCGAACATTTTACTAGACATTCATCCCAAATGGAGTCATGCACGGTATGTTGTATTATTTTGAGTGGTGCACATTTCATCCCCCAAAATTTCAATGAATTTAAATTCAAACACATGCATTTTGACACAATTGTATTAAATTGCTCATCAAACATTTATATAACAATACAAATATGTAATTTTTTTTATAAATTTTTGATTTTTATTTATGTGGTACAACATTTTAAAAAAATTCAGAAAACTTGCTAGCGGATTATGCAAAATGCTATGTCAAGTATGACTAACCAAAAAAATTTTTAGAAATGTAATTTCTGTTAAGAAATTCATAAAAAGTTCTAACATTTCTTTTAAATATTTTTTATCTTCTTTTCATTAACTGTAATATTCAGACACAACTGTTTCAGCAATAGATGAAAAGAAGAAAACAACAGACATTACAAGATAGAAAACAGAAGCATAAAATTGAAAATAAATTATTAGAGTTTAATGTTTCCTTTGAAATATTTTGATGGATTATAATCGCTTCCTGGTTATTCAATAAGAAATCGAATTTTATCCTCAATGTTTTTCACGAAATGAAAAGTAATGTCACTTTTATTTCAACTCTAGATATAAATTCAAGGGCATTCTTCACATTGATTGCGCCTATCTGCCAGGTATTACTGTTTATTAAGGCTTCACTATTGATTGTCACAATAAAAATTGTTGCATATAATACATTAATAATTCATAAGAAAAATATTACCAATAATTTTTTTTATGTATTAGAACGCAAGCTATCTGAAATGAAGGCTGCAATGAAATGTATTTATAACAATTTACGTAATTATTAAAAAGAAAATAAATTATTAAACTTAATTCGCGTATACAATCTGTTTATTGGAACAATAATATAATTATATATTTAACGGATTAATATCGTTGTTACTTTCTGAATCGTTGTTACTACATTCCTTTTCTTATTAAATAAATTTGATATTTGATTACTTATATTTGATAGACAGTGACTTCTGTCCATGCTCAGTGATATTAATGTTCTGTTTCAAAGCAACACTAGGACTATTTTGGGACGGACCTCGTAAGTTTGAACTGCGGGCAGATAATGAGGACAAATCTGAGCTGCTACACCCCTTTTTAAATTTCCGCACCCCATCAGTAGGAGGTCATTTGGTCCCGATGAATTTAATGTATTCCAGATTCCCTTATAATTTGACGTTTCTTCAGTGGAATCGGGTTGCGAGCTTGAAATCCCTCGGTTCCGAAACCGGGAGATTTCTTACCATCAGGCCACCATTACCCTCAACTCCTGTCCCTGAGATGTAGTATAGTTTATCCGAATGAATACAAAATATTTAAAAACAATTTAAATGCTTATTGAACTTTTTCTTGCCTCTCACAGCCTAATCAATGAAGTCTATTAGCATAATATATTTGTATGATAAATCTAATAGAGTATGCCATGTAAGATCTACATGTCTGCTATACAGGATGTTCATAAAATTTCTTATTTTGAAATATCTCTAACTAAAATTAATAAAGAAGTCGGAATCCTCTCATCTAATTTATAAGCTTTTCATTATGCGTACGGATGACAAATCATATATTGCGAAATGCGATTGCGTAGCGTATGTCTGAAATATTCCAGAACATGAATAAACAATTGTAGACATTTCTCTAAAAGCTGAATTGTTAAAAAATATTATTCGGCTGAAAATATTTTTTGTTTTCTATTTGGTTTGAGGCTAAATGTATGATAAAACTTCTGAATTTTTGCCATATGTCTACAATAGTTGGCACTCTTAATTTTGCAATGATCGTCAGAATTTATAGAGGATGATTGAGTATTCCAGCAACCCTTTCCCGCTTACATCTCGATCCTTTTTTTTGCCCAATATTTTCTCAGAGCATTTATCGAATAAAAAATTCTAAGCTAGTTGAGTACAGTTTAAATTTGGCATTAGTACTTTCACTAATTTTCCAGTACCTTTGAACTAAGGTATAGTAATACTGCTAATGAACTAAACGAACAAATGATTTCCTATCGTAGACAACATGACCTAGGAGTACAAAAAAAATACGGTTTTGTACGACTTATCAGTGGTATGATAAAAATCACAATTTAAAGGATAGATATGCTGAAAAGTAATTCGAAAATTATTATATCTGTTCCAGTATATGTTTTTCTTTACTTTTACAGCCATTAGGAAACTTATTTTCTGGATAATCCTAGAAGTTTAATGACTAATATTAAGTGTGGAAACCATTTTCTTGACTCAGTTTTGAGATATTTCGTTCTAAAATAAAATAAATTGCTCACAATATTTTGTCTATTCTCTCACATATGAATGATCATTAGAAATACATTCAAATTTTGTTGAGTGCTTTTTTTAATTTTAGAAATAACACATACAAGTATTTTCCAGTTTAAAATGATTTCGTCGGATAGAGTTTTCAATTTTTTACTCTCTTTCTATTCTTCAAACCATTTAGACTTTTCAAGATGTCTGGTAGTTGTGAGAAATGAACAAATAATAAATATTCAGGTAACCATTTATGATTGTTACAATATGCCTTTTGGCTTTGATTTTGAACTCGTTTTAAAATCCATTATAAATGACTAAAATAAAAATAATTGAATATAATAAAATTAAATTAATTACTAAATTTCATTATTTAAGCAGTAGATATTTAAGTACTAACTGCTGTGTTATTACTTTACTAAGATACGTAGCTGAAAAAATACAACACAAATTCAATAAATTCATATAACTCGACTGTTTTGCATTTCTTTTACATTTAAAAAAGTACTTTTTCTTCTCAGAATAATTTAAAATCATAAATATAAAATATTATAAATTTTTTGTATAAAGAACCTTAAATACGATATTTTAAAAGTTCTTCGAAAAAAATTATACTAACATTATTAAGAATTGATAATTTAATAAATTCTTGTAAGCATTTATTTTTAAGACAATGTAATAAATTATTTGTAAATTGTTGTACATAATTTCCATTTTTTTTCTGAACCTTACTGTAAACAAAAAGGAGAAAAAAAAAGCGAGAAATTAGAGCAATATTTATTGAGCCTATTATTCTTTTAGAAGACATTGAAAACGTTTTGATGGTAAAATGGAGAATTTTCCAAAATAATCTGCACTGCTTGATTTAAGACCAATATTTATTAATCAACTAACATTACAAATTTCTAAAAATTTTTCATAAATAACGATAATTACATTTAGATAAAATTTAAAATGTTGATCAAAATTGAATTCTTGATTTAAACTGTATAGTTTAAATAGGGATTTCATGTAAAATTATCTTTCAAACAAAGAAAAGTGTTCTCATTTAAAATTTCTAAATATTTTCTATAGATACGAGGATTATGTTTAGGCAACATTCATTTTTTTTTCAAAATCAACACTGTATTCTTGAAATAGTGATTTCACTTTAAAATTCTCTTTCAAACAAAGAATAGTGTTCTCATTTAAAATTTCTAAACATTCTCTATTATTTCAATGATTACTTCTAGACAAAATTTCTAATTTCTTTCAAAATGAAATTCTTGAATCAAAACCAATATTGTATTATTGAAATAATGATTTCACCTTAAAATGCTCTTTCAAACAAAGAATAGTGTTCTCATTTAAAATTTCTAAACATTCTCCGTTATTGTGATGATTATGCTTAGATAAAATTTAAAATTTTGGTCAAAATGAAATTCTTGATTCAAAAATCAACATTGTGTTGTTGAAAACAGGATTTCATCTTAAAATTCCCTTTCAAACAAAGAATATCTATCGAATGAACTGTAATTAGTTCATTTTCAATTTAGAAATATAAATATAGACCACCTTGTTCTTGCTTCGGTTGTGTAAACATCCAATTTCGACCTCCAGAGCATAGACCACTGTTGCATTTGAATTAATACAAGCTCATCCTTCAAAAAATGTAAATCGAACTTGCGTTGTCTGGCTCAGGTAAAATATACCTCTTTCATTCTTTACATTTGTATTGAGATGGCGTACCACGAGATTTCCTAAAGCTTGCATATTTATGATGTTCAGTTCAAGGTTCAGACTTGAAAGCCACTTCTACCTCTCTTCTGCCATTGTACGCACTACAATATTATTTTCCTTTCATTATCATATCGTTAGGCATATAAATTTCACGGTGTTCATCATTTAATCCTAATATGTAAATGCTACAAAGAATGGTTTAGATCAATGTACACACAATGCTTCCAACACAGAATTTGTTTTATGGATAAGTCAATTTACTGCAAACATTGAAGAAAGCTGTAATACATTTAATCTTGAATTAATCATTTATTGTTTTTTTCTATTCAGAATAAAAAGAGTTATTGTATTTCAAAGGAGGCTTTTGTTGGTGTCATGTTTATTTAAGTTAATGATTAGTGAAAGCAGATTTAAGATTTAAAAAAAAGCTGTTGTTACATTAATCCTTTTTAGTAATACATGCAAGAATCTATTGATACGAAAAGAAACGGTTGATGCTGCAAACTGCATTTTATACGGACCAAGACATCTCTTTGAACAAAAACCTAAGCGTAACGGAGAAACAAAAAATAAGAAAGGAAATATTAAATGTTTTTAAAGGATAATCAAATAAATAAAACTTGTTCTGTGTATCGAAGACGCTTTTCTCGATTTCGATTATTTGCACTTTAAGTTAACAAAAAAAATCTATAAACAAAAGGCGATGTTTGTATTATGTTTTTTTATAAACTAAAAAAACACTGAATCAATTTACACACGTTTTTTTTTTAGAAAATTATCTTCTTTGTCTTGTTCATATTTAAAGCTATTGAAATCCACAGTATAAAAAGAAATTTAGGAGCTTAATAATTTTATGTCAATACAATAGTGTAGCACTCTGTTTCCCCCCTACACTATGATTCTCTCATTACACGCCGCCCTCTGGCGAGTGCTTAGAGAGACAGTCAGTTAAGCCTCTGTTATCGTTATGTGTTGACGTGTTTTTTGTCCACTCTCTGTTTGTGTCTGTGTGTAACGTAACCTTATATGTTTTAATAATAAATTATTGTTACACAAGAAGGCTTATCTTAATTAGAACCCACCAACCACCGGTCACAATAGTCAAATATCACTTTTCTCATCAAAATTTGGAATAGTTATTTTAATCTGTAAGTTTCGGGAAAGATTAAATTAAATTTAGCTAGTTTGGACGAGTGCAATAAAATTCTAATGTCATGAAATTTGAAATAATTTTTAGATTAAAACTTTTAAGATGTAATTATTGATTAAAAATAATATTTAGATTAATTGTAGGGTAAATAACACTTAATGGAATTACGTTGTGCGTGTCTTTTTCTATGGGGGTTGATTTAGCTATTTTGAGCTATTTATTCCTGAAAAAATCCAGAAAATTTCACGCATGTAGCTAGCTTATCGTAGTTATTAGGAATAGTTTGGTTTTAATCCACCATATTGATAACAGAGTTAGTGAATTCTCCATCTTTTGACTGAAGGATAATTGACGTAGAAATTATCAATTGCAACTCTAAGTCGTTTTCTAGAGTTTGAGTAAACATTAACGGCTCCACGATCGAAAATATCAACAAAAATGTTTTAGGTTCTTGAAGATGAAATAAAAAAAATGTTAAAAATCATTATTTTCACTGCAGATAATTTTTTTTTATTTGCCTCCGAATTTATATTCTGATATATTATAAAAATATATATGTTCTTTATAGCTTAAAAAATGGCTGGACTGCTAATTTATCCACTAAAATTACTTTTAAAAAAATTTAAAAATTATTACTTCTCAAATTGAAATACATGAAGTAAAAAAAATAATTTCGGACACGTGTAGAGATAAGCTCGAGTGCTTTTACAATCTGACTTTGTCACAATGTAAATGTTACTTAAATATTCATTCAAAATGAAGGTAAAATTTTATAAAGTTCCATAAAGCTCAATTTTTTAAATGTTTTATAAGTTTCTTGATGTTCAATTATTAACTTTGGTTATTAAATGTGATGATCAATATTAATTGTGTTTTGCTGCATTATGAAATTAATCAAAAGATCACACATTGCAAGTATTATGTGGATTGAATCGGGAGAATCCATGATTTTCTCCTAGATAATGTATGTTACATGTTTTCTTTTAGGAAAAATCAAGAGGTTTGTTTGTATATAAGTGGAATCCCCATAAATAATAATAAATCATATATAAATCATTATAATATCATCGTTATATATAAATCCTTTTAATGTATTTAAAAATTGGTTACAACAGTAATTACAATTCATGTAATCCAAGACACAGAAATAATTATGTATGTATAAATATTGAATTTTAATTAAATGCAATAATTGACTTTTATTTTCATTTAATCAGAATTCTACCAATGCTGAAATATTGCCAGTTTGGGCTAGTTTTAAAAGAAAACGTAATTTTACGTTAGTTTCTAATGACAGTATGGGCAATAGAATGCATAATCTGCATTTTTCATAAGTGGATCTAACCACCTTTGGCAGCTAGTTGTTCGCCCAACATATAAAAAAATTAATCCGTTGATTGTCTGATCGTCGTGCTTGTAGAGGTGGACAACAGTAGATTCAATGAACTAGTCTAGCCAAGAGTTGACAACTGGCTGGATTCTGCGTAACACCAAGACAGTGTGGAGAACATTTCGTCAAGAGAAGAAGAGATGACAATCGGGATAACTATCTTCCAATGAAATAAATGAATTGTTGAAATTATAGAAACTTGCATTGGATGTTATAACGTATTTCTTTAATAAAACAGTAGTTATGTTCTCTATATTATTTATCTCTCTATGTAATGATAATGATGTGTCGCATAAGCGGCAAATTCTGAAACTTACGCATAAACAAATGTATTGACACAACTTTTTTGTGAAAAAAAAAATGCATTATAAATAATGAATTGCATTATTAAAGATTTGCAAGAGAATTTTTTTGTAAATGGAATTAATTACACATTAACTTATTTTATATTGATCCTATGGGGGGAAAAAACTGTTTCTCTTAACAAGTGTTTTGCATTGCGAGTAAGATTCAGGAAATAATTATGCTCGCCAAGCGACGTCCCACTTTATTTCATTACATCAACTTAGTGATTAAATCATTCATCAAATCTAACATATTCTTCTGTAAAATTATGTACAAGCATAGATGGCAAGTAATCTGGAGTCATTATAAATAAATAAACCAAATACATATTTACAAAGCTGATAAAATAAAAAATATTTTGAAAAAATCATCAAAACATTAAAAATGATGAATTAAATTTACCACTTCATTAAAAGCGGGACTTCATTCTGTGCACTGCCGAAGGAAACAAATTACCTAAATCCGCCACTGGAATATTGTATTTGCTTATCAGTCTCAAGATTATTATAGAAAATTGAATTGCTATATCAGATAATTCCACCAACTTTCCTTTGCATCGCAGATTATGTATAATAAATCAAATTGGAACTATACAACATTTTTATTTCATTTCTCTGATTTTTACGAAAACAGTCAAGTTCCAAAAAGAATATTTTATTTCTAATTGTTCAACTATATTTTAAATATAAGGCAATTCAAATTGAATATAAAGATTACAAATGACTTTAACTATTTAATGGAAAAGAATTTAAGATTGCCTAGATATTGTACGTGTGACCAAGGGAAGTCACATAGAGCATCTATGACGTATGTATACAAAATTTTGAGGTTCCTTGATAAATTCTTTTTTATTAAATAGTTAAAGCCGTTTGTGATATCTATATTCCTTTTACACATGTATTACAGATAAACAAAATTAAACTACAATCCTTCCAATTATATTTCTATATATTTGGATATCCAAATATATCCAAATTATATTTCTATATTTGTACTGATGAATTATTTAAAAGTTTTATCGCTGACAGTTTGTACATATTTATCTATATCATTAGAAATTATTATTATGCATATTATTACAAACAATTTTTATTAAGGCAGGAAACAGGACTCTCTTCACAAAGCTGTTATTATCTCTTTTTACTACACAAAAAATGGCGATAGTTACTTAATTCTTCCTTTCTTATTTTTGTACTTCTCAGTTCCTCTACTATTACTGTTATAATGTCTCGAGTTACACAGCAAAACTCCGTTTTGAAAGAAAGCTATACGTCGCTGAATCTGGAACTTCCCACCTTGCATAACGACCTAAAAGAACGCATTTACCACCCAGACAGAAACCGAACGTGAAAAAGCAGTTGCAGGAGCACGAAATCAACCCTTTTTCTATGATGTTAGAAAGAAACCCGAAACTAGATCTTTTTTAGAGAAAAACATAAAAGATTGAAAGACTCAGTTGATCAGATGAGTTTTAAGGAATTGTCATATTATAGATTTTCCAATAAAGATTTGTGTGTTAATAATAATCAAATGCTGTGGGAACGAAATTATTCACTGTGAATTTGCTAAATAAAATACCATACTAACAAAATGTATTTGAATGTTTTTGTATTTTAAAACATTTTTCATCATATTGGGTTTGAATTAAAATTAAAATTTTCTTTGAGAAATTTAAAATAATGTAAAATTGGTCAATAAATGAGCTTAAAAAGTACTGGCTTTTACTGTTAACTAAATAAATCATTATTTTTGTTTTAAATTAATTTTTATATGAAAACAATTAAAAGTTTATCTTTTACTTCAAACTTTGATTTTTTTTCATTCAAATGGTATTAAAAATATAAATTTTTATGATACTTATGCCAAAATATCCAAGTAGCATATCCTTTTTTACAATATTATGAACTGTTGTACGATATTGTATAATTTAATATGCGATAAAATCTTACAACATTGCGGATATTGTTTAATATCAAGCATTATTGTACAACCTATATGTTCTACTAGGGTTTTATGTTTAATTTCATGTGTTGCCAAAATTATTCATAATGAATTTCAATGGATCAAACTTCTAATTAACTGTATTTAATTTCATATAGAAAATAAATATTAAAATTTTTTAAATGATTGTTTTAATTGTTTCTATTCCAAAGAGAATATCAGGAATGTTGGATAAATTTTACCAATTGGATTAAATAAAACACAAGTTACTAACATTTTACGTCCAATTATTAAGCATCAAATAATACAAATCGCAATCCTTTAAACGTCGAAGATTCTTTACAATCAAAATAGAATTTTACATCTGACTACATTATTAATATTATAATGAGGAACACATTAAAAAGAATATAAATAACCTAGAAGATATAGATATTATGTAAGGCATATTCAAATACTTTTGTAAGGATAGTGTATAGAAATTCCAAGGAATCATTTTTTTCTAACCAAAAAAGAAAAACATTTGCTTCAAATTTATTCAATTCATAAAAAAATCACAAATTTATGTTTAAAAAATCCATTTAACCCATTATTTTTTAAATTTACTTTAAATAAGTCTGCCAACATCGAATTGTTTCATGGATATCAATATGCTTATTTTAGTTCGCTATATATGGAATTTATAAAACCAGAAATGCAAATGAGAAAATACAAATGAATCTGTTTTTAATAAAAATTTATTAATTAGATTAAGAATTTGCTGAACAAGAAATTATAAAAAAAATTTGTGATTATGCTTCACGATTACATTCTTGTTCTAATTATTTCTCTTGAATTTCTTATTCTTTATATACTCCAAGAAATAAATATTTCTCTATATTATTACAATCATGTTGTTTAGATTAGTTACATTTATGAGGGCATATATGTATGTCATAAATTTTTCATAAACTAGTGATAAAAGAAAATATTTAAAGAAATAGTTCAACAATTACTTTTGTTTCAAAATTTCTATAAATTACTGGTTGATATTTTTAATACATGTAGATGTAGTTAAGAAATTTTGCTTCCTATACAATTTGTATTTAATTCTTAACTAAATAAAATAAGTTTTTAAAAGCATCATTTTCTTAATTTTCTACACAAATTTTTGTATCTTCAGAATATAATCTAAAGGAATCCTTACAAATGATTGTTTAAATTTAAATCTATCTTTCCTAATTTAATAAATCTGTCCTGATTTAATAATTATAAATTAGTGTTTTAGATATTAACACCATCATATAGCACTGCATCTGGATTCTGCGAATCTTGCTTTGCAGATGATAGATTTTCTAAGGTATGACTTTTGCAAATTATTTATGAAACTGAAATTTACTGAAGTGGAATACAGGTTTCTTGGCAAAAAATAGATATATCTTTTACATTATACAAAGAAGGAAAAAAATCTTTTATATGGTAAACTTAAAACAGCATTTGAAGACGATATATGGTGAAGTCTTTATCTCAACTCCTACCTGCTCTACCTACGCCATCCATATGAAGGATATTCTTACTATTCTAGTAGTAATTTTTCGTGAAAATTAGCTGTATATATGAATTGTTTCATTGACTCGTTGGTAAAGTTATATTTTAAAAAATTATGCTTTTTTTATATTATCAAAAATTAAAATATTTATAATTATGTATTGCTTGTTCATCAGACTGATACATCATCTGTTCATCATGAAATGTTTAATTTAGATCAAATAAAGACTAAGAATGTGAAAAAAATTATATAAAATGCAAGAATGATATTAATTGTTTTATTTATCCTTTTCCTTCGTGGCACAAATTTATAGGGCCCATAACTTGTCCTTCGTCGTTCATAACGTGTCAAGTGCGTTCAAGAGAAATTTCTGCAGGACGGCAGTAACGCGCTTCAAGCGTTTTTCTACATTTTAAAACTTTTAAACGTTTAAAACACTTTGTAAAATATTTATTTGTTTGAGTTTTTATTTTTGTTTGTTTTAATACGGCTAAGAATAGAGGAAAAATGGAAATTTTCACGGAAAGAAGAGGTTGGCGAAAGGGTTAATAAGCAAAAGTAAGAGATTAATAAAGCTTCTTCTGTAATCTAAACTTAGATTTGTTTCTTACAATAAGGTTTATGAAATATTTGGTAAGTTCCATTCTATAAGTAAATTACTTGCAGTCTATAATATGTAATGAATTAGATTATTAAATGTTTTGAAGGCAGATTTTTGTACTCATTCAAAAAAATCACTCTATCTTATTTTCTTTTCAATTTCTTTTTTTGTTAAACAAATTCAAAATTAATCATAACTAGTAATTCATAGACAATTCCGGATTTAACATGAACTTAATTTCAAAATTATACTCATTAAAATATTTAAGTCAAGCGAATTTCGAATTTCCGATTTTTTCAAAACCTAGTATGTTATTGATGAAATATAAATTTACTTACCTTTTAGCAAGTTTTTCGAGTGTTGTTTTCGAAAATATTCGTGACATCACTTACCTGCGAAGTGGGTGGTCAGAATACTTCATTGGCAGCGGACATCGACCTGAAAGTGATGACTTCGATTTGGGAAAGAGGAATCTAAAATCAATAATTAGGAATCTTTCAAGAACTAAACAAATCAATAACAAATTCTAAAACTAGCAGTAAAAGTAACCGAATAGCGAAAAAAACCTTGAAATGTAATTTTACTGAAAATATTTAAATTTTACTTGTTAGGATAAAATGTTTTTCTTTCATCTTGGAGGCGATATAATGTTATTTTAAAGTTGAATATAATACCATTTCATCTTGGACTTTTAGTCATACCAGCAATTTTGTAAAATTGGTTTCATTTCACAAAATACTTTTTTGAAAATTATCGCTCTCTCTGTTGTATTGATTATTGTAGATAATAGTACAATAAACCATCAAATAAAAATAATTTTGAATGGTGTTTAGATTTTACTACAAAGGAATAAAATAATTTTCTTGTTTTAATGATTCCAAGATAAATGACAACAAACACCTTAGAATTTCAGAAATAATTTTTTTGTTCTGATGATTCTAAGCTATATGTCAGCAAACGTTTCGGAATTTTAGAAATAATTTTCTGTTCTGATGACTCTAAACTATATGACAACAAACGAATAAAATAAATAGCAAAAAATCAAAAGCTATTTAGAACATTTATATCTAACTTGCAAGATTTAATTCAACTCGGAAATCGAAAATTTTGTAAAAATATTTATTTGACAAAAAAAAAATATATTTTTTTTTTCTTCTATAAATTAAGGTTAATGACATACAGGGCCCTGGTGACCTGGTGGTGAGCTTCGGAACAGAAGGATTCCTAAGTTTCTTCGATTTTTTGATTTTATGGTTCGATTCCGAATTCCGCCTAAAAACCGTCGTGCGGGTCTGTTGCACAATAAATACTTTTGGGACAAACATCCTGTCGCTGATGTGGTGTGAAAGCTTGGAGAAGGAATGCAAGCTCAGATGTCGTCCTCGTCATCTGACCACGGCTCAAAATTATGTGGTCCATCCCAAAATACCCTTATTGTTGCTGTAAAAAGGGACATTAATATAAAATAAACTTTAATCCTGCATACAATACAATAATAAAATTTACATGCACGACAATATTATAGAAGCCGAAATGAAACTTTTTTTTCATTGTGGAAGAACAGTAAAAATTCCAAAACATTTTGCTCACAAAAAACTTAGATAGACTTAGATAAGAAATCTTGAAATATTAAACTTTATCAAAAAGATTAAATGGAGTTGAATTACATCAGCATTTCCATAGATAAATAATTACATTAAATGAATATACGAGCCATGATTATTCATACTTTAATATTTTATTTTAAAAGCTGTAGTTCACGCATTTTAAAAGGAATCAACATATTATCAATTGAATAGAATAATGAAGGTTGATAAATATATTTATTCATTATAGTGAATATTTACATTATAATGTAACAATTGTAACGTTTAATTTTTAATAAGGCTTGTCATCTTTACTGAATTTCAAAATAGTTTTTAGTAATATATAATATTAAACTATAAAGAATGTTTATATGGCAGAAATATTTTTAACTCTGCACTTCTGGAAATGAAAATCTTATGGTATCAATCTTCATGATCGCATGGTACTGTCTGCAACATTTATCATTCACATGTAATTCTCAGATTATATATTCTTTTTTTTTTTTTCATTGTCGCGCTTGCTAAAAAAACTGCCATCTTTGAAACTGATTCTGATGTACCGCTGCTTCTAATTTTTTTTTCAGAGGTTTAATAACCTCTTAATGACCTCTGTGGCAGCCGAAATTTTTTCGGCCGAAGAGATACCAGCCGAGGAAGCTCTCAAATTACCTCATCAATGGAGGCGTCTCATCCTGTCCGATTTGAGTGTTTCAGGTAATTGAGAAAACGAAAGATTATCTGGCAGACAATAATTTCGGAAAAGTCATGATGTGTGGCAAATGACACAGATAGAACACACAAAAAAAAGAAAGGAAGTAATAGAAGAATAGTTGCGCAACTACTTGTTCTACGTCAAAACCTTAAATCTTTTGTAACCCTTTTACCAGGAGGATTTTATAAATTCAGACTAGCCGGCGCGTGCGCCCACGCTTCTGAGCTGTCACACTTCCTGATGACACTTGCTGTTCCGATGTGGTTAAGTGTTTGGGTAATTTATTTTCAGTTACTCGGCAACGCCTTGAGTGTCACTGAATTTATCAGCTCAGAAAACAGTTGCTACGTGGTTGTGTTTCGCTGCATCTGCGACAATTAGACATTTTCAAGGATAGGAAAAAAAGAAAGAGTTGACTATAAGAATTCTCTGCATGGGTTGGTTTTGATGTCCGGACTAATCAAGCATAGACATTCGATCTTTCATTCCGACTCAAAGAGAATCTAAAGTATCTACCTCTCTTAAAATTTTCAACCCTTTAAGATATAAATTGCAGTCGAGTCTAAATTGTTTACTTCGTTATTAAGAAAACTCTTTAACGGGGGAAAAAAAGAATGAAATTTACCAAGAAGAAGTGTATAAACATGTATTGTACAAATTTAATATTCAAAACATTTTTTTTTAAATAAAGAGGCACATGGGGGCAGAAGGAGTTGGGAGTTGGCACTTTACAGGCTTGAATGTTCTATTTAGGGTACCAAACTTCATGCCCCTACACTTTGGAAGACGGGAATTTTCATCTCGGATACACTTTTTAATGGGAATCAATTACAAATGAAGAGAAATTTTGGAGCTTTTCGAGATAACATTCGCAATATCACAACGCAAAAATTATTTTTACATCATCTTGAAGTTTTAAGAATAATTTTTTCAACGATATGAATTTTTTTCTTTTTGCTTGATCACTTTTTAAATTTTTTAATTAATTAAAAAATATTTTAGACTTATTTTGCAACAATGTATTTAATAGCAATACATTTAAAGTAAAATTTAAAACGTTTTCATTTTTGCTACTAATTTTTCACTCTGACTTTTCTGGCCCTTGTTAATGAATTAAGGCATGAAGCTTACTTTCTATGTTGAGAACTTATTTTCTATGTTGAGAATGTCTCAATAATTGTTGAGAACTTTTGAATATTGACGTATTATAACTATAGTCTGACTTCTAAAATACGCAATGATGAAAATTCTGCTGCTGTTAATATACATGCATGGACTCTAATTTAAACAGAATTTTCTCGAATGTCTTTTTGTATCATCTCTAATTTAAAAAGACGTAGATAGTTCAACTAAAGATGAAATCATTCACTTCGTTTTTCATCACCACGGTTTGCAATTATAATGTTCAACATCAAATAGCTATGATGTTGTTTTTAAACGGGACATAAATCTAATGAAAGAACCCACAAAATGGATCAATATTATCTCAAAGAATAATTAAAATCAAAAAATAAATACGTTAATAATACTTTGTTATAAAAATATCAGAATATAAAAATAAATAAAATTCTCACGAATTATGGGGAAAATAATTTACTTTCTGTATCTACAATTATAATCCATAATTATAATCTAGTTTAAATGTATATCATATGTAAAATTGCGATGATAGTTTTTTAAAGAAATCTGAATTTAATTTTTATGCGATAATTTATAAATTTACGAATGACAGGCAAATGAAGACAGTTGACATTATCAGATTTCTGCTATTTTTCTACTGATTTTTAAACATTTTAAATTATTATTCCACTTTGATAATCTTATTTAACAAGTATCAATTTTCTTAGATATTTATTATTCACTAAATGCCACAATACAACTGTAATTCAATACCAGCTTATTTGAAATACACTATATATCCAACTATGGCATCATCAACGCACGCTCATATCTTCAGAGTTTTTTTTTTTTTTACTTCAGAAAAAAAAAAATTGCGACAGCTACCTTTTTTTTTTTTTTTTTTTTTTTGAAATAGTTACAAGAATTGAAGGATTATCGATTAAAATAAGATTATTTGGGATGATAGGAAAATCATATCTTAGAACTGAGATATACGAATATAGAACTGAACTTAATTCGGCTTGAATACTATGTCATTTAAATGATAAAATTGGATTAAGCCTTTGGATGGAAAAACAGGTCGTCACCTATTTGTGATTTTGCTATGATAGTATGGTGACGTAAAAGAGGAAGAAAAAAAATGTGCTCTAGGACGGATGAAAATACATCATACTACTGTCCTACCGTCACGAGAAAAACTCTAGTAACCCTAAAAGATGGGGTCAGTTGCTCGGAAACGAGATATTCCATTACATTTTTGGGGTGAAGGAAAGGGCCGCATTTCATTTAGCACCAAAAGAACCGGCTAAGGACCGGATATCTGCTTTAGCACAAACGAAATGTATTTCTTGCCTAATGAAGAGCGTTTAGGGAGCCAAATGTTGTGGTCTTTTTAAATGCCTACTTCCCTCCTTACTTAGACTCGTTTACTAACGGCAACCATGCTCAGGGTTTTTCTCGTGACGGTAGGACAGTACCTTCTAGTTCAAATACTGTATTGATCGTGAATTATCTTCCAGAACAGGCCTTAGTCTTGAGAGTCTTCTTCGCTGGATATTACAGAGGTCATTTCTCTATACTAATCATTAACTTTCCAGTTTATTTGGAAGTTAACATCAAAATGGTTTGTCAAGTGCAGAAATGTCTATCGTATCTGAAATTCATTGTTAATGCATATAAGACTTCTGTTATTTCCTGAATTCGACATTTTGCTTTATTATTACTGCGGTGGAAAGCTCAGTTGCATACAAATGAATGTAGTGTAATAGCCATAAATGAATCGAGGTTCATTTAAATTCTGATACTGACGGTAAAAAAATATGATTAGCAATTTGTGATGCTTTAGATAAACCGTAAATCAATTTTAAATTGCCTAAAGTGGTTTGGAGCAACCGGTCAATGGCAGATTTTCAATTAAGCAAACTAGACAGTTGCCAAGGGCTGCTGAGATCACAGGGGTCCTCCCACAGGTTTTGTAAAAAATACTAGTCTGATTTCCAAATAAATAAATTTGAATCAAAGAAACTAATTCTATGAATTATACGATATTAAAGCAAAATTTCACTTTATTATAATTGGACAAATTCCTAGCTTTTTCATTACGCTATTTCATTTAGTTATTGCAATAGTTATAAATACTAAGAATTTTCTTGAATAATATCATGTACAAATATGGATCTGAGTAGTAATAAACAATATAAATAAATCAATACAACTGTACATTTCCTTCAAGTTATTAATTTCAAAATTTAACTAAAAATAAACTATGACATGTTAATTAAATTTAAAAATTTTTTGAAATGTGAACCTTCTGAACTGATGTTATTAGTAAAAGAAGAACTTCTTAATGTATTTAGCCTATGGATGTAAAGCATTTTAATCCACCACTGTTTCCCATTCTGCTATTAAACATGTATTATTATAGCATGTATACCTAGAATTAAAAGGTTAAGCAAATAAATTTTGGCTTGAATTTTAAGGAACTAATTTTCTAAAACAAATAATTCTTCGTTGTTTATATTCCCCCCAAAATTTTCTTTGATTTAATTAGTTAAAAGTACACATCCAATATTTATCTTCAAATGTATTTGTAAGTATTTTTTTTTCTTTATATTTTCCATCAACGCTTGTATTAACATAACTGCTGCAATGTTCCCCCCTAAGTTTTTCAATAGAAAAGTTTTTGTAAAATGCATCTATGACAACAATGTTATTTCCGGATTCTTGGTTAATTTTATAATTTTATGTTCTAACACGCTGGTTTCGCCTTTCCCCTTCATGACCTTATTTTCATTTGATGTATAGCTTTGTGATCTCCCAGATGATAAAAAACAGAATTAAAGAATTGATGATATTATTCAGCAAATTCTTAAAAAAATCGTTAAAATCAAGATTTTTGGTCGCATTTTTTAAAAACGTTTTGAAAAGAATAAAAGAAATTCCGCTCACAGTTTATCGCCAAATAATATTCTACGCTATACGTAATTTTACTTGGGTACTTAATGCAAAATTTCAAAAAAAATTTCAATGATAAATTTTTAATTTCATGGAACTTTCTAAATAAGCAATAAAATATAAATTTCGGGGTATTGTAACTTCAATTATTTTATACATCTATAAATGCGCGAATTCGTCTTCTTTGACTTTAAACAATGAAAGAAATAGATCATATAATTAAGGGAAAATTGGAATTTCAAGTTAATAATATAAACTATTTTTGGATATTGGGCACAAAAAAAAATACTTTTAAAAAATTGCCAAAAAATTCAGCAAAAGTTCTCACAATTCAATTGGTATTAATGAAATGGTAGTTTTTTTTAAATTTAAAATAGTATAAAATTTATTTTTGTGCGCTAATAGTTTTGGAAGTTATAGTGGAAAAATACCAAAATTCAGATAAATTTTTAATAAAAAAAATCTTTTCAGGTTGCGCATTTTCTTTTTCCAAAATATATATGTGCCAAATCTGGTAGCTATAAGATAAACTGTCTAGCCTGTTGTAGCCAACACACATACACATTCATCTTTATTAGGAGTAGAGATCGTTGTAATTTATTTACCACTAGCTGCCTTTTGCGAGCAGCTGGTTCGCCATGAGTAATGCGTTCTAAAATTTTCAATTAAATCACATATTCATTAGCCAAAATTTAAGAAATAGTTAAAGTTAAAAGATCCAGTTATTAATAGTTAAAGAGGCTGTAACTTTATTCGGAAAAACGTTTTGACTCTAAAAACTTTTTGCTGTAACAATTTATCGATTATGCTTCTAAAATATTAAAAGTATTTTTTGGTGATGTTGCCCAAATGTTAAATATGTTTTTTAAAGAAAGCGAAAGAGGGAAAAAATTATTGAATTAATGATACAGATATTATAAACGATAATATAAAAATGCCATTAAGTCGGGATTCCAATGCATATCCTGTCTAAATTCAATCAGGTTTACTGTAAATAAAAAAAAATTTATGGAATTAATGATATATATATTGCAAACGATCATAGAATCCATTGCCTTGCATTTATTTTTTTAGAAGATATCACATTTTATATCTATGTTATTTTATCCAGTCACATGCTAAAAGTTGCATTTCTTTAGGTTTGATTTACGATGATAGTTTTTTTTTTTTTTGAACTTCCATCATTGATTTCATTTATTTTATCCAGTCACGTGATAAAAAAAAAACATGGTTAAAATATTTCTTTAAAAATTCGTTAAAAATAGAAGCTTAAGTTATACATTAAAACAGTGATACCATTGGAAAGCTAATTTTTTAATCTTTAAATTGATGTAAAAATCATGTTTATGCGATAATATTTTCGGAAGTTATGGCGGAAAAACGTCGAAATTTCGCTTAAATTTTAATTAATTCAAATTATAATCAAAATTCGAAAAAAGGGCTCCGAGGTGCACATTCCCGACCTCCAAGGTATACATGTACCAAATTTGGTAGCTGTAGGTCAATCGGTCTGACCTGTAGAGCGCCAACACACACACACATACATTGAGCTTTATTATAAGTATAGATATAGATAATGATTCGGTAACGCATACTGGTATTTCAGCCTGTGGTTACTGATGCTTCTGGTTTTATTAAAGGAAATGCCATTTCTTTCCCTTTAGGCTGACCTTTTTATTAGTATTTTGGGTGTGTTAAAGATTTAGTATAAATTAGTTATTCTTAATGTGAGATGTGTAACCTTAGTGTGGCAACAAATGTTGTAATACTAAGATAATGATGAAAAAAAGACTAAAAACTAACCAGACTGATTATTGAAAATTAAATAAGAATTTCTGTGTTACACACAGAATTCTTAAAATATACAATTTGTACAAGTAATCTAAATAAATTTTGATACGGATTATCGCTAGCTTCAAAATTTTCTTGTAAAAGGCTAAATGGCAAGACGCAAAATCCCACATTGTAATTTGAAAGAAGTATCAAAATTGACATGGAAACGGGTTCGAAGCGTTAATACGAGGGGAAATGTTATCTTTTCAAACAAAATAACAAACATCCCTAACAAAGTAGTTATTTTTATTTTACGTTGTTTGCTTCAGTTGTTTTGAAAACTATGGTTTCTATGTGATAACATAATATTTCTATTTGCTAAATTCTATCTCCGTTTTATCATCATGATTAATAAAAACCAGTGATAATAAAACAGAAATAGAACAACAAAAGTGATTTCACACCCGAAATGAAAAAATAATCCAGAAATGAAAAAATAATCACACTTATGACTTAAGCAGAACTTTTTAATTATACGTAAACATGTTTAAAATAGTTACTATAATATTTATTTAACTGAATTTCTTTACAGCAATTCTTTTAGAGAGTTTTATTTAAAACTAAATAATGCTAACATACGGAAAATAAACTCTGAACATTATTTTCTACAAGTTTCAAAATTAGTTTGTATAGATAATAAATTTGTTTTATATTTAAAAATAGTTTTTTTTTCTATGGAATGCTAGTAGTGAATTCGTCATAAATTAAGGAATTATAAATATTTTTCTTTTAAACGAAGAAACGGTTTTTGAAGCCAACTTTGTTATCTTGATTCGCAATTGATTTTCTTCTCGTAACGTGCAGTTTGAATGTCGTAGTTGTTCAAACAGCTTTTATAAATCTAAAACCGCTTTAGAGAAAATATTTTAATCTTGGGGGAGGGTAGAAGGTGCTTGCAGATTAAAAAATAAGAATAAATTTTGACGTTCTTATACTACCGAGTGAAGCTATAGATTTCAGTAATGTACCTTGGAAAAATAATTGAAGTAATATAATTTAAAATTTGAATTTAATTGTTTGTCAATAATTTTCTTGATTACTAGTAAAAGTATTTAATTTTTATGATTGGTGAAACAATAAAACTTAAAACAAATATAATATCGAACATTGTTATTTTATAGGGCCTGTCTCGGTAAATATTATATAGACGGTTAAATAAATAATTAATATTCCAATATTTGAATAAGTAATTAGTTAATTTATTTAAGAATTATGTTGTATGTTGTGACTTATGACCTTTTACAAGCCCGCTGACAGATTTGTCTGCTATTTAAGCCGAGGGATCATCTCTTGCTTTTCAGCAGCGCCAACTCGGATCAAGAGTACAACTTAGCTACTTCATGCGTCACATTCGCTTGCACAACCCCTTTTCACCGAGGGAGGCGCATTCATACACCTCGCACATAAAACACAGAAGAAAAGCAACCATGTCCGAGCCGGAACGGCCAGATCACGGGGAAGACGCGCTTCCTCCAGGAAGCAGGAAGCAAGAATTGTTTATAACTGAATGTAAATAAGCACCTTAACCTTAATATTCTAGAATTTTTACATTTTTAATAAAATTTCATTTGATAATTAGCCCTAATAACATTTTTTGACCTACCTGTTTGCGGCCATTTCAAGCCAGCAGCCTTAATTAGTTGCCCAGATTGTCTATCGAAAAATAGTCCCTACCTTTATCAGAAATAAATTTTTGTAAAAACGCGTTTGGTTAATACTTTTTTTTGTTGTATTCAGAAGGGGGTGGAAATTGGCAATGAAAACCTGATTTATTTCTTATGTAATGAATAATACATTTACGTAATAAAATTAAATAAATTATGTTTATTAATGTTCTTAATAGGAAGAGGGAAAAACGAATTTCTAAATTGAGACATTATATTCAATAATTTAAAACAAATATCGAGGCAGTTGCCGCATGGACATCCTTCTGTTTCACTTATTTATAAATAATTTTTGTGAAAAGAAGAAATGGCTTGTATCGTAAATATCACGAACTTCTTATGTTATATGAATGAATATTCTGTTCTGAGAAATTCTACTGTCTGCTATTTTTTTTGTTTGATAATTGTTGTTTTTAATGCCTTGAAAAGTAAATGAATAGTGTTTCCATAACAAACAGAAATTTTTTAAGGAACTGAAGAACATCAGATATCATTGGATAATCAACATTACGTCAATGCAGTTTCTCTACTGACCCAAAATTCAGCTAAGTTTAATCTCGAAAGAATGAAAATTCCAGATATAAGAGTTGCTGTAATGATGATACTATCAAGAGGCGTCATCCGGCTTATCTCTTGGCAAAACTACTTATCGAGATTATGAGGCTTTTTTTCTGGTTTATCTCTTAATAGATTCGTCCCAAAACTTCAAAGTTTTGTTTACTATACACTTTCGAATAAGTAACTACGAGTTAAACTCCCGCCCTTATTTGAATGTTATCGAATATTTGTGCCCTATAAACATAAACTCTTGTTATTTTCGAATCTACTAGATATCTTATAATCATGTATCGATTTCAGCTTTTTGAATAGTTTTCAATTATAATGATTCGGTTTTGGTCTTGATGTTTGAGAGATGCACCTTTTAAGTGCCTGGCTGTCAGGTGTTTTATATTATCGGTTCTATTCCTTATCAGTTAGTGAAATTATATCAATTAGTGACAAATATTGCGCACAGTGAAGAAATTCCAAAATATGTTCGTTGAATCAGTTTTTGTTTTTTAATTTAGCAAACTCAAATAAAAATTTGACTGATTTTCTTTTAATCTGGAAGTAATGCTGTAATGCAACAGCCGAAACTTAACAGAACTAATATGCATACAAACATAACATATATAACATTGTTTCGTATCCGAAAGCAATATGTTTTAAAAGGTTTATTGAATTTGAATGAAAAACATTGAAAAATTAGAAACAAATAAATACCAATCTATTTTGTTTAAGAAAGGATAAAATATAATTGCACTAGACTATTTTCGATACATTATTTTATATCTAAAAATTGGTGATAACAAACCATTAAGAAACCATGATCTGTATATATAAGGATAATTGTTCCCTTATATGCTGTTTTATAAAAACATACAATTTTTGTTCGATCTTGATGAAATTGGAGTTACGCCCGTTTCAAGAAAATATATTTTATGTTTTTCAAAATCGGGATGCTAATTTAAATTTCATTTTTACTAATATGATCATATTTCTTTAAATTTCTTTTAATCTTATCAATATTATTTTTAAAGAAATTGATATTTTATAAGCTATTTGATAAGATAAAAACATTTAACCTCACAAAGAATAATTATGCATTAACTATTCCCACCCGTCTTTAGGCACAGGGATAAGACCAGACCGCCGCGACAACATTAATTGAAATCAAAGTTGAGTTCTAAGAGCCATTACTGACTACGATGTAGTTCTTCCAGTAGGAAATGCGTCCTATTATTGGTAGAGGAATAGTCGACCCCACACCATTTTTGCACCAATCCTGGTGGCGAGAATCAACCCCCATTCCAGAAGCTTCTAATCTCATACCTGGAGTGCCCCTAGTAAGAAACAGTACAAAAAATAAATTTTAAAAAAGCATACCTGCATGAACATTGTTTTTCTCACTGTTTTCTTTTTCATACCCGAATCTTTATTAGACACAAAATAACGAACCTTTTATTGCGTTATATATTTTTAAGATTTTTTTTGATCTTTTAAAAATTTAATTATTGTAATAATATAGAAACATGAAATTATTTAAAAACAAATTATTGTTAGAAACAATGTATATTCTAGAACCTAATCAAAATTAATTAAAAAGTATTCCAGGAAGAGTGTCTTTGACACTTTTAATTAACATATCTCATAATTATTCAAATTTTTGATTAAAATAAAATGTCTTTTTCAATATATCATCTGCATCCTAAGCGATTATAGGTGTTGACTAATAACAAAAACGCTTAAAAAAAGTAAATCGTTAATAAATTTTAAAAAAGAGGAAATGTTACACGCTCATTATCACCTTGGATGATTCATCCTGGAACTAAATAAGTGCTGAAAAAAAAAAGAAGGGGGAAAAAAACGTAGGATAGGGTCAATTGCCTCTACCAAAGTGACTTTGAAAGTCCCAAACCCTTTTTTCTTTCTGAGATATCTATCGCAGTCGCGGCCCACGTTGGGCGAAAATCCATCTTATGCATGTTGCTGCCCGTCCTCCTTCGCAATTTTCGAAAATTAATTTGAGAAATAACGAGAACCGGAACGACAACAACAACACAGCAACTACTGAAACCGTCATTGTTGATACATATGCTGCTTCAGTTTATGCCTTAGTTCCCTGACTCTATATACCTCTGTGAAACAGCTTTGGCAGTATGCCCATGGTTACAACATAGCTAAAATCGTGTAAAGAGTAAAAGGAATGGGATGTCAACATTGAGTAGCAACTTTGGAGTGCACTTTAAGAACCATGTAAACACTGTGCACTGATTATCCGGGCGTAAATTTGTCGCTATAGGTAGCAGAACGATTCCTTGGGCATTGTAGTTTATGTAGTGTTCAGCGTCTACCTACGCCCAATGCTCATGTAGCTGTTGAATATTTATCAGGCCAGATAAGCGAGTGTGCCTTTGCAATTGCCAGTCGTCAAAGGAAAAAAAATAGCTTTATCTCTGAAATCCATCTCGTTATCTTGAAAAATACAATGACATCGTACGGCTTTCTGGCATGAAACGACTAATCATTAAAAGGCTGATGAATTCATTCATTCAAATTATTATGTTTTGATCTTTAAGCGGAGTTGAACGATTGCGTGGGATGGAGAATTAGTTGTTGATTTTTGATAACATTGGATTAGTCTGGCCACACCTTTGCTCGTTTAAAATATGAAGTAAACTTGGACAACTATTGAAAGCTGAATAAGTATAATGTGTTTAAATAAAGTTTCAGATAACAAAAAAAAGTCCTTATTTCAATTTTAAGAAACGGAAAAAATAGTTTATTTAAGAACGTAACAAGAAGAAAATTCTAAATAATAAATTAATGTAAATAACCAGATGTCCCGAATTAGCTTGCACGGCCTGATTTTTTTTTCTCTTCGTTTTGGAGTGAAAAAAAAATGTTTTGATTTGTCCCAAATTTAAATAAAATGTCTCATTTTTTTACTTATTAATAAGAAAAAGTATTTATTTTGCATGAAAAATTAAATAGAATTAATATTTTGAAGCTATTTTCGGGGAGAACCATATTTTCCATCTTTTGCTGTTATTATCAATCACCTTATATCATCAATGCATTTGAAAAATGGAAGAAAAATTGGTAATAAAAAATTCGTTTTTCAAAAGACGGCATTAAACAATGTAATGACCTAAGACGTTTAATTGAAACTAGCCTCATCTAGAAACCAGCTAATTTCCCCAGATTATTGATTGTTTAGGAAATTAAGTCATTAATATAAAAGTTTTTGATACATGAGTTTAAATTTCATTAAAACATTTAAGTTATATAGTATTACCTTTAAAAATTTATCTATGATAAAGAAAAAATTACAAAAATAATATCATAAAAAAGGTTCTTATTTAGTATTAAAATAATGCAAAATCTAGTTTAAGAGATATGATCGTCATTTTTCATATTAAGACGCATACTATGACGCATGTGTGACAGTTAAGCCTATTTTCGGTCTCGATTAAACTTTTCATTTGAAGCTTGTTTCTTGATTTCTTTTGCGTTTTGTTTCCTCCGATTAAATGCAATTTTCAGATGTGCGACGAGCTCTCACCAGAGCATTTCTAATAATATTTTCACTCTCCATTAATTAACGAAGCTTTGAATTATGCGCAGTTATAAAAATGTTCATTGAAGCAATCTGAAACTTTAGTGTAACAGTTTACATTTGCATCTTGGCATTCGACAAAAAAATGTGTTTGGCGTTTTGATTAACAAGATAAGTTCTAACTGGCATTCTGGCATAGATTTAACGCATCTTCCCACAACCCCAGATAAACAAGGCTCAGCGGTATTCCGTGACATCACAACGAGATGTGACACTTCATTCCTTTTACGTTTAGTCTCTGCTTGCTAGAGGGTCAGATGAAATTACTTTTCACTTGTTAATATCGTTTCATATGCATCCATATCATGAAATTCAACAAACTTATATTGTAGAATTCATTAACAATTAAGATGCAGCCGCTTTCCACATTACTCATTCGTGAAAGTCTCATGGATCTAATACAACAATCTTAAAAAAAAAAAAATAAGAAACAATGTTTTTTTTGAAAAGGATAAGAAAAAAAAATGCTTCATACTTCAATGGATCCGTTCAAGTTCATTAAAACCTTCTTTTTCACATTTCGTGATCAAACAAAAGCATTATTACAATTTAAAGAATTTCAAGTCATTTTCGAAACCTCTTCTTCGAAAGAAAAAAAAAAGTTCATGACCCTTAAGGTTATAACGGTCATTCTGTCATTTATCTTTGAAAAAAAAATTCTCTTGTGACTTTTTTGCTCGGATAAAAAAAATTTCGCATACATTTCAACAACCGAAATTACAAGCAGCGTAACCGAGATAATTTTTGTTTAAAAAAAATTGAAAACAGTTAAATACATAAATGGTATTCAAATAAGAAGCAAGAAGATTTTGAGATTTCAAACAAAAAAAAAGTTTTTTAACGAGTTCATACTCATTTCCTCATGACAGTTTAATTTAGATCGCAAAATAATAATTGTTATTGATGATGTCAACGAAATACCAAAATGCTTTTGAAAATCCATTTTTAAATGCAACTGGGTCCATTGCTTAAAGTAACCGTTTCTATCCAAACATCATAAAAAATGGTATAAAAAACAAAGAGGAAATGAGAAATTGGATAGCTAAATAGTGAATATTTGATCTTAATCAAAATGAATCATTGTATGTAAAAAACGTTATTATAATAAGCGAGGGCCTTTTTCTAAGGAGTATAAAAACTCAGAAGTTACAGCATGGTGGAACACATATTGGAATGATTTGATAGCACAGATTAGAAAACTCATAGTCATATATTAAGCATATAGAGGATAAAGATTAAGAAAAAAACGGAATAGAAAATGTGTGCTTTATAAACAACAATAATAATTTTTACATAAGTAATTACATATCAAATACATAAGTAGAATGAACTATATCCGTAGTTTAAAGTTATTTTCCTATCTGGAGGTTTTACTTGACATTGCCGGTTGATGAAAATATTAACCTCTAGCTGTTTATCCCACTATTTCCGCAAATTGGAAATCATTTTCTATTGTTTACCGCGTTTATTACATTTCAGGGTGCCTATTTTTCCTATAACAAATTTTTATTATATCATACTATTATAGTGTAACATAAATATCAATTCACTTTGAGTGAAAAATATTTTAACTTATATGCAAACAACGCATCTAAATAGTAATTTTAATAATTTACAGTCAGAGTGTTAACAAAATACTAAAGAAATTGAATCTGATTAATATTAAGGCATTAAAATACCTTTTTTTACGATTAGAAAAAAAATATATTACAAAAAATCCATTGGTGGTAATATTGTAAAACTTTTACTATGGAAGAGTTTTGTCCTGGAATTTTTTTTAGTCCAACACATAGCACAACTAACGCGGAAATAGGGATTTTACAATCGATTATTATCAAAATGGCATTATTGAAGATAAAAATTCAATGTATTCTTCTATTCCATGAATTCATATTTGTCATTAATGTTCAATGCTCATTTTGGTGTTACAAAAGAAACAGTTTACAACGTCAGTTGAAGGTATTTAAGTATTCAGAGTTATGATCACTGACACATTGTCTATTGTAGCAGTTGAAATGTTGGGCAACACTTGGCGAGGATTCTAATACCCCTTTATTATACTTCTACGGTGCTCTCATTACAGTTTGCTTACGTAAGTGGTTTTACTCAAAACTTTATAAACATATTTACTATGTATCGGAATAAGCGTATGTCAAATTATTATTTTTTACAATTACATTTTGTAATTGAGTAAGGACTTTGTCACTACCCTATATTTTTTTATATATAACTTTAAAGGCTGAAGCAGCTGTAGCTGTACTTACAACAAAATCTTTAGCTCTTCCTACGGGTTATCAAATGTCATTTTTTAGGAAACTCAAGAAAAACACGAAGCATATGAAGCAGGATAGGTGCTGTAATTGTAACGACCAGTGGCTGGAATCATTATGTCATTTCACTGCTATCCAAATATTAGCTTTTATTGACGACGAACGCCGTGATTGGAAACGACTGAGGGGGAGGATTGTAATCTCGTTACTCTGAAAACACATAAAAATAAAATGACTGTTGCGTTTGTTGTTTTTTCAAAACCAGTACAAAGCTTCACCACCACCCCAAAAAACATTTGGTGTTTCTATTTATCTAGTCCTGAAAAATAAGTTTATTAAATCACTACCTACATTAACATCATTATGGGTGAGCAGGCTTTTTCAGAGTATACGGGCTACTTCTAATTTTTCAAAGTGCTGTGGTTTACTCAGTGGAGTAAATGTGGTGAGCTAAAAACAAGATATGCAATATTGATTACAACTTAATAATAAATACAGGATATGAACTTATCTACATAACTACAAACATAATAAAAATAGAAAAATATGAACATAATAATAATACTTAAAATAAAATAATATCAAATGGCGTATTTCGTATAAAACCATTCAAAATATTTTAAAAAATAATTTATTTTTTATCCAAACGTAGTTCTTTTAGTTATATAGTTAGTAGAAGACTTAGTCTGCATACTGTCCACCAATCTTGAGAATTTCGCTACGTAATTACTAACTACTAATCATTCACTAAATTCTGGTTGTCTGTAAAACGTGAATGATGAGTTATCTTAATTATATTCAGCGTTGCAAAAGCAGATTCACATAGGTAAGTAGAGCCAAAGAACGATATTAAATATGTAACTTTTTTAAAATTAAGATAATCGTCACCTATGAAATTCAAAAGGTTATTCTTAGGTTCTGAACTGGGCGCTTTTAAAATAATGTCATTTTTGAAGGAGAAAAACTTCATTTTCCTCAAGGGATAAAGAGAATATATAATTTTTTTTCAGTTATTTTTACTACATCAACATTGCCAAATGAGTAACATATGAATGCACTAGTGGTTTCTTTAAGTAGGCGCGTTTTAGGTTCACTGTCGATCGCGATCTATTTAATGCCCATACCTAGTGTAAACAGTATTAATCAAACATTTATTACAAATAATTGTGAAGTTAAAAGCCATCTATAACTTAAACACAATATTTTCGACCTTGCATTTCTAGATACAACAATTATCTTTCAGCATTTCAAGATCACCAGAAGTTTTACAAGAGGTCGTGTTCTACTTTGTATACATAAAATAAGACATAAATAATTAAGAATGTGAATCTATAAAAGCAAATTTGTTTATAATTAATTATAAGTTTAGATGGGGAAAAATAATAAAGACATCTAAAATCCAAAATTTTTTCTTAGATTTTTCGATTTTCATCACGCGAATATTATAACTAAAACAACAGACCTTTTCTGAATTTTCCACAATTTTAGAATTACATTATGAAGTTATTATTCGCAACACTAAAAAATAATTAATGCTTAGATTTGAAGTACCAGGAATAAGAGAAAAGTTCAACAATCACATTGTTATTTTTATGATTCGCTATTTCTCTAAAATAGAAAAAAAACACGCTTCAGCGTGATGCTATCTTTCCGAAAGAACAATATTAGATACATCGGAGATTAAATTATGAGTCAGACTGATGGAGGGATAAATTCTATTTACTAGAAGACGAGCTGTCTGTTTCATAAGCGATGATTTCGAATGATAGGGCACGTGCATCTGGACATGCATGTAACTTGCAGTTCAGAGTATAGGCGTAATTGATGATATCGGGTTCGACAGCGAATCTTTATGGTAGGGTCCTAAAAATTAAAACATCATTATCACTAATAATAATAGTTCATTTTTTGAGACACGTATTTATTCTTTATTATAGTGCTAACTAGTTTTAAAGGCAATAATTAATAGTTAAAGGAAATATTTAAGTATTTATATGCATTGTGATTTGGGGTTATTATATATAGACATGTCACTAAAGGACTATAATTTATTATTATGTAAGAACATGATGCTGCTTTGCTTTGAGATTTTTGAAGCATCAAAATGCCTAGGCAACAAACTGGCGATTTATCGCTTTTGAAACTTCCATTTTTTTGCTTTTAGGGTTAGTAAAAATAATGCAGAAGGTTATCACACTTGGCAATTTATCAACAACTTAAGTTACAATTTGATTCCCAAATTATTCATTCTCTGATTTTTTTGCGATTTGTTTTAATTAATTTGTCACAAACCAGTTCAAACCGATTTGAAATAATCACGAGACTATCAGATTAAGCACGTGTCAATCAACATTTAGAAAAACAATGTTTTTTTTCCCCCATTATCTCACAATTGATCGAGCTGCAAAACTTCATTTGTCAGCTAGAAAAATTGAATATATATATATATATATATATATATATATATCCGATGTTTCAGAATTGTTTCAATCTAGTTTCAACTGGTTAATGACTTAAATTAGTTGATACAAATGATGACTTAAAAATAATAATGGCCTCACATGCTAACTTGAAATTTACTATCGTAGATTTCATTTATTATTTATTTATTCTTATTTGCATTACATTATTTACATTTATTTTATTAATGCATTTAGTCAATTTTCTGTCCTGTAGGACAGAACAGTAGAATGTCTTTGCGCCTGTATTTAAACCAGTAAGGAAAAAAATGCGAAAATTAGTACCAAAAGATCAGTAATTAAACGAAGTTCATTCGCGCATCTGGTTATTGAATCTTGGTTACTTAAACATGTAATTAAGTCGAAAGAGCAATTAATTTGAAGGACCCAAAACGCATGGACGCACTTAAGCTACTAGGCTTCCTTTACGCTTTTATATAGATTGAAGTACTGATTAATATCTCAAACGGGTTATACAATCAAATTTTCAGGTTAAATCGATTCTTAGGACAAGAAGTTAAAATTAATTCAGTACATTAGTTATGATTTAGTTCAGTAAGCGTTATATTTAATGTTACTTCTGCGAAAGAGTATCAAATTTGAATATGAAAAACCGGATTTTTGATTCCGTCTTATCTCTTTGGTCCTGTTTTCAAGAAAATACCTTAATCATAATAAGCCCAAAGACCTATGAAACATAATTTATTTACTTACTGATATATTTAATAATTGTTATTAATATGCCATTCAATGACTCTTTGTTTCTTCTTTCGACGGGATTGTAAAGTGTTTCCCTAAATTCCATAATAAACTAAAACACCTCCAAAAATATTTTTGGGGAAGGTTGACTTCATAGTATAGATTGGTCATCATTTATTTTAATTTCATCATTTCAAAATGTTTCACACAGATTTTTGTATTTTAATAGTTTTATTTCAATAATTAATTAATCTCGTGTCATTATAGAAACATTTAATAGATATTAAAACTTGTAGTGGCTCCTTAAGGCATAAATTAAATAATTTTATCCTTACTAAATCACACAAACACTGAAATTTTTAAATTTAATTCATCAATAAGGTACAAAAGCTGATTTATATTTAAAATGACAAGGCAACTATATAGCGTTAATTGTCTGAGATAGAGTCGAATCATGAACGCTGGAGTGATGCGAAAATTTGGAGAGAGGATTACCAGTTCAAGTGTCATCTGACCGCTGTTGAAAATTACGAGGTCCGCCTCAAAATAGACTTACTGTTGTTTTAAAAATATAATGTAATAACTCAGTAATAACTGAATTAATATAATTGAACTGAAATGCATTGCGATAGATCCGCAAACAGATCGATTAAGAAACATTATTTCCCTAGTTTATAAATAAATAAATTTGAAAAAAAAATGTAAATTCTATCAATGATTAAATATTAAGAACTATATTATCATTTCATCAAGTATAATTAGTACTGCATTATTTCACTTAGTTATAAAATATGTATAAAACTGAACATTTTCTTTAATATTGTGTACAAACGTGAATATTCAGAAGTTGAAATCATAATAGATAAATAAAAACAAACACACATTTATAGAATTAATGCAATAAATAATAACCTAAAATAAATCCTTAGCATACTAAAAATGTGCTGAAATGCACAACTAAATACATCATTTTATTGAAAGAAATACTTCATGATATGCATTGGCTGAATTCGTCATCACTATTGTGAGAGAGCAAAAAGTTTTTACTAACTAGCAGAACCATTAAGTTTCTATGTCTACCGTTGCTTAACCAAAGTTCAGAGAAGAAAGTTTAATAATATATTTTGAACTAAAAAATGATTTTTCATCATGAATTTTCTGTTTTTGAAATAAAAGTTTCCGAGAACATTCATACGCACTTGAAACTACTGTTAAAAAATGAAACAAATTAAAACCAGTGAGCCTATTCTCCACTCGACTTTTTCATACTTTTAAATCCTATTTTATGTTTTATTTTTAGCTTTATCTAGCGACAAATTTAGATAGTTTGCTAGGGAGTATTCATTGAAATCTCCTTCCTTCTTATAATTAATTGGTAAATTTAACTCAAAATTGCAATACATTTTCGTCATGTTAGTAATTAATTTTAGGTTAATCTTAATATTTAGTGACTTTGTGAGAATTCGTATATCTTTATTGATTTATTTATTAATTTATTATGTTATATGATTGTACGCATCTGTGTTATAAACATTATTATTAAATCAGTGAAATTTAAAAGAAATCAATGAAATTTAAAACTGTTTGTAAATATTGTAATAATTAATCGAATGTTAATGACAGAGAAAGGAATATGGCCAATTGTACTAGACATTAGTATTATTTTACGAAGTATTAATATTATTCTACTTTTTACAGTTGATAGAATTTGCAGCTTTCATAAATTTATTCAGTGTTCCCGATTTCTTTTTACTATACTTCCTCGTATAGTAAAAAAGGAATCAAGAACATTATTTTTTCCTTTTATCCCAAATTTGACACTTGCCTATACTTTTGGTGAAAAGATCGCATATTAAAATTTGGATAGTTTCGCATTTGAGTAGCTGAATTTATATTTACGCAATTAGAAACATAAGAGTAATAAATCAAATGAAGTTACACTACTCTACATTTCATCTCCTGCACCCTCGTTATCAAATCACTATGGCATCTTTCCGATTCGGATGAGTAAACATGAATTTTAGTATTATTTTTTTATAGGAAAAAAACGAATATACAATATTTAGTACCGTACAATGGTGAAATATACAATCACAAAGCACGCTTAAATTTAAAAAATGGCATTGAAAGCAAAACAATATGAATGGAAAAAAATACAGGAGGGAAGAAATGCATCAGTGATCGAAGAAAAATAAAAGTAACGGCTAAACATTGAGTTGCTGCATTTGTGTTTCAGTTCAGAGGTTTTCGTTCTTAATGACGTTCTTCTTCAAGATTTTTCCTATCACTCATGCAATGCATTTAAAGTCGAAATCTGTTTTTTTTTTTTTTTTTCAAAAATCAAATTATTCGTATGTTATTTCAACCAATGTACTTTATTCTGTTGAGTAGGAGTTTAGGAATACCAGAAAACTATTATCGGACATTTTGTAACAATGTGCATTGAATCAAATTATCTCCACAACAGGGCATGCAGATTAAACCTCTCTAGAAGCTATGCAAATCTCGGGAACCCCTTTCCCCTCAAAATTTTCAAAACCTAATATTTTTTAAATCTATTTTAATTGCCTTCTTTATTTATAAGTTATTTTAAGTAGCAAATTTTGACAACTGAAATATCAACTCTTACTTATTTTTTTTTAAAGCTCGCTTAAGAATATTGCGTGTAAAAATGCAAAATAAATTTAAAAATAATTTTAAACAAAATAGTAAAAAAGTGATAAAACTTTTCTTAGTACATCTATATAATAAATAAAAACAGAAGCAGGCATTTAAAAAAAATATATAAAACTCCACATTTTTTAGAATGATAAATTAACATTATATAAAATTTGTAGATGGTAAGTAATTGGGAGTGTCAAAAGATTAATGCTTTGTAATACCTGATTTTAATTTGCATAAGTTCGATTACATGAATTTTAAAACTTGGGATGGATAGGGGGGGAGATCTTTAAAATTGTGGGACACCTAGGCAGTTTCCTACTATGTTCATTTAAGAATCTGGCCCTGCTCCAAATTTGTTTGGAAATAGGATTTGTCTGAAGTGAAGCGACTGTGTCTTGAAATGAGCATAATCTCTTCTTTGTTCCATTCTATAGTCTTATTTTAGACTCTAGATTCTATTTTATTTGTACTTCGGCCAGTTTTTCTAGTATATCATTCTTTTTCCTAATGGTTAAAACAATTTCTTTTTATTAAATTTGAGCTTACAGATAGGATAATGGCTTATGAAAAATAAAATAACTTGTTTTCCAGATGACTTCGTTGGATAATTAATTTGCGCATTCCTTGCCCAAATAACCAGCATAGGTGTTTATCCTATTTCATATGGATAAGCTTATTGAAAAACTAAAGATGAATCTGTCAGACCATGGTGTGTTATGATCGATATCTATTAAACAGCCATAATTGAAATAAGAAATTAATCGCCAATTTTTGTAATGAATTTAGGTTATTTTATTCACATACATATGAGCGGACAGATAGATCATCAATTGACATTTTTTCTCCAAAATTTCATACAATTTCATAAACATGTCGAATTTTAATCGTACGGCTAACAGCATTATTGAGTTATTGCGCTTACATATTCTAGAACAGAGAACAATGGTGTAAGCAAGAGAAATTGGGACCCGTGGAGAGACCCCGCATAATGCTTCATCATTCCTTTTTTTTCATAATTAATTTAAAAAAATAACGAATATCTCCAATGCGTCTCCATATTGGGGGGAGGGCATCTATGACTTCCTTCTTCGCTTGCTCTCCGATTGCTACGTCAGGTACAAAATTCTCCCAAAAATTTCTCGCCTTGGACAGAATTGAAAAGGGACGATCTATTAAAATCTTGACCTCGAATGTTACGGCAATTTCAAATATTTTCTTCATATACTTCGTAAACGGGAAAATAAAAGGGTAGGTATGGGCGTGCCACAAAGCTAAATTACTTTACTACATTATGATATAAAAACAACTCAACTCTCCTTATTTTCCTGCTTCTCTATCATAGGAAGCAATAGAAAATGAGAGATGAAAATTAAAGAGAATTGGGAGTGATTGAAAGGGGCCCGAGGAAAAAATAAGGGGTGGGGACGAAAGTGGCCAAAATAAAGCGGGAGGAGTCTCGTTTTACTGTGCCAGATGTCATATTCTGCCTCTCTCAGCCCCCTCTCTCCTCATTCCTGCTCACCCTGAAATGGGTGACAATTTGTGGTTCCATATGGGACGCAGGCTTGCGTCGCGTGTCCCAGAAGGGTTTGGTTTACTGAAATAACAAGTGAAAATCGTTAGACGAAAGGGGAAACAGCACTTACTTTTGTGAAATGTAAAACCGTTAAATAAACTGAAAACATCAAAGGCTGTAATCTTTTTTTGAATGAATTGTTGTCCAACCAGATTTTAAAAAATGCATCATATCTTTTTTTTTTTCTTCCTTAATCGTAGATTCAAGCTGTTACAAAAGTTGAATTTGAATATTATTACTGAAGTTGTGTTTTGCAGTGCCTTGCAAAAGACACTCAAGATAATATAATTGAAATCCTAAAAAACAGTTTTACCTCTAAATAATCAAAAATTTTCAGGGTGTATTTTAGAAATTTACTGTCGAGTTTTTGTTTTGTTTTGATGGTTGGTTTTTAATAAAATAAATAAATTTTACTAAGCAGATGAATTTCCATCTGAACAACATAAAAGCAAAACTAGAACTAAATAATAACAAACGAGAAATATAAGGAGGGGAGGGGGAAAGGAAGAAGAAATAACTCAGGCTGGCAAAGGTAACCATGCATAAGAAAAGATAAATGAATAAAAATAAATAAGTAAATGATGAGGGAAGTAAATAATTTTTTTAAATCACAAATAGCCGTGTGCAAAGCCTAAGCTGCACTCAAAACAGTCTGGATTCCCCTAAACCCAGTACGAGAAGTCTTAAGTTTTCACTTTCAGCTATTGCGTCGTGAACAATTTTTATATCTTCTGGTGTTGGCCTTTGTTCTATGCCCACTTACGACCCTTCAATTTGCTTCCTCTCTCTTCTTTGTTATCATTACAATTTTTTCCTACTTCGGTTGTTCCACGAACTTTTAATGTTAATAAAAAAGAGCTATTAAAATAATGTCAGCTGATGCTGCAGCTCTGCAGCTCTAATGGACAAACCCCACTGACCTTTGGCTAAATACATTTGATTTAACTTTTATTATATAGCCAAATTCATCGACCGAATTCTTAATAAGAGAAAATACGATATATTCTATTGATCAAAACAACAGAAAAGCACTTAGGTATCACCGAATGTGGGAATTTGACTTCAATTTCAAAATGTGAAGGTAAATTAAAATATTGGAAGTTTTTCAAGATAACCTTGCCCACTTTTGTATTTTATTTGGAGTGAGATCTACTTCAACCAGGCTGATTACAAAAGCTGCACTCAAGTTGCTGATCACATAAAGCTGCACAAGTGTAAAAGTCACTCGGATCTATTAGTTTTAGACTAATACTAGTTAAGGACTCTAATAAGATACAGCCAAAAACCTACTTTTTATAGTTCATATTTCTTAGTCAAACTTTTTCTTGAGCCTGGGCCTTAGTGGACATATTAGCCGTTGTTTACTTATATTTAAATTAATTTCAGCTGCAGAAATTCTCGACATGCTGCACCTCACATTATACAAACAATCCTATACCATGCAAAATTGATAGCTTTAACCATTCTAAATATTAGCTAAAACTATATTAAAAAAATTTTAAGCAGTATTCAGAATTTAAAACAATGCAGTATGCAAAGGTATCAATGTCTGGTAATTTTGACGAACTTAATCTGAAGAGGAATCTTGTTTCAATGTAATCGCTACGAAAAAATGTATATATATATATACATATATATATATATATATTTCAAAATTTCCTTTGTTGCTGAAATGGAACTGAATTTACCTACTTCTCATCTCTACATAACACATTTAATATTACTAAATACTAAACGGCATCTCATGCAGATAGAAACTTATTTATTTTTTCGAGTATTGAGTAGGGCTACGTACTGTTCAGAACTCCCCTTCCCCAAAAGAGTAGTGAAATATCGAATGTATATTTAAAAATTTAAGATTGTAAATGATTATATCGCAATCTATGTGCAAATATTAATTCAGATGGGGAAAAAGTCGTTATTACTTTAAAAAATATATCATGTATTTCTCTACTCGCTTTTCTCTTATTTAAAAAATAAATAAATAAAAAATGAAATAATAAAAAATTGTTAAAAAATTAATAACAAATAAATAACAAATGAATAAACAAAGTAAAAAATCACAGAAAAAAAGTTAGGCATACAGCCGATAATTTACTCTCTTCTGATGATATGCCTCTGGATATCATTCAAACTTAGCTACAGGAAATATATAATCTTTGTAGCTCCTAAATAATATTCTTTTTCGCAGTTAATTAAAAAAACTTTTTTTCTCTTGATAATATATAAATTTAAGAGTAAGATAATGATAATGAAAGCATGCAATCTTTTTTTAAAAATTAGATGTTGGATTCTGACTCCAAACTATTGATTTAATGTTTTTTATATTGTAATATTAGCTGTGTCGTTAATTAATGGTAAACGACTTTTAAGCCGTACAACCACAATCTTCTTTTTTTTAAATACTACAAAGGATAGAGATACATTTTAGTCGGTTACTGGTTGGACACCCTAGTGAGAAAATGAGACGGTAAATCTTAAAGGTAGAAATGCAATATAAATTAAATTAGAATTTTGTCTGATGTCTTTCAAATTCGTGAAGTACATTTCATGCTGAAGACAATGCATCATCTTATTTTCAGTTAAGGTTGATCTTGGAATAAATAGTGGTAGTTAAGAAACCTAATTACCTGGATTAGAAGTCGGAAGTATTATTGGACCAAGTTCATTAAGTGACATTTTCTCTATTTAACCCCTACTTTATTTGCTGATGAGGGCCAACTATTCGCTGAAATAGCGTTCTAAATCTGTCGGCAAATTGCTTTCGCATGGTAATTAAGATAAAAGGACCGAAACCAGATTTTGAATATGAAATAAGGGTTAACCTTCTTGATTGCTATGGAAAAAAAAAAGAATTTGTGAGCACATATTTTGGCCGTTAGTCCTATGACGTGTTGCAACGAATGAATTATAGTTTTCATATCATGAAATATTTTTCTGTGGAATAAAATTCATTATTCGCATTCAAATTTCAAATAAGACAAAACAGAAATGTACTGTAATATTTTCATG
The DNA here is from genome assembly GCA_026543055.1 of Argiope trifasciata. Lineage (NCBI taxonomy): Eukaryota > Metazoa > Arthropoda > Arachnida > Araneae > Araneidae > Argiope > Argiope trifasciata. The sequence continues at coordinate 289,393 of JAPMOQ010018920.1, forward strand.
CATGAATTTCATTGGAATTAAAATTAATTAAACCTATATGTTTTTTATTGTTTTTATTTATAAAAAAATATTTGAAATTTTGATAAAGTCTATTATTATTGTTTTCAAATTTCTGCAGATGTAAGATTTCCTGAAGAAATTGGAATATAATAAAAAATGAGCTTTATCAAGATTTCGAATATCTTTTTAGAAATAAGAAGAATAAAATTTATTGTAATAGCATGATATAGAAATATGTGAGGAAAAATTGGTGATTTTAAAAAATAGAATAACTTCTCCACTTCTTTGAATAACAAATATGATTTATAAAGCTTATATTTCATGCATCTTATTTTTTACAAAACTTCAACTTGTTTCGACAGAATGTTATTCCTGGACTCAAGTTATTTTTATTTGAAAATAAATTCATTCTCATCAACAAATGATACCCTTCGAAACATAACACAGTTTCAAAAGTATTTTAACAGAATTTTTTTTCTTTAAAAATTCTGAATATAAATGTTACTTTTGAAATCACTACACTAAGTAGTATATTTAACACACTCTGACTGGATTTTCGACCATTAAGTAACAGGGTGAAAGATCCGATTAAAAGAATAACATCTGTTGTAAATTATTTCTTCTGTAGAACGAAATGTAAAGTTTCATTTGAAAATTTTGTATGTGACTACCATTTTCATTCAATTCTTGAGTTTTAAGAATGTTTATCTTTTAATGTGCGCAGCATTATACCATTACGTCTTTAGATAGCTATTTTGGAATTTATTTTTCATCGTTTAGTACTCCTAAACATAATACTTCAAAGTTTGTTTCTTTGATCACATATTGTTTAATTATCTTTCATGTCAAAATTATATAAAAATTTATTAGTTAATTTTAATATTTGTAAAAATGTTACTATTGCGCACGTTCTTTTTGCTCTTTTCATGTATTTTTCTTGTGAAAGTCGGTTCGAAATTCTTAATCCTTTTTCTTTAATATATATATGATTAAAATTAGTCTTAATATATATATGCACAAATTAGGACACAAAATATAAGTATATTAGAATATTATTGATTTGATTTCTTCGTAACCTCTGAAATAAAAGTAATATAACATACATATTCTATATACATTAACTGAATAAAATACATCTTCAATTTTGTAAACGTAAATTTTATAAAAATATTTGTTCACAAATTATAAATAAATTTTTTTGTCTAAATCTACTGCAATTTAACTCTACATTCTATTTACAAAACAAAATTGTAATATAAATGCTTATTTCTTCCAAACGAAGAATTTCTCAGATTCCATCCAAAACTGGTTGAACCAATAAATGGAAATGAGAACAAATGAGTTTTCGCATCCAACAATTTATCTTTCTTTTAAAAAAAATCATTTGGTTTCTTTGTAATTTCTTGAAAACAGATTTCTTCCCTTAATTATTCTAAATTGATACCCATGACCTGTAAACATATATTAAAGGAATTTCAATAATAATTTAATTCAGAATGCATTTTATAAATTCTTTAAGAAAAACTCATCCTTTCATGGGTAGTGCAAGTTGTTCATTTAAAAGAGAACTTACTTCAAGAACTCAGTAATACAAGAAAATTGTCTTGTTTTAAAATCGAACAACTTTTTTTTATTTTAATCTTTTACTTATTTTCATCATTCAGTATTAAAAAAAGAGAAATCATTGAAACAACAAATAATCATTGAATAATCACAAATCATTGGAACAACAATTTTCTTTTTCGTTCAAAATGACATTTTTTTTTCTGATAAATAGTAATAAATTTGGTTAAAATTGAATCATTACAGTGATCTTTCAGAAAAAGTGGAAAAAGAACAAACACATGCTTATTATTAGAAACTTTTTTACAACCATAATAAAAGTAAAAATAACAAAAATAATTAAACCTCGAAGTTTTGTGCTGAGGAAATTAAGAATTCGGTAATTTAGTTATGATAACGTAAATAGATACCTTTACATACATATTCATAAGGAGTTCGAAGCGTTAGAATTTCTTTTTAAAATCAACATAAAATCTTTAAAACATGATTCTGAGTAGATTTCACTGCATTTATCATTCTTGAATAACCGTACAGATTCATGAAAAGAACTAATTATAATACAAAGCGAAAGCGCACCTCTCTGTTTATCACGCGTAACATTGTGTAGTAACAAATTTACCCTCTAAAAAAATCAGCATTAGAGTGACGTCAGGTCGATGTTCTTTTTTTTATTTTGTCAGTCAATGATACTTTTGTTGAACTGTAACCTTGAGAGAGAGAGTTTCTTATTCTATTATGTGTTTTCTCTTCGTCATCTTTATCTTTCACATTCCTCTTTCTCTCCCTCTCATGAATACGTACTTGGACCATTCCCGATGAACTTGCTTTCATTTTCTTCAAAGACAATAATGTTGGCGAGAAATCGCCCTTTTGGCTCAATAGGGTTTCTTATTGTGCTAATTTAGTATTAAAAGAAGGATCATAAATGAGTCTTTAAAAACGAATTAAAATGTTGTTTTTTTTTTTACTTTAAAATGATCGAATTTTTTAAAGCTTTAAGCAAATCGTTTGGAAATCTTTACATCTACTTATTTTGTGTCTGAAAAGGACTATAATGTTTAGATTTTATATTTGCTAATCCTCCAACCGCAGGCAATTTTATCCTTAATTTATATAAAAACTCAGGCTACTTTTATCGCTGTGCTATTCATATTAAACTTTAACTATGTCAAAAAAATTTCAATGAAGTGAATGCAAAGCTTTTATAATATTATAGTTGCCCCTTCCCCCAACTTATGTGGAATTATTAAAACAGAATGGTATTTTTCACTCCTAAAAAAACACTACCGGTATTGTTAAAAATTTTCGTTAATTTTAAAAAATTCTAAACTGAATAAGAATTAATTTCGTTTTTCAAAATTTATTTTGGACTTTCAAGTTGAATCTGGCCAGTATTTTGAAAAATAGTCATTTTCGCGTTATTCATAACTGCTGAATCTATTGAGCAATTCATATTTGTTTGTATATAACTATATGAAAATATTATTTTAACATAATAATGTTTGCAGATTAGTGTTCTTTTATAAACTCTGCCCTACGATATGACTGACAAAAAACTCGATTATTATTAATTCTATTACTACCGATATATTATTAAATCAACTACACAGATTATTAACTCTAGTACTACCAAATTCGGCAAGTAATTATTTCTAGTTCGTAATTTTTAATAAATTTTTAAATACAAATTAATCAGAATTTTAACATTTCTTTCAATAACTTCGAAGAATATTATTGTACAAGGGTAATTTTTATTCAAACATGATTATTAAGCAAATTTTAGTTTATAAAAATTAGTTTAAAAATTAAAAAAAATTTAAACGTATGCCCCAACAATTTTTTTCATGCAATTTCTACATTTATATTCAAAAGTACTGCCAAAATTAAATACATATACAAATACATATAATTATATACACTTAATACATATAATAATTACATATACAAATACATTTATTTATTAAAATAAATTTATTACAAATACATATAATTAAATACATATAATTTTATACACTTGTCACTATAATGTAAATAAAAGTAAGTTTCCAGAAAGAAATAGGAGTAGACCATTCAAATCTGAAATATATTTTATTACCACCTTTCGAAGCAAGGATTTGAATTTTTTTTCTGCAAAAGAATTATTATATATACATATATAAACTTCGTGCGTAATTTTTAATAAATTTTTAATTACAAATTAATCAGAATTTTAACATTTCTTTCAATAACTTCGAAGAATATTATTGTACAAGGGTATATTGGGTTTATTGTATATACTATATATATATATTGTAAAATTTGTCATAACATTTCAAAATGTTGTGATTTCGTAACAGAACTGTACATATCAGCTTAACAGAAAGCCCCATTTATTTCAGTTTTCTGAGTTTTACTAAAGCATTACTTACTGACTTTTTCGCAACTAATTACAAATATTTCTATATACCGCCCCTCCACATTTAGTATGAACATAAGACAATATATTTTTAATAAAAAAAGAAAAAAAAAAAAGGCAAGAAATATTAAATTTACCGTAATGAAATAAATACTTTCATACTGATGCATTGTAGAAGTTTGGAGTTTGGAATGCCAATTCAGAAATCGTTGACTGTTCAAAATTTGATATCTGTTCGCATATATTACTTTCTTTAATTTCAGAATGGAGTTTTAATGTAACAGTGTAATATATCTTTAAATACGAAACTTTTACGATATTTTATAGTTTTTTAAGAAAGATATTCGTAAGAGTGCAATGAATGTATCATATTCTCAGAAGAAAATACATGGATCTAAATCAACTGATTTCTACTAGTAATAAAGATGAATATGTGTGTGTTGGCGCTTTATAATTTTAAATCGTCTACCGTAAAGCTACCAAATTTAACCCCAATTTATTTTGGAAGGTGGGAATATAGGCCTCAGAGAGATTCTTCTGAAATTTTAATTAGAACTTTTGCTAAATGATAAACGAAATTTTGAGTTTTGCTGCAATAACCTTTGGAAATAATATTGAACAAAACTAAATTTTACACCTTTTGTAAATTTACAGATTTCTTTTTTTTATGATACCAATTTAATTACTAATAACGACAAATAACTTTCATTGTTTATTAAAAAGTTCCTACTTAAAGCTGTGATATTTTTTCATCTTTCAGAGATAAGGATGCAGAATTATATTTAACATTTATGATTTACGAAAGGAATGATAAAGTAAAGTTGCAATACTTTTGAAAACCTGAACAGGTTTACGTTTTTAACAGCTCTAAGATGTCATGGGATTTTATATAAATCAGGAGTATTCACGTCGGCAATGTATAGAACCTATTACATTTTTGGGGGTGGGAGGGAAATTTTGAACATCAAGCCATGTATAAGAGGTTTAATTAAAAATAAACGTGATCAATATTTCCGGCCAACTAATTGATCACTGGAAATAAAAGTGGCCATTAGTGAATGATATTTTCGTTTCATTGTTAACCATTACTACCGATGTTAGTATAATTGTATTTCTTTCTATTTAAATTTACAACTATTTACTTATGTATTTTTACCACAAATCAATTTTGTTTTTCCAGGAAGGTGTTCATATTAAGATGTAATATGTCTTAAAAATAATTATGCTATAATATTAATGCTTTTTTGTAATAACTGCAAAATATGTTATCGTACAAAAACCTTGTTAAGGCATTTAAAATTTATTTAAAACATTATTTTTTTTAGTAAAATCAATTTTATCTCCATGCAATTCTCCTATACTTTACATGCATTTTTGAAAATATTTTAGGTGCTTTTTTTCCGAAATTACTTTTTATTGATTTAAATTAGTACATTAAATTTTTTTTTTCGTGATGATATTAAATACTTTTTGATATTTTACTGTCTATAGACTAGTATAATATTGCAAATTGTCTCAATGAAGATATACATAACGGGGGGAAAATATCATTCAAATCACTTTATCAGCCAGATCGTTGTAATTTAAATTATAAAATTTGGCACACGGTCAATTCTTAGGTTCTCAATTAAAAAATGTTTTCAAAGTTCTTATAAGATGTTTAGTTAAAAATCAATCAAAATATTGAAGGGCTTTCTTCACTGGCATCAGAATATGTAATTTCACAGAAACCATTTTTTTTTTCTGCCACTTTAAAATAAAAAAATAAAAAAAGTTTTATCTGTTTTAATTTTATTTCTGTGAAATTTATTTCTCTATCTTTAATAAATTTTTAAAAATAGTTTTAAACATAAATCCCACACAAATATTTTTTAGTGTTCTATTAATTGATTTATATTGATGTGCATTACCAAGATATTGCATACATTTTGTGCTTGCGTAATCGTTGCTATATAATTAACAGCAAATTTTCAAAATAAACTTAAAAGAGGCGATTCAAGCTTAAAACATAATCTTTACTTCGCATTCAACCCGCGAATCATCACTGATCCCCCCCCTCGCTTCTTTTTTGTGTATTATCTCATCTCCAATTCAAACGGACTAGATGTCATCGAGAGATTTTATGAAATCATTAGAGAGATAAATCAACAATAAATGAGCGAGTATGATGATTTGCTGATAGTTAATCCAAAGCATCGTTTTATTGAGATTAGAAATACAGTAACCTTGGTTACTCTACACATGAAGCACTTTTTAATTTTTTTTTTATCTGATGACTGACGAAATCTTTTAATAGTTTTATCTGCCATTCATTCTGTCGTACATAGCTCATTTATTCCACTATTTGCAAATAATGTATTTAAAAAAAGCGTAAGGAATAGACAAAGAACGAATTATTAAATCATTGGTTCAAAAAATTAAATCTAAATTTTTATATAATCAGTATGTATCAAGTTATCTTATCAACCGATAGTTCTTATCAAAAATGTTTCTGACTTTTATTCTATTTATAAATAAATTATTAAAAAAATATGCAAAAGATGTAGTTCTGCCTTTTAGAAGAAAAAAATAACTTTCAAATGGATGTCTTATAATTTTCCCTTAAGTACTTATTTATTGGCGAGTTTTTTTTCCCAATAAATTATTAATTAAAATTTCCCAAATCAGAAATAGATTAGTAACTTTTGAAATTGTGATAAAAAATTTAAAGCAATCATTTAAATTGCCTACACGTTATAATTAAGCTGCACATTTACAATTGCTTTTTTATCTATTTTGTTTGTTTTTGTAAAATTCGTTTGAGAACACTTTCATCTCAAGTTTTCATTTATTCCATTGAATAGTAACTTCGCTTCAATTTCGTGCCTACGCGAGAAAGTTGGCGTATTCGCACATTTGGCGGCTTTGTTATTTGTTTGAAGCAACCCTAACTTTCAGTTCGTCGCTAGTTGGTTGTTTAGTGAGATAACTGAAGCACACTTGCGTGTGTACGGTGTAGTGGCAGTAGAACGGTAGTAATATTTAAACTTCCATTCTTATTTTGATCTACAAAAAAAAGGCAGCCGCCAAACTGTCAACACACACAACTGCTTCACGAACTCCTTTTGATACTACTGTTTTACAAGTTTTGTATGTTTTTTATATCTCTCATTTAAATCAGACAGCTGAAACACTTCTTTCGATTGGATTTAGTTATTCAACGCTGCGGATTTTTAACTTCGACTTCTTTGATAAGTTTATTTAACTGGAAACATATTTCCACACAATCATATTTCTGTTATCTCACATATGATTGATGTTTGGAAAATAAATACTTATCACTACAGGATATATAGGTATATATTTTGTACGTGTATCAACCTAAGTGAAAGAACAGAATTCTTTTATTCTACTGTTCTGTAAACAGATTTGTATTGTTAAGTATTTTGTACCATGTAATTTGTGTAAACTTCATTTTCTGATGCATTTTTGTATGATGGCCAAAGGTGAAAAGTTTTTGAAACCTGGCCTACATTTAAGAGAAGTTAGTAGTTCACTGTCACTGATTATCGGTGCTTTTTTTACGATTTCCGGTTACGATTATTCCAAGTCACGCTGTTTCCGGCTTAGGAGTGAGAATTTGACTGGATTCTTATCCCATGTTAGAACGACTTCTAACTAAAACCGCAGAAATCCCTGGGCCAGATGATGTTTTGATTCTGCACGAACGGTGTGACATATTTGTGTTCAAGACGTGATAACCGTTGGAATAATTCGATGGTTTTAAGTCGTATGGAGAAAGCTTCTGGCAGGAAATCTGAAATGTGCCAAGCGTCCACCGAATTGGTTCAAAAATCGGAATCCGACGATGACTTTAAATGGGAAGAATTTTTCGGTAAGTATACAAACTTAAGTTTCGTTTTCATAATAATGATAATAAAAATCTTTAACATTACACAATAAAAAAATTAAATTTTCTTTTTATAATTCATTTAAGAATAATTAATATTTAAAAAAAAGTCTTGTATAAATTTTTCTTAAAAATTAATTGACTCGGGGTAAATGTTTATCTGTTCGACATAGTAGGTTTGCTTACCTCTTTGTTGAACTATCAAAAATCTTTTTAAAAAATACAGTAAATCAGACAAGCTTATTTTTGTTAAATAATTAAATTTAATTACAGGTGGTAAAATTCAAATATAAATTACGCAGAGTAGTTTATATTACTGTGGGCAAATTCAGGTATTCTCATTATTTTAAATGTTTTGATTTTTATCAGTATCTTATGAAATTGCTTCTAAATTTTTTTCAGTTTATAATAAATAACCCAAAGCAATTAGGTTTCAATTGTTATTGCCTGTGTACCTGTGAATGTGATTGGAAGCATATTGCAAAGAAGTATAAAAATTAAGATTTATAGTATTTGTAATTGCAAAACTATTTTTTAATGTCATTAGAGAAAACAGAGTATGATTATCTGATATATATGACCTTTAATAATTTATTTTATACTAACCAACAATTTATTTAACAAACTGAAACCTTTAGAAACCTACTGATTTTCCTAGATTAGTTAATGGTGAAATTTTTAATTCAGTATCTCATGTAGTATAAGTACTTGCCTAGAAAATATTTGAAACTTGGCTGCTATATTATGTACTAATTTAGAATCCTTCCACCATTCTGTTCTTTCACTTAAAATTTGAACTTTCATTTAAGAGTAAAGTGATTAAACTTCAGCTAATACAAAAAAAAAAAAATAATAATAATTTCTAAAACTATTAAAAAATGAAAGCATTGTAAAAAAATTAAAATTCATCATTACTTGTGAATTTTAAATAGAATAAGATTCCTGAAAATTTATCAAAAGTATGTTTTAAACAACATTTCATTATGGGAAAAGTTATATTTTCATATAACCATCATCAACATTGGGAGAAAAATTTAGGATGAAGTATTTGCAGCAAACATGGAAATGATTTGATTTTTTCTTTACAACAAAAAAATATGTTGTTGTAAAATGTACTGAAATTATTTCTAAAAATTAAAAAAAAGCAAGCAGAAAAATATGTACAGCACCTGAGTTGGTATTATTCAAAAGATTTTAAAGTATTGTAACTTTAATTTTTGTATGGCAATATTTTTAGAAGTTACTACAGAAAAATACCAAATTTTGTAGCTGTAATTCTGTCTTGTAGAATGTCAATATACATATTCTTTATTTTTAGTAGTAATTATAATTGGTGATGATCCATTTAACAATAAGTAGGAAGTTTTAATTTGATTGTACTTTTATTCTTGCTTTTATCAATTAAGAAAGTTTGATGAATTTTAACATCTAATTTTAATGACATTATTTATTAGTAAAATAATAAAAATACTAATTATTTTTTTAAATCAGTAGAATTAATTTTTGAATTGTGAGTAACGATATATAACAATAATTTAAGCTTGTATATAATTCAAACATATTATAGGTATGACACTGATTATAAGGTTGATTATTTGACTTGAGGTACCTAACATTGAAAGATCATATTAGGCTTATTTAATATTTGAAAGATCATATTATGCATGTTTAATATTAGTAATATATTATGCATGTTTAATATTAGTAATATATTATGCATAATTATTTGGGTTTCAGATATCAAAAGAAAGTATTATATAATAAATTGTTATCTTTCCTGGACTTTACAGTTGTGTATCTTTTATTAATACATGACTCAAGCATTTTATTTAAAATAAAATTCAGATTTTGTAGGTAATGAATGCTAATGAATTAAATTGAAAACATTTTTTGATTTATTGAGCTCCAAATTTAAATATAGTTCCTTTAAAAATTTCACTTTTAATTTTTTGCCATATAAAATTTTATGAGTTTTTAGAAGAATAGCAGTCAAATAAATGATGTTCAATGAATATCATTTAAATAGAGTATCAGTTCAATGATGAATATCATTGAATTTTCAGATTATGACTCTTTCAGTACTTCAGACATAAGAATGATGAAGATATATGTGGCTTCTTGTAACTAGCTGTGTGATTTGGGATGGATGCACTAGCATGGCATTCAGGGTGCCATGAGAATGTAGATGACTGAGAGCCATTGGAGCATTGCTTAATTACGTTAAATCACTTTGTTTTTAGATATATTGTAGAAAAACAAATGGTGTGTCTTGGCTCCTTCTAGCATGTAGATTGATACTCTTATATGTAATTTGAAAAGGGAAAAAGTAATTCCATGACCTTTATACCTATAAGAGAAATAGTAAAATGTGGGGGCTGTATTATCTCAACTCTGATGAAGAGACATACATCTCTGTGAGAGGAGTTGCACCAGGCTCCTTGATGTCCTTCTGGATTCATTATGATTTGCTTCAGTACTGTCCTGTAGCAGTTATTCACAGATATATTTGGGTGGGACAAAAAGAACTTTTTTGCTGTTACTTATACTGCTGAAGTGGTATAATTAAAAAAAGTAACTACAATAACTAACATTTGCATTCCAAAATTCCATCATAGGTGTATATATCTAATAACTTGAGAAGCTTATTCCTAACTTGAGGTGATTCTGTAATATGTTTTTTTCACACTTTTTATCACAGGGTCTCTCATCTCCCTTAATGCTGGAGGGAATTAAAGATATGCTGCATTTTTTGGAATCATGCCATATTCTTTTAATTTTAGAAGACAATTTTGCATATAAGCATTTATTAGAATATGATAATCCGGTAGTTTCCCTTTTGCTGGGTGCAGGGAGAAATTGCCAAATAATCTAGAATTTCATCAAATTTGGTCTCATGTACTCTATTTGTTTTTTTTTTTTTTTTTTTGTCCGCTTTGCGACTTGCCTCACGTTTGGTTCACATTGGTGGCATTTATGACTGGAAAACGGAAAAATACTGGTAATCCTTCAAATGTTCAGTATGTATTTTTAAAAATTAAAACTAAAAAGTGGGTTTTAACCTATGAGCTCTGACTACCTAATATTGCTGTATTATACAGGAGTCTGATTCACGTACTTTGGGTGGTTAAATAATTTTAAGGGGTTAATGTTATTTCTCAGTGAGTGTTCATTTAACCATCCAAAAGCACCTTAGTCATGTCCCTTTATTGCTTTTTGTAGAAAAGGCAGCTATTAATTTTTAAAAAGTTTTTTAAATTTTATTTTGAATCCATAGAAAATGGATGATATATAGTTCTCGACATATCTTTGGAAAATAACTTTGGGAAATTTTATAGTAGTATACGTAACTGTGTTATTGCAATTCGATAATCAATTTAATTAGTTCCTAAATGTCCTTAGAACCTGTGATAACAAGATCTTAGTTTCTGGATTAGATTATACTAAGTTACATATCTATCACATATATGGATTCAGCACGGTAAATTTGATATGGAAAGGAAATTTGCTGTTTGTGTTGCCTGAAAGATAGAGATGGGGGAAGGGTGAGTTGTCACTTCCTCTTATAAGATGGATCAAAATTATGACTGATTCACAAATAGACCTTGCATTGCTTAAAATGCAAATGGCTATTACTAAAAATCAAAATGACTATTACTAATCATTTGCATATTCCTGAAAATCTATGTTGGAAAAAAAGAGGGAGTGAAATTTTTAAATTAAGGAAATTTTATTACATGCCAAATAGTATGGTTTATCCATATTTTATAAGCTCAGTATTCAGAGCTAAAAGTTGTCATTTCAAACTTAAATGACAGTTCAGAGGATAACGTGCTGTACAGTTTTAATTATTTTTAAATGATATTTGTATTATCTGATTTATGTTAATGCTAAAAAATTATAAAAAAAACCTAATTCTTGAGTATCACCAAAATAATTAGAATATTACTGTATAATATTATGAAGTTATTCATATTAATGGAAGTTTACATCCAAAAGCTTCCTTTGAATATTTTTTAAAATTATTATTTGAAATGTTTATTTTGTGGAAGGACTTTTGTATAAATGGGAACGAAAAATCTTAACAGACTGTCATTCATTCTTTTGTCCAAGAACTTTTAATTAAACTCTATTTTAATGTCTGTTTAAAATATTCAGCATTCAAAAATAATTATTTCTTGATTTTCGTTTTAATGAATTATTTATAAATAATTTTATAATGAAAGTTTTTAGTTACTTACTATGCACTATTTTTAATCCTTTGTGATTTGAAAGCTCTTATATTGTAAAATAATTATATAAATGACATAACATGTTTTTATGCTTTTTTTTCTGAGTGTTTGTTACAATTTTACTTTTTCCAATCAGTATATACAGTAATGAACTTAAAATATTATCATAAATTGTATTTTTAAATTATCACACAAATTTAATTTTTATTTGGATGATTTTTTTCCCATTTTCTTTCTCTTATTGCTTTCATTCATTTCATATGGTTCGAAATATATGTTACTAATTTTTCAATTAGTAACATTAGTTTCATTTACTAAGAAAATGTTTAAGGAAGGAAGAAAAACAAAATACTGTTTTTTGTAAAACCAATGCGAAATTCTAAATTATATGTTATTACATTAAATACCTTGCCCACATTTATTCCTGTAGAAGCATTTTATTTCTTTTATTTTTTGTTGGATCTTGGTTCTCTTATGTTTTTTCCTCTTTATAAAGATATTACTCTTTTATTCTTTGTGCATTTGTTAAATATTATTTTTGAGATGTACACCATCAGTGAACAAAAGGACAGGTAGGAATGAAGTATTTGAGAGTTATTTTAAAAAATTCTTAGACTTAATTTTGAATATTAATTTTTAAATCCAAATAATGCTAATTTTTAAACACATTAATGAGTTATCAAAACATTTCAGTGCAAGTGAACTGATAAGCCAAAATTTTATACATGTAATTTCATGTATCTTAATTTTTTAAAATTACTCTCACAAGTAAATAAAAAAATTATGATAAAAAAAAGATGGAAATATATTTATGAAACATGATTTGTTTTCAATTAATATATGTATTTGACAAGATGAAATCCACTAAATTTTCAAATGTAGCAAAGGTCAGATCAATTCTATCAAAATAAATTTCTAGTGCTTCAGCTTATTTCAATTTTTTCTTAGAAATTTTTATTTGTTTTTTTTTTTTAATAATAAAATTATAGCTGTTAAATGCTTAGTTAACTTAGGCACCAAAATAGAAGCTATCCAGTATTTTCTGGTATGTTTTTTAACCATTTATGTTCTTCATCAATTTTGCTCATATATAGAGTGGTCATTTCGTCATTTACTTTAGTGAGTTGACTCTCCTTGAAATTTCGCTCAATCTCTTTTATTTGTTCTCCTTGCTCAATTTCTAACTTTTTTCTTTCATTTTCTTTCTGCATTTCAGACGTTTCATCTTCTGCTTTCCTTATCCGTTCTTGAAATTTTGGAATCTCTCCTCTACGGCCTATTAGAAATTTACGTGACAGCAGTCTTTTACAGACCGCATATGAGAAAACACTCTTACCATTTTTCTTTATTGAGTCTAGTGTTTGCAGTTGCTCATCTAATATTGATTTCAAGAGTAGACCTCGTTCCGGACAAGCTATTATTTCTTGTCGTATAAGTTCTTCAAACAATTGCTGGTGAATCTTCCAAATTTCTGGATTGAAATAACTTATTTCTTTTTTATATGGAGCTATTTTTTCTTCAAAATGATTCTGTAAATCTAAAATTTCAAACGTTTCCTGTTTACGTGATGCATAACGAACTATGTGTTTATGTCCATTTTCGATACAGATTGGTGGAAAAATTTGATTTAAAATTTTCGAAAGTATTATTTTGTTTTCGCTTTGAGGGCTTCGTTCAGTGGTTTTAATCTCCTCTGTGCTTTCGTCGTCATACTTTAAAAAACTGTTTTCCGTCAACATATTCGCAGCATCTAATTTCACTAAATAAGCTATCTTAAATGGTTAAACTCGTTTCAATCCACGCACATATAAAAACAAGAACGTGAATTTTATGTGAGAGTGTGACAGATTTTTCTATTAAAACATTTTGTTTTAAATAAAAACCTGTTTGGCTAAAAACGGCTCTGTTTTCTTTATAATCTTCTCAAGGACTACTTTTATCTTTCTGCCAGAACACAATCATTATGCGGTATGTTAGAATGATTCTCAATATAGTTGACAACCTTTTAATATTAATATTTCTGTAAGCAATTTAAAAAAGTATTGCTCTACAACAATTATGCAGAATTTTGTTAGTTACATCGCATCCAAAATTTGAATAACATGGTGCGTACTGTAGAAAATTATTTTACAGAAAGTGTATTTTTTCCAGTTGTTTCATTTTGAATATTTTCAAATTGAGTCGGTGTGACATTTGAAAATTCTAAATAGTTATAATTGTACTCACGCAGTGCGTGATGTTTGATTTTATTTATTTTATGTACCCGCTTTCACTAATTGGCACTTACCCTTATAAGCAGATAAATCGATGAAAGGGAACTTTTTTTTGTATTAGTTTAGCAATCTTATCATTAAAAAAAAATAATTTTTGCGTATTCGGGCAAAATTTCAATTATATTTGCGTTTCATTTAGTTGTTTTGGATTTACTCAACAGCCGATTCTAATTTTGTAATAGATTTAAAAATGGATGTGTGGAGACGCATTGTTTAGATATCCATCTTCATGAAGCGATATTGAAAATACTAGTTTTATTTACAACACAATTACAGATCATATATAACTATTTACATGACCACGTATTTAGATTCTCAGTTGACGGCTCATCAATAACGAAATTAAAAAGTAAGCCGAATAAATAAGATTCGAAACAAGAGTTGAGTTGTTCGTGGCATTCAAATCTGATTTTGTCCAGCACGATGAATCAATCGATAATATAAATGACTATCGAATTTATTCCGTTTTTTTTTTTTTTTTTTTTTTTTAAATACTGCATTTAATGTACGCATTCTTTTTCTGCACATTCCATTATAAGTAATGAATTTCTTTTAGAAAGAAGTCTATTCAAATATTTATTATTTGAATGGAAATATTTTGACTTAACCATTGTTAATAAATATTTGCTTCTCCGTTTATTAGTGATATAGATTGTTAATTAACTGATAGTGTTTTTTAATAAACTAGCATTCTGTAATGGCAATATGCATGAAATTTAAAAAAAAAAAAATCTCTTCGTAACAGAACGCTGGGCATTAGATCTCTGATTGTCGTTTGTGCTTGTTTTTATAGTAGATGTTTACTAAGAACGAGGTTTATTATATTTTGATTATATTTTTAATAGAAAATTTTAATATTTTTATTTCAGAGTATATTTCTAGAACTAGCTTTGTATCCTTCAAAACTCAAAAATTTAGCTATTAAATTATATCGTTTTTTTTCCTCCTCTATTTCAGTAAATTTGTTTTACAACAGTAGTTTTGATTGAATATTTGTTTTATATTCATCTGCGCTAGGTTAATATAAATATTTTTTTTCTATGTGCATGTCATCGCTGCTGTACAGTACAGTATAACTTTAAAAAATAACATTAAAGCATACGAATCAAATTTTGCTATGATTTTTGAAACTAAAATTTTGAGTCGCCATAATGTTTTTTTTTAATTGTTAGAGGAAGATTTTCGAATTACTTGGTAATATTTTTTGGATCTAGATTGATCCAATTGTTTAATTTAACCTCTAACTTGGTCGCTGGATATTGCCATAAAAACTCATGGATATCAATAACCTCATGATTAGTGCATTTTTTTTATATTTTGCATTAAGAATGGAACCTGATGGACCAGCTTCGGAAAACGTCTTTCCTTTCGGACTGTAATGGTGTGCTGTCGGCGAAATCTGGAACCTGTTTAATAATCATTTCTGGGAAGGCATTAGTCTTAATTGACCGCGCTGAGACGACTGCAAAAGACGATGCATAAAAAAAAGTAGCAATTTGATACCTAACTAGCGATTCCGTTGGATCGAGCCACGCTGAAAGAAAAGCAAAGTTTATTCTCATTACTTTTTGCTCTGTAGTGAGTGTATCGCTTGATCCCATGAGTCTGAAAATCTGATACGCTTCATGCTCTTAGACAGTTCGGTCATGCGGAAGGATTAGTTGACGTTCAGAAAAAGTAACTTTTTCTTATCTCAAGATCACCAGTATTGCGCGATTTTCTTCGATTAAATAAGTGATTATTTCTCTGCCTTGATATACACGATAAATAGTAAAATCGAAATTCTTATTTGAGAAACGGGATTTTAATGATTTTTTATGATGCAGTTTTATTGCAAATTAAAAAAAAAAAACAAATTGTTACTAGTACAAGATGGGTAATATATAGCACTTTTATGCTAAATTGTTTAATATTATTATTTCATTTGCGTTTTAGTAAAACCTATTTTAGAAAAAAAAGTCTGTAAAGTTAATCTTTTTAAAAGACTTAGATTTCCTAATTTTCTATCATTTATCTGAATTAACATATTCATCAGTCAACTAAATTAATTGGTTTTCACTTTTGTAGTGCTAGGCCTAGTGACTCTAGGCTGCAACAGCTTTGTATGTCTTGCCAAAAATCTGTCATTAATTTTAACCCTTTGCACTCGGAAAAGTAATTCGATGCATAATTCTGTTAATGCAAATACTTGTGTATTGCTCCGAAAAACAAATATAATTGTTTTAAGTTGAATTTTTCCATTTCATTAATTTACATATTTTTACTACTCTGCTGGTATTTTTAACAATCTTAAAACGTCAAAATGATGTACCGTCTTGAATGGTGAGTAAGAGTCACAATCCGAGTGCAAAGGTTTGAAATGCTGGTTATGTAAATGATGCATATGAATACACGAGTGGTACATATTAATATCTTGGTGCATTTTGACGTTCCGATTTGTCAATTTTGGAATTTTTCAGAAACAGATTGATTTAGTGATTTGAAATGGCAGTGCTAAAATATTGGTAAAATCTCGACTTCGATGCTAGAGGGGTGCAGTTCAAAACCAGATCCATTATATGCGTGACTGATACACGTTAAATTTGACCAGAAGTCCAACTGTTGTTTTGAAATTTGAAGAAGGAGAATCCTATTTAGGAGTTGTCGTGATCTGAACGAAGCTCAAAATTATAAGTTATATAAATCTCAAAGTAACCCTAGTGATGTTTCCAGATAGAGCAAAAACATAACTGATCTAATTTCAGGAAAATCGCGTCAAGCATTTTTTTTTTTCAAGGGCCCTCTTTATATATATATTGAATGAGCAGTTATTTATAGAATAAGTGATTTAGTTATACTTGTAAGGAGATTCTTGTATCAGAAAGTTTGGTTTTTGGCTAAAATAAAAGTCTATGTATAAAATTAAATGAAATATAGCCTATTAAATATTGAATATTAAAAGATAAAAACATGTAGTGGATATTGGGTTGGAAAGTAAACAAAGCAAGAGAAGTGATAATTTAAAGAGTAAGAAATATGCAGGATGATTTGTAAAGTCTTCCTTTTAAATCCTTTAAATTCAAAATGGCCTCTCATATAGATAGATAGGGAAGTAACATCTGCCTAAGTAACGTGACTGCTAAATTTATTGTGGGAGGTTACAGCGGTGAAATAAAGTTACTAAAATAAGTAAAAAAAAATAAGAAACGTCGCCTAACAGATCTAATTAGAAGAATGGATGATAGATTCTTGATAAAGATTCTTTAAAAATGTTTTAATTCGTTTGTATTTCGTTACTGTTATTCACTAATGCCGTGCAAGACATTCATGGCCTTATTCGAGGTCTATGATTTAATGCGAAGGAAATAACCGTTATTGAAGAGTATCAAAGAAAGTTTTCGAAGTTGGCTATTTTGCCAAAGTGTTTTTATTGCATTTTTGCTGTAGTTACGCAATCGAGAACTTATCAAAATTTGATTCATGTTTCAGTATTTAAAATGACCATCAAGTGTATATAGTTTGTTGTGTTAAAGTTAATCCACATCCAAACCTTTACTTATAAGCAATTGTTTTATTTTGAAAACTATAACACTACATTTTTTTTTTTTTTCAAGAGTTTAGAGAAACCAATTACTTTTTGAATTTTTTCATTTCGAACTTATGTATATTTTCCTACGAATGTGTTTATCTCAAAGTTGATTCCAAATTGATCTGAGGCGTACATTTGCATGTCGTGTCCAACAATGGCGGATTCAAATGACGGGTTTTTTTTTTTTTTTTTTTTTTTTTTTGTGTATGTGTGTGTCTTAGGATTCAGCTCTCCCAGCTGTTCTGGTTATGCAAATCGAGAGAAAGAGTGACGCAATGATTTTTTTTTTTCTTTCTTTTTCTGTATGTGCTTGGTGTTTGCCTTGCTCTCTTTCCCTGCGTTTTTATGAATTCTTTATCTAGGGTTCACTTTCACTAATTCGGATTACGTCTGTAACCACTACGAAATTTAAAACCGTTTAAAAACCTTTTCCCTTCTGTTGTGGTTTAGGCTATACCATCTGCCGTGGAAGCCGCGTGGGTTAACAAGTTGTCGGAGATCGTAATTGAAGATGTTAATGAAGCAGAAATGGGGGAAGGAGGAATAAATTGATGGAATTTGAAATTCGATTTTAGAAATGTTAAATGAGCAATTGTTAATATCAAGGTTATTTTTTCAGTGATGAGTTTCATGGTGTATATTAATTTCTTATTTCTTTCGTAAGAAATATTTCTATGATTACAGTATCCAGACTATAATAATATAATTACATTTTGGCTTCTTTTCAGAAATGAATATTTTGAATTGTTTTATCATTAATTTTTTAAATTTATTCTTCATGATTTTATGGCATCTTTTTAGCTTTGCTTGGATGACAACAAACGTTAATCAGCCAAAACTTCTTTTGATGTAAAAAATAATTTAAAACAAAATTGGCAGAAAAATTATTCATCTCCTATGCTGTTATCTTAATTAGAGTACATTATTTCATTAATCCATCTACTTAAATATATATATGTTTCCTACTCGAATCGTGGCCGATTATCATTTTTTAAACCATTTAATACGCATATGCTGCCTGTTGAAAAAATGTTTGAAATGACGTAAAGAATTATATTTTATATTGAGTCCATAATTGATATACTAAAAATATTTAATAAAAATTCTATGTAGTTTTATGTAATTTAAATTTAATTTTTATATAATAAAAATATTATATAAATTTTTATGTATTAAATACAAATTTTTATATTTTTATGTATTAAATATAAATTTTTATATTAATTCTTGAAGACATACCAATCTGTGCATGGCACTCATGAAGTTATCATTTAATTGGCTTAAAATTAAAATTGAAATTCTGAGCTTCATAAGGTTGTCAGTTTTATATGTAGAACAGTAAAATTTTTTAGATATTTAAAATGCTACTATTTCTAGAATAACTTGCTAAATATACTATTAAAGAATGGACAATAATAAAATATTATTATAATTATAAAAAATTATGTTAAAATTTTAATCTCATAATTTTTTCAGTATTCTATTTATTAGCTTAGACAAAATAAAATTTAATCCTTTTCTTTTTAAAGCCTTTTTCCAACCTGAAATAATTTAGAAATTAGCTTAGGACCGCATTTGAAAAAGTGTTCAAAATATGTATTGCATATTCAAATTTTTTTTCCTAATTAATTGATTTTTTTCCTTACAATTTGTTAACTTTTTTTAACAATTAAGTATTAATCCAAAAAAAAATAATGCTTTACCTATTTAATTGATTGTCTATTTTCACCCATAATTGTAACCTTATCTTTTCTTTTTCAAAATGTTAAAATATGTTTTATACCAAATCATGCCAAATTCAAACTTAATTCTTAATTTAATACTTCTTTGTTGAAATATTTGTGTCTAATTCGCATCTCTGTTTTCCCAAAATCATTTTTTTCTCACTTTGTAACAATCAGTTGATAAAATCAAGAATTCCCAATAGATTTTAATACAATTTATTATTAATTTTAAAACAATTTCACCGATAATCGGATAATAACAACAGAATTTCTACCGTCATGCGATATTATTTTACGCTTCTAAATAGCCTTTTGTAAATTTCCTTGTTATCACCAATGAATTAAATTTTTCTATAATTCGCTAGAACTAAATTAAATACTTGCCAGAAATTTTTTTATAGTCTTTTCTTTTTTATTATAAGTTGGGAGAATGCATAACATTTTTTTTGATACAGTCGTTATCTAAATGATTATTTTCTATTCGATACTCAAGGGCTTGTGGCATGTTTATAAGAGAAGAAAGAAAGACGAAAGAGGGCTTTTGAAAGTTCTCCGTCATCGATGCATCCTGTTTTCGATCTAATTACCGCTGTAAGGATAACAAAGCATCAAAGTTGTTGATAGTTCGCCATCGGAAATTCCATATTCCGTAAAAGGATGCCTTGCTGCGTTTTTTCTTTCTTTTTTAAAGCCGTCGTGTTGTTTAGTATCTTGTCCACGCATAAATAATTTTGATTTCAAGATTTAAAAAAAACAGTATTTTTATTTAACCAAAAACTTAAGAAAATTATTTTTGTGTAATTTTTTTTATCATTACTTTTTTAAAATTTATAATTCTGCACTGCTTACTGATACATCATTTAATCTTTTTTTAACCGTTATTGTTTATTTTGATAATATTATAATATTTTGGTACATTTTTTCTTTGACTGCATTTTTGACTTTAAGTTAGAAAGCAATTATTATCAGGAACAGTTAAACAATAATTAACTATTATTTATCTTAAGCTGTTTGATCTTTCACAAATTTACGATTTGTGTTAATTTTTGCTGCGGGGTCCTATCTTCTTGAGTAAAACATGATCAGCTATGTAAATAGTAGTTTATATAACAAATTATCATGTGTGTTTTATAATTTAAAGTGATTTATAGTGTTAAGGGAGAGAAAAATTTTTAAGGAATTGCTTCTCTCAATTGTTAGTATATAATAAAAATAAAATTATTAAGATTAAGAACAGAAGGTTGTGGAATTGCTGCGATTTTAATGCATTACTCACCCCTTATTCCACCCTTTTTGTATCATGAACTTGCACTTTCTCTTTGCGGGGGGATAGAACACATATTATATATAATCCTGAAACGCTTTAGATATTGATAAAAAGGTCTAAGACCATTTCAGGGCAACGCCCCAATCCCTTTGTTAATGGAAAATAGCTACGTTTATAGATGATGCTTAAAGACCGCATTATTATCTTGGACTTCGCATCATGTTTCATTCTTTTATCGTAGCCGCCTACTTTATGTATATTTTTAATCATTATTTTATTTGTAAGACTGCATATGTGTCAACGTTATGCGATCTTTTTAATCTGAATGCAGGTTAAGCCACCTACGGTGATTCTTCAGTCATATCCCTTGGGGCATTTTTCTGAAAACATTTTATTTATTTTTTATTTCATATGTTTTAGGTTTGATGTCTTTACATAATTGATATATATATTTTTTCAGAATATGTTTTTTTTTTTTTCCTTATATAATTTAGGCAGACTTAAATAGGAAAGATATGTTATCAATCTCGGAGATCATAAGAAGGTTTAAGAATTTTTTTAGATTGATTTCAAGCTAGAATCCCGATTCGACATTTTCACTTTTAATATTGCTTGATTACAGTTATTCTGTATGCATATATTGTTCCTTTTATGATATAAATAATAAAACATTTTAAGAGAAGCACTTGTTATTTTTTCTTTAAAAAAAAGAACTGGTGCATTTATTCTTCGATTTTAAAATCGCTTCCCATAAAAAAACCAAAGCTTGCCTCTTTTCTACCTCACCCCCACCTGCCTGAATATGACTATTTTAGATTGAAACTGGTATTTTTTTTTCTTCTGTTAAATGAATCATATTGGTTATATCATTTTTCAGATTTCTTATTTTAAAGCTCTGTTGTTTTTATTCAAAAAAATGTTTTTAAATTTCCATGATGATCTATTTGAATCTGCTTTACATCATTTTTCGATTATAATTTTTTGTAAGATTATAAAAATTAAAAAGAATAAAAACATGACATTAAAATTACTTTCAATTTAGAAAATGTCGATAGATTTTTCGGGATTTATTTAATTAGATTTTCTTGCTGAATTTATTCGGTTCTATCAATATACAGATTTTTGCGGCAAGAATATCTTATTTGATTTTTTTATGATCTACAATAATAATAAACAGAATTATGAAAATAGACATATTTTGCTAACTTTTGAAAGATAAGAATGGGCATGGGATTTTGATAAATTAGCTCAATTTGCTTGTAAAGTATCAAAGTTACTTCTGTTGATTATGGGTGTAAAACTCATTTGTCCCTTGCATGCATTTAATATGCTTCAGTTTTTTAAGGGGGTGAGTAGCTTGAAAAAGATATAATTAAAATATAAAGATTTCTTTTGAATTGCTGCTTTCGCATTTAACTCATATTTAAAAAATAGCAGATATATTAATATTCTAATATGGAATATTTCATTAATATGTTACTAAAATATACTCTGAACATTTTAATATGTATCTCTATGTTAATATTTTAATAAAAATATAAAAGTAAAAAAATACTTAGCCACGTGTTTTGTGTTATGATTTCGTAAAATGTTAAGGAGATTTTCTGTTATTGTTATTAAAATTGCAACCTGTAGCTATGTAGTATTTATTATAATGGATGTCTATTTATGCAAAATAATTGTTAGAACCTCCTTTATTTTCTCTGTTAATTATGGAACTATGAATTTAAAATCGATTATAAGTAGTTGTCTGCTTTATAAATATCAGGCTATAAAAATTGCATTATTCAATTAATTTCTTTCGCTATTAAAACTGTCTGTTTGAATAACCTTTTGCTGGTTTTGTATAAATTTCCATATTCTACTCATTTCGATTTGTCATTTAAGTAATGAATAAACTTGCGCAGCTTCATAATTAACTTTCCAACTTATAATTAAGTTGTCATGTAAAGTGCCCAGGTGTTAGGTTTTAATGCATTAAAAAATTGTAGATATTTCATTATTGGCATCGGTCTCATTTGAATTTGTCATCTGTTAGTTTTTTTTACAATTTTTTATGTACCTTCCTCCGTTTATACATGCAGTAAGTAGGCCATGTTAATTATCGCCCACTCGTATTGCTTAGCTTTCTATATTTTGTGACAGCATCTAAGAAATATTTGAACATTTCCCTCTTTTGTAGTTGCACTTAAATATATCTTGGTTTTTGTATGCTTATACAAAAAGCATTCTAGCGAGAAATTCCTTGTTTTTTAATATCGAAAAAATATTTGAATATTTTCTATTTTTGTTCTACAAAAGTATATCCTATGCATGTAAAAAATCTAACAAATAATAAAAGAACATTTTTTTTTTCTATTTAGAAAAAAAATATTTCAGATATAATGTTTTTATATGCTTATAGAAAAAGCAATTTTAGAGGGAAATTCCTTGCCTTTTGATATCGGGGGGGGGGATTGAATATTTCCCATTTTTGTAGTTGTTTAAAAATATATCTTAAAAACTTGCTTCGAATAATAAAGGAACATTTTTTATTTTTCCTTTTAAAAAATCTTGCAGATATAATGTCGTATATGTTTATACAAAAAGCATTCTAGTGAGAAATTGGTGGTTGCAACCGATGGTATTTTTTCTTTGAAATGTGCTGAAACATTACCTTGGTAAAACGACAAATGAAACTATCTGACGCATATCCCGTATTAACATTCCTTTCATTGAGTAGCGGTTGACGCGTCCATATATTTGGCCGTTTCATGGTGCACTCGTTATTTATTCACTATAACAGACGAGGCCTGACGCAGCTGTTTCAGAAGGTACATTGCATGCTCGATAAACAAACCTGCTAAACCATAATTTCTCGAATTATTTCATTTCCTCATCCGGCTGCAATAGATGTTTCTAATTTTTATTTTACTTGGCGAATTCCTAATAGAAATTGATATGTATCTGTTTTCCCTTTTAAATGTTCTTGAATTGTGGCGAAGAGGCATCATATCAGACGTTGCTAGTCAGATGCATTGAATCAAATAAAGCAGTGTTTTTTCTCTTCAATTCAAAAAGAATGTTTTTAGGTTTGAAATTAAATTTGATTAAAATTGTTAATATTTTCCTGCCATTATTTCGAAATATTTATTTAAAGTATTAGGACTTTTGCCTTTCTGTGGCTTATTAACTACATGCTAACATAGTAATTTTGGCGTATATACATATATGTATTGAATGTCTCAAATATTTTCTGAAGTTGAAATTTCATTAAAAGATCACTTTTTCTGTATATTTTTTATCTTTTTCCCCCTAAAAAAATACTTAAGACTTGAATTGAATACTTGGAACTTTAATTTAATTGCTATTATAATAGGAAGACTAACATTATGTTTGAAATCCTTGTACGTGCATGAAAAAAAGTGAAAACATTTTTTAAATTGTGAGAAACAATATTTTTGCAATTATTTAAATCACACTTTGTAAAACAGCAAATCTATTGAATCTAATGGAGTTCCATATATGAGTTCCATATCTTATTTTAAGAAGAGATGTAATGTTAAGAAAACCCTGAATAGTTGTATACCCAAGAAAATATTTAATTATATATTTGAGATGTTATCGAAAAATGCGAAAAACATACATGAAATAATTCTTTAAAACACTCTTAAGAAATTTCTTAAGGAATTATTGCGAAGATTCGCTTATCCATTCGATTAGAAATTATTACTGAAAATATTTTCTTTTCGTTAAGACAGGGGGAGGATACTAAATTATTGACTATAGTCATTACTATATTATTGACTAGAAATCTGTGACTTCTTATCTATTCATTTCTCTATTCGCATTTTAAAAAATTATTCTTATTTCAAAAAAGTTTTAATTGATCTTTGTTATTATATCAGTGTCATCAGTTTATTTTTTCTTTATTACTTTAATATTATTTATGCAATCGATTTACGAGGTAATTTTGTTGATTAATATTATTCCATATAGGAATTTAAATTAATATATATTTTTTAATAGTTGCAAAAATATTCAGTAATTATACTGATTAGTTGGGTCGTTTAACATTCAAAAAGCTACAAAAATATTTCAGTTTTAAATTTTGTCATGTTATTTATATATTTAATGCACATATTTTACTTTTGTTTATTTAGTCTAATAACGATATATTTATATGCTTTGTACAATTTTTAATATTTTTAGAAGGTACATATTATTCTCTTTCTTAAATTTTTAAACTTAAAAGTCTTGTGCTTCATAAAGGGGAAAAAATCAATCAAATAATTTTTAACGTTGTTCTGTTTTCTAACACAATTGAAATATTGAGAGAATTGAACATTATACATTAGTTTAGATAGC
This sequence comes from Argiope trifasciata, assembly GCA_026543055.1. NCBI lineage: Eukaryota > Metazoa > Arthropoda > Arachnida > Araneae > Araneidae > Argiope > Argiope trifasciata. The sequence continues at coordinate 314,648 of JAPMOQ010018920.1, forward strand.
TGGGATTTAATTTCCTGTCCATGATTCAATCAAATTATTAAACATAAAAGCCGTGCCGTTTTGTCTATATAGTAAGCTTTTAATCTATCTAATAGAGATCAGCTTCATGACATCATTGTATTATTAAATCCTAATTGTCTGATTCCTTCATCTTCTGTTTAGTGATACTTTAACTTCATTTTTTTTAAATTCATCCTATAAACAACATTAATTCTTTTTTAGCTTTCAGTTATGGAAAAAAATTCCGCGATCCGATATTTAAAACAATGAAAATGATATGTGCTTAAAAATTTATAAGTTAATTAGGTTTAGACTAAAGAATTTCATTGCTATCAAATTAATGTCGTAGAAAGATAATTTTTAAAACATTAAAAAACAATGTAAAAATCCTTTTTATGTGAAAGGCTTTTTGAAATTATCACAATCCCCCCCATCAAAATCCGACTTAATTCTTAATAAAAAGTCTAATAATAATTTCAAAAAAAAAAAAAAAACCTTCCTAAGGTGTACATTTTCAATCACTAATAATATATATATGCACCAAATTTAGAAGCTTGGTCAAGTCTGGTCTGTAGAGCGCCAACGCACGAACTCAACTTTATTTTCATTTACTAACTAATCTCTGTGCCATATTTATTTAACCCGGAGATTAAGAACCTTGTGTTCAAGATCTCCGTGATACAAGCCTCAAACCAGCAGTCTTTATTGTTAAGTAAAGATTAGCAAGACATTCATAGTTTTTTCCCCCCTATTTATTTATTCCTCCGCTCTTGAGTACATAAAAAAAGAAGAAGAAAACCCTCTTGAAATATCTCTTTGCTTGTAAAAACGAAACAATTTACTTTTATTATTTTTTTGTTATATGTATATTCCGTATTTACTCTAGGGGGAAAATCATGTTTGAAATTCTCTTTAAATTTTCGATCTTTTTTATGGATTTAGATGATAAAATCTCCAAGTTTAGAAAGAGTTGGCTATGTTTATTTTGCATCAGAAATCTGTCGTGGGGTCGTTTTCTGCTTCTCAAATCAAGTTTTTGTCGCCTGTGTGGGCTTGTCGCCAAGAGACCTCGCCCAGTATAAAACGATGTCTCTTTTAATCATTCCTTATCATCCAACTGGATAAAGCCTGACGTCGCCTAGGCGGTGGCTCCTAGAATCGCCTCTTTATCTCCAGCGATGAAAGATGTCGAAATACAGATTCAAATTTATGTCGAAAGATGTATTTTTGCAGACTTGTGTCTGTTTATTTAATGGTACATTTCTCTGAAATTCGCCTCCTAGTTCATCAGAGATGGGAAAAAATACATTGGAATTCCTATGTGTTCTACTTTGCTTGTTCCATTTTCAAGGCCTCGGCTATTTTGTGAAATTCGAAACCTTCTGTGTCAAATAAGTGCGCTCTTCGTTGCTAAAAAAAGAGTTAAGCTGTTATTAACGAGCCCTACGTGACGTTGGTAAAAGAAGGCGTTGTTCTTTGCTTTAAGTTTTTCTGTAAAGCGAAACGTATTGTTTGTATCGCAAATTTATTTGTTATTTGGGTGTCAAATTTGTGCTGTGACCTTGTCAAGTCCATTCCAGTGATTATTGACAATAATCGATGCATACATTTTTCTTGAGTGCTTTCTATCATTTGATCGTATTTTTTGTTGTCACCAAGTTTTGCTAACATTGAAAGTGTGCCCAAAAATCTTTAGTCGAACTCTTTTGTAATGTTTTATAGGTACAAAATTGTTTAAAAATGAAGCATACCCTCAAGCTTTCATCAGTCGCATATGATAATTCTTAATATCTATATCCCCTCCCACACAGACAAACACTTAAAATATTTATTAATATCATACTATATTTTTTTTCTTTGCAGTGCGATCTTGGTTTTTTGTTTTGTTTTGTTTACTCAGTATTCAAGAAATTATCAACACATTCGATTAAAATCCAACTGACAAAATAAAAGCATCGTTGTGAAAGCACTATTATATTTGCATTGGGAGTGATTTTCGAATGCAAATATATGTTTCTAAATTTCTATCATATATTTCTAATACATGGGTAACTTATATTACGAAGTAGTTTCTTTCTTTTTTTTACTCAATATAGATTTTCCCAGAATTTTACATTTGTTGATGAAAACTTAATAATAAAAAATGTTTATAAAATTAGCTGTAAACAAAGCTTATTTAAGCAATGAACAAATATGTCAAAAATAGGAAGTAAAATTCTTTTTTACTTCACCTTTTTTGTATAATTTTTAAAATTTTTTAATTATAATATTTTTATTGTTAATGTTATTTTGCATTTTTTTATGTATCACTTATATTCATCACCATTTAATTTGTTTTATATTGTTCAGTTGTTCTTTTTCAGACACTACTTACGAACATTAGTTTACTAGTTATTCCTACAGTTTATTACACTAGGAAGTGATCAATAATCTGCTCATACCCATATCATTTATTAAACCTCGTCTGTATTAGTTTTTCAATTTCATTTATTTCTTAAAAATTTCGCATAACTACACCGGAATTTTTGGTTGTATTTAAAAATGTATTGATACTTATGTTAATGGCATACACAAATTTAACGAACACAATAAAACGTGTATCTTTAAAAAAAATGAAAACTATGAAATCTCATGTAATATTATAAAATAAGTTGTGATTTATCCCTTCCGGTTATAGTTGCAATATACAAAATTGTTTTTATTTAATATTTTACACGTTTGAAGGAAGTGTTCCTGTATGTAGTTTTTGCTACATTTTATGGAAAATATATATCAAATTTCAAAGTATGAAAAATAATCTGATGAAAATAATTAAAAAGCAAATTCTTCAATTTCGGCGACGAAACAAACATATGAAATAGTATTAAATAATTGCGCATTACAATCAATTATATTAATAATCTTTAAGTCGTTTATGAAATGAAATATTTATTTTATCTCAATATATTTTCATTATTCAGCGGTTTAATTTATCCCCCTGTTTCCAGAATTTTTTTTGTTTGCATTGACAGAGAACTTGATTTTGTTTTAATTTTATTTTAAACTAGCCGCCTTTGGCGACCAGCCGATTCGCCAATCTTAATACTCTGAAAAACGGCCAGTTAAATATTTTACGTAACGTCATTGTCAATTAAATATTTTATGACACTTGTTATTGTCATTAAAATACTTTATGTCACTTGTCTTTTCATAGCTACTTCACCAAAACATATGTACTAAATTTGGTAACTGTAGGTCCAATGGTCTGGCCTGTAGAGCGCCAACACACACACGCATGCACGCGCGCGCGCGCACACACACACACACACACACACACACATTGAGCTTTATTATAAGTATAGATATGGATATCAGCTTATATGTCAGGAACACGTGTTTCTCATACTAATGACCTAGCCGAAACCCACGCAAACTGGATTGTGTCGAATGTTTCGGAAAGTAAACAAAAAAAAAAAAAAAAGCGTCCACTTTTTCATGGTTTATTTGTGACTTCTGTTGCGCATGCTTGAATTAATTTATTGCATGCCTGTAATGCCTTCCTTGGAGAATGAAATAGGTTTATGAATGCGGGTCTTGCCCCTAACCCCCTAAATCAATTCTCGATATGTAAAGTCCTCTTTAAGGAAAGGGTTGAAAGGTTTTTCCCCTGAAATTAGCCATAGCTGTTGGATTGTGCCATTTTCTTGACCATTGTCAGTATTTAATATAAATGTTTTGAAGGTACTTAATTTTTAATGCAGTAGAAGATAATTGATATTTATTAAATATGCCGTTCATAAATGATAAAAAAATTTAATTTGGTATAAATTATGCTGGTTAAATATTTATGGGTCTAATGACTTGAAGTTGGTTTAATTAGTCGTTCTGATACTAACTTTGTGATAAAACTGAGTTATTATCTTTGGTGTTCTCAGTTTTAGAAATAATTGATGGGAAAAAAAAAATCGATTTTATGTAAATTCCCACATGGATAAGTGGCCGAGAAAGTATTGAAAACCCATTTCAAAATTTATTATATTATGATGCTATAAGGTGAAATTTTTATATATTTTCTGCTTTAAATTGAAATTTTACATTTTATGTACTATGTTATTTTTTTTCTTGTGGCTGAAAAAATATGGTATTTATGTGGCGCAATCGTTAAATTTCGACTTAACGGAAATTTCTCTTTGCTTACTGTTTGACAGTCTAGAGCAGTATTAATGGAGTGAACACGTGTATTGGGGAGACATTTTCATTCAAGCTCATTGAGCACGTTCTACTGACGCTCTAAATCCTCTTTATCTTCGGACCATTTTTTTTCTTCATATTTTTGAAGTTTGATGAACCTCCCCCATAAAAGCTTTTGCGGAGCTCTTATATTTGAGAGATATGTCAAGCGCAACTTTCTAAAAATTACATTTTTGGTCACGGATACAGCCGTTTTTTAACAGTGAGTGGGCGCGAGAATTTTATTTTCAATGCGCGTATATATATAATATGCTGAAGCCTGTGGATCTCCTGATCGAAGGTTTAGTCATCAAAAGCATTAATTGAAATTATAATATATGGCCAAAAAGATGCAATTTAATCGTCTGTAAAGATCGATGAAAACATTTTCTTCTCCAATTATTTATTCCATTTCGAACACTGAATGAAGTACATAATAGCTTTCTTGGCTTCTTGGCCATGTTGAGCGCAATTCTTTGTATCGACTTGTTAGGTAGAAAATAGAAAGAAAAGTGTGAGAAAGAATTCGGAACTTATATAATTTTAGAAATGAATTGCTAATGCTGCTTTTTTGATAGCCCGATACTATAGAAATCTAAGTTTTTATCAGACTGAAACATCAGTTGTGAGTGATTAAATAACTATTTTGGGACGTAGATTAAGTAGAAATTAGTACATATTTATATAATATAACGTTGTTTGAATGTTGTTTTAACACTCAATTGTTTGAATTTAGAAAGTAATTAAGCATCATAAATCAATTGTACATTGAGTATTCTTAAAATAAACTTCAAATTTCATAATCAGCTACCATTATTTAATTATCTTATTTCGCATATGCGCAACTAAGTAAATCTGTAATTTCTACCTTACTTACTAACTGGAAATTTGTCTTAATAGTCTTTAGTACGTCCCATGTAAGTGCTTTAATTGGACACTGAGACAAAATGCGTTTGGAGTTATTTTGATATTTTTCATTTTATTTTTGGGTTCTTCTCGTGTTTCTTTCTCGCCCCCCCCCCCTTGTCGGTTGTGTAGAGACAATCTGTCATTTCTGCCATTTGCTAACTGTAGGGTTGAACATGGTGTTAAGAAATGATTGCAATTTGAGACGCTTGGACAAAGTAAATAAAATTTGGCAAAAGCTGTCCTTAATTAGTGGCGGGATTGTCAGTAATGAGAATGAAATCGACACATCTAGAACTAATTCCCTCTAATCTTTGACCTACATAGAGCGTCCGTTGTCTTTAAAACGACAAGTCTTACACTTTTTTAGACGTTTTATGTATTTATTTATTCTTCTTGCACTCCGGTTCTTTTTAAGCCCTTTGGATTGCATAATAAGAAATTGTTCATTAGGTTAATATTTCTTGATTAGCTAAATTTCTGTAATTGTTTGAATAAAGATTTTTTTTTTTTAATTTTTAATAAAAGGAATCAGATTTCTAAATTTATTGATGTCAAGTATCGATGTAACAAAGAAGAATCCTCGGTAAAGTTTAACTGAAATTTTGTGCAGTTATGCTGAAAAACATTTTATTATATTTATTTTTTATAAAATTTGAAACATGCCTCTATGCACTTGCTTTCATTTCTCATATTAGTTACAATACGCTATATACTGAAAACATAACACAGTTAACATTTTTCAGTAATAGTATAAAAATTACTTAATAATCAACATCATAAAGAAAAATGTGGAATGAATATACATTTATGATTATCACTCTATTTGGAGTGAACTCATGTGCAATAAGTTTTAAAGCATATCTAAAGTAAGCCTATATATATGTGTTACAATATTTCTGGTTAATATACAAGAGAGGAATTGGAATCATAAATATATTCTTTTCCTGCAAAGGTTCATTTTAGAGCAGCTTAAAAAATATATTTGGTAAATCAATTACTAGAATTTGGTTCTATTAAATCCCATTTTAAAACTTCACTAGTCTATTTTGGGACGTACCTCGTAATTTTGAACCGCGGTCAGATGATGAGGACTATATCTGAGCTGCCACTCCCTTCATACTTCCATGCCACACTAGCGAGAAGACGTTTGGCCCCGATAGATTTAACGTGCGACTCGCTTACAAGACTGTTCTTGTAATCGGGTCTCGAACTCGGAATTCCTCTGCTCCGAAGTTGAGATCTTACTACTAGGCCATCGCGACCCTATCTGTTACTAGAAAGAGCCTCACTTATTAAAGCCTGATTTAAAGGAAAAAAGAGTGTAGCAACGTATAGGATATCGTCTAACTTCAGTAAGTTGATTGCACTGCTATATAGCTGAAGAAATAATTATTTTAGCTGCATGATTTTCACGTGATACCACAGCTTCATGCATAACATTCAAAATTAGAGAAAATAACTCTGAGAAGCTTTGGAAAATATTATGACCGGACAAATGAAGAATTGAAATGGAGGTGAAGCTTGAAGTCAAAAGATTAAAAGTAACAATTTAAAAACACTAATATATATATATATATATATATATAATTTCTCTTATCTCATTTATATGCTCCAAATAGAATAAATGTACTTTTCATTTGTGAAGAAGAAACATTTTCAGCGAATCTGTCAACGTTTGTTCAATTTTCAGCATAATGGGAAACAGAAATTTCATTTTGTTCCGTGATGTTCACAGTTATTATTTAACACTTGGCACGATCATCCAGATGTTCAGACAGAACTTCTTTGCATGCATAATCAGTCATCGCTGTGAAGGTTAGTTTCGGTGCCATGTGCGAGTGTGTTTCTTAACACTTTTAGTTCGGGAAAGGCCCAGACTTTTTCTCTCGGATGTCGTATATCTGTCATGAAAGGATTGATGCAAATGCATTTGTTGTTTTTCGGCGTTTTCTTTTGAGAGTTTTGTTTTTCTGAATGCCACAGCTGTGTATGGGTGTCTTTATTCGCAAGTTAGAAAAATTCGAACTGTCAACCGCAGAACCATTCGTGTCTGTGATATTCGCAAGTTCGTATGTTAGTGTAGTGTGAATGTTGGTTATCAAAAGCTTTATTCATGTTCCTGATATGATGTAGCTTTTTAAAGTAAACTAATTTAAGAACTGAGACGAAATGTAACGATTGTAAAAATTGTGCAACTACTGATAGAGCTGGGATAATGCTGTGAGAAAATTGGAATGCGAAACATTAGTGATTATTATATTAATAATTTCTAGAAAATGCTGAAGTTTTGAAAGGTGTAAGTAATAAAATGGTTTTCCAAACATTCTTTTTGTTTATTATTTTATTTATTTAGTTGTTTTGTCGACCCTTCAAAAAAGACACACTAACGTTTTTTAAATTCACCTCTTATAATTGCTCGACTTTTTTAAAAAATTTAAATATGATGTTTTGTTTGTTTTTTAACTATCTAAAAACATTGGAGATAATTCTTCCAATTAAGTGCAGTAACGATATATTTTTCTGAATCTATGTAAATCATCGAGATAAAGAATGCGAACGATCATTATTTCAGATGGAGTGAACTTAATTGGCATAAGCGGTTATGCCATTTATACATATTAATATCAATTTATTCTTAGTTAATATTTGTTCTTGTAAAATATTTGTAATATTTATTCTTAGTTAAAAATAATTGTAGAAATATTACTAAAATTCATGCAAGATACAGTCCTTGAACTTATCGTTGTTTTTCGAAATGAACCACCTTTAATGACCAATTGGATTAAAGGTCGCTAAAATATTTAATTAAATATTTTATGTAGCTTAATGGCCTTTACGGCAAAATATTTTTAACTTTCAAATTTCGATAACTATGCAATTCATATTATATTAGGAGTCTTACATTCTTCATTTTACTATGCATTTCCTTTATTTTCTAGCAATTCCCTTATAATTTGTATAAAATGGGTACGCTTGGCTATTTCTGGTGCTTTAACAATGGGACGTAATTTTTAACTTAAAACAATATTACATTTGACAATTTTTTTTCATGTTTAATAGTATTAATTTAAATATTCAGTTAAACTTGATGCAGATTCTATTCAGAATTAAATACATTTATAGCTTCCTTCTTTGCCAATAATGATTTGTGTTAAGGGCAAGATAATCAATCTAATTGTAAAATAAAAAAAGAAAAATATATCAACATTTTATGGTGATTTTTATTGAAAATTTTGGTTCTTTCAGAATTCTTATATTTTTGTTTTATCCTTTGTGATATGTTTAATATTCACTCAAAATTCTTAATTGTTCATTTTGAAAAGTATTAACAATATTTTTTAACTGATTAAATATAGAAAAAAAAAATTACAGCGCTTAACTATTGGTATCATTGAAAAAATAGCTTTTTAAATTTTAAGAGGATATAAAAATTGTTTTTGTACTTCAATACTTTCGAAAGTTATTGAGGAAAGACACCAACGTTTAGCTTAAGTTTTAATGAATTAAAACATGTAAAAAAAAATTGTAATGTAAAAAAAAAATCACCTAAGACGTGAAATTCAAGACGTCACTCCCCTTCCCACATCCCGACCACTCCCTCCAGCTCATTTTCATTGTAAGCAAATATGATATATGAGTTTTGACAACAGAAATCTACGTGCTTTCTTTTATCTCACACAGATAAAAACTTGAATTTCTGTACATTGGCTTTTCTTACGAATAAAATTTTGTAATGAAGATATGAATTCGTTACATCATTCTCATATTTCTGTAATAAAAATGTGTTGTTTGCGCGCATTTATTTGAATATGAATTTTAGTTTCATGATTTGTGTTAAGTAAATTGGTAAAACTGCATATACATTTGCTGGAAAATTCTCGTGATGAAACTTAGCTTTTTTGTTTACTTGCTATAAAGTTCGTAACATTTGTCGTCACGTGCTAAAAAAGTGCTTCGGTCCTGATGTAAGTAAACAAAGCGAATTCAGACTGATAATGGAGCTTACTTTGTAGATAGTTTGAATACCAGCATATTATTTTCTTAGAATAAATGAAGCTAAAAACTTTTCATCTTTTATCTAAGAGATATGAAAATTCTTTTGCGGATATAGAATTTTTTTTATTTATATTTATTGCTTTGAAGTTTGAATTCTTTTGAAAATAATTGGGAGTGAAACTTTTTAAACGTGTTTAAAATTGAAATCTTTTGTAATTATTATGTTTATGAAGCGATCAGTGTGCAATAAAAAGCTTATTTTATGTTTCAAATTCATATTTAATATACTATTGCTTGTTATAGGCGAAAATAACATATTCATTCGTCTTATTTAATGATTGTTTTTAATATGTTAGAAATATTATCTTCATTATGTATAGAATGATGGAAAATGATTCTTATATTCAGCAATAAATAAATTGAAGGTTATTTAAATGCGTTAAAGATTTTCCGCATTGAAGCTTGAAGTAGTAGATTAACTTGTATCTAATACAGCATCTTGGTATTAAAAACAGGCATTGCAGAATTTTATTTACTATTAGATCAGCTGAAAGTATGTGATGGATAAATTTGTTCGTCCCCCCCCTTCCGATTACACTCTTTATTAAGATATCTGTTCAGTGAAGCATGACTTTTTTAAAAATTATATATATATTCCTACCTTTCATGTATTTATTTCATTATTTTCTCATTTTCAATAATTTGGCTCTTTTTTAATTCATTATCTGAAATTTTCTCATAAATTCGGAATAAAAGATTCTAAACATTATACAGTATTTTAATTCTTCAACACTCATACATAAAATGTACAAAACTGATTTAATAATAGGTAAAAATAAACGTTTATGAAATTCGTAACTTCCACTTGTAACTGATGTTATAAAATTTCAATGATAAAAAATAATAGTTTTTAAAAATGTGTATTAATTACATTTACCACTTATTTTATAATTATTTAAAAAATATTAAATGAATATAAATGTTCTAGAAAAATAGTAAACCGGAGAAAAAGAAAAAAAAAAGTTCTTGATGCATTTTCCCCTTTCCTCACTAAGTGCTGTTTAGAGAGCTGTTTCTTATAAAATATATCTAAATGCCATTAATGAATGCTGCATATTCATCTTTGTGGTCAGCCTTAAAATTTTCCTATAAATCGACTATTTTGATTCTTATATTTATCCAAAGCGATTTCTGTCACTCAACCGATTATTTGCTGATTTGTTTGTTGAATTACTTTTTTCTCCTCCTCAAGTTGTTATTAATCATAAAGCGGTCAAGAAGAGGGCACGTCTAAGGCACGCGAATATTAGGCGCCTTGCCACCACAAAGAACCGTTGTTGTATTTCCTGGTTGCCACTTGGCCCGAGGAATACTTATCTACCAAGTCTGAAGTTATCTAGGCTGTGCATATTTCTGCACGGTTTGGGGCTTCGGTCGTATCCTCTAATTAAAGTATTCTAATTGTTTGGTATATTTTCAGAATGGGCGGATTTCATGTCCAGGATACTGGATTCATGACCGTATCATTGCGATCCATTTACTGAAATAAATATCATTATCATTCTAAAATTGAAAAATTAGATTTTTCGGCCTTAGTTATTTTTGTGAACTGGAATTTTTACACGATTTTTCAGCTCAAGAATGTTTCTGTATTAGGTTCTTTAATAGCGCTTTCATAATATTTTATAACAAGAGAAATATAATTATATGAATACTTAGTTCATGTTTCTTTGGTCTTTGATGTGTATTTAAAACAGGTTTTGGTTAGTATTGAAATGTAAAACTGCTGTAAGAGTATAATTTTCTTGTGACTAAATATTTCATAAAAATTATAAATTTGTAAAAGCAGTTTTGAATTTTAAATTTCTTTCTGAAGTCAACCACGGTTCCCTCTTCCTGTATTTTCATTATAATTAAATACCAAAACGTTCGAATCTTATTGTTATTAAATGCGGTATGCTGCTAAAAATTTGAATACAAAATATTATTGATAAATAACATTTTGATCTAAAATCTAACTCTCAAAGATTTTAAAAGAGTTGATTCTTTTTATTGAAATGTTCGTAAAATTAGATCTGTTATTGAATCATTATTCATAACCATTGAGTAATTTTTATACCGTATTAATCACCTTTAGAGACCAGCGATTTACTGCGGATATTGATGTATTTAATTTCCTTTAAATCGTTTAGATACAACTTCATTTCAGTGATTCCATTAAATTGTCAGTCATGAAAGCCATTTCATTTGCCTTATATATGATCTGTTTTTTGTGTACATGAACAGTACAGACTAGTCTCATGACATCATTGCTTATTAAAAACACACACACACAAAAGAATTGATTTATATTGTCTTTTACATTTCCCTACTTTTATTTTTATTTTTGAGACGTTATTTATATATAATATTTACATTTAATTTGTGAAGGAATGTCTAAACTTAGGTAATTGTATTCGAAATTTGAATGTTTTTGGTTGCATGGCGTTAATTTCTTTAACCTTTAAATTGATTGTGTAATTTCGACTTTCCCCCCCTCTCTCTGTCTCATTTAGAATATCAAATACAATATCATTTTCTCGCAACGTTGTTTTCGCTTTATTGTAATGATATATATTCATTTAAAAGCAGACGTTATACTAAACGAAAGCAAATTTCTTGAATACCGTTTGCCTTTGAGCTTTTTGAAATTTTGCAATTTATAGAATGAGAAGACTTTAACAATATGTAGTGGTATTTTGCTATTGAAATAAATTGGACCGGTTTATCTTCTGTTTCCGAAGATGAGTATATTATACTTTAAAAGAGGAAAAAAAAAAAAAAATGATTAATTTTAAATAGAAAATATTTTTAGTAATACCTTTTAATAAAAATGCATGAAATAAAACGATAAACTTTTAAAAACAGAATTTGTACGAAATATCGTTTTAATTCACATTTTCTTTGAATTTGTAAATCCCTGAATTACATTGTTTTGTTATTTTTTTATTTTAAATTGTCACTTCACCAAAAAAAATTGTCATTATAAAGCTCTGATTTTTCTTCATTTAACAGAAGAAAAAAAATTAAATAATCTTTCAAATTATATAATTTTATTCTTTCATTGATTCATCATTTTATTTTTTATTTATATGTTCTAAATACAATTATAAGCAATTTTTCTTTTTCTTTATTAATATTCTAAAAATTGCTTATAAATTGGCGTCCGAAGAATTATCTTAGTAATAATGAAATCTCCTATCCTCGCTCGTACGTTAAGCCCCGCCTTCCAGAAATATGCTCGGTTAATGTCCAGTTTTGCCCAGCAATGTGTTGTTCTTCGATATCTGATCCCCAGTTCAAGACTTGCGAATGATGTGTCTGGCCCCGCCATTGATATACCAGTGCGATAAGGTGTGTGTGTATACTCGAAGGAATGACGTATTATAAAATGGACGAGTGTTCCTGTTTTTAGACTCTCTTTTCATAGTTGCTAAGTGGCTGTTGCACTGCTTACACGTTCTACTCATCTTCTGGATTACACGGCACTTCTCCAACTGCGGGAAACAATGCAGGGAATGTAAACATCGTGCTACTGTCTGTGTGTTTGAGGAATTTTCGGTAAGATTTCGATTCCATATTTGTTGAAGGAATAGTTGTCCGTCTTGTGTATGATGAAGAGATCGCTTATTATTCTGTAAGTCTTGCTGAAGTGTAATCTGCTCTTCAACTATGAGCTACTACTGTGTTTTAAATATGTGTTTAAAGAAACATTAAATTCGAGTGCGGTTTTAAGTGTGCAGCATATTTTCAATATATATTAACAAAATTATTTTGTCTTTAGTACATATCGTAACATCGGTATTTATTATTACTTTATTACAGGGTCATGTACTTAAAAATGTAAAATTTCGCTGTTATTTTGTTCAAAATAATTTTAAAATTATCAAAAAAAAAATAAGACTGAAAATATTGCTTTTCTATCTGTTTAAAATAAATTGCCAACTGAAATTGAAACTTGAGTTCAGAGTACAGTTTTAAGTATACGTATCTTAGTATTAAATGTATAATCTATAATTTTTTAAAAATAAATAATATTGTTTCATTCTTTTATTTGTATCGAAAAAGAATTCATCTAATGAAAAATCCTCCTCCTCTTCCTTCAGATTCAGTTTATAAAAATATAAAACTTGGCTAAATAGAAAAAAATCTGGGGAACTGTCAATATTTTAGAGAAAACCTTACTTAACTGGATTCTGCTATGCTTTTTAATCAACGAAATCATTCGCACTTTCTGAAATGAAATCCAGTATTAAAGAAAATTGTTGATTAAAAAATGGGATTTTACTTCATTTTTGTTTTAAAAACATTGGTATAGATTAAAATTGCATTAAAAATATCTCATAACTTCGGATAAGGCTGTCATTATAAATATAAGAGGAAACAACGGAAAACTATGAAAAGTATATTTACTTCGCCTAGTTTAATAGTCTGATGAATACAGACATATTTGATTTTAATCAAACATATTTTATTGTAAGTAATTTACTGTGTTGAAAGTGATTTCCTTTTTTATTTCATCCTGCTGGCTAAAAGCGTTAAATGAATTTTTTTAAAGTCCACGAAGGATAATTATCGGATTTGGGTTATATTCCATTGGAACATGCTGTGCTCACTCAATTGCTGCCTACCTTGATCATTGAAGCCTGAATTTTTAGTTTCGAAGTATTCTAATTCCTGCATTAATCACATACAATTGCTAGCTATTCAAAGCGAACTCTTTTGCAGCATTCTGTCCCAGTTTTTTTAACCTACATTCCGAGTATACAAAATTAGCTAAATTTTCGTGAAAGCTTTTAAGATCAGCCAGATCCCCGCTATTATTTCGGCTTGAATACCTAATGAGTATTAAATACAGGTTAAACTTTCATGTGCTTATTTCAAGAATAAACTGCTTTATTGTTGAAAGTGCTTTCGTTGGTTTTAATATTGTCTTCTGCTTATTTACCTTTCTTGTATGTTGGTATTTTTCCTTATTGATCTTTACTAACGATGCCCTTTTTTTGTAAAATTATCTTGTTTTCATATAGTGGAAGAGATTTCTGTGGATTTTTGAAGAAATGTGCGGCTAACAATTAATTAGAGAATTTTATGCTATTTGCTGAAGATTTTGAAATATAATAATAAGCTGTTAAAGAGTTCTAAACTCTGGAATATTTTTCGTTTGATAATTTTTTTAATTTTATTTTTCAGCTCATTTGAGTTAATCGACATCGATTTATTTAATATCTGTAACGAAATTTGAACTGATTTGATGGAGATAGTAAATCTTTCTGTTATTGATCATATTTATGAATTTTTTTATTAATTAAATGTTTGTTAAATTGAAGTTAAAAAATTGTAATTGGGAATCTAATTATTAATTTAATTTAATCTGTAAGTAATAAATATGTGGGGAATTGGCAACAGGAGCTCCAATTGTTCAGCTCAAATCATTATACCTGTGGTGTTAGCAACAGCAGCTAGAAATATATTATTATTATTTAAAAATAAAATGTCCTATGGATTATTGTCTATGCTGTCGTTTCTATTTGATTTTACTGCAAGTCAAGCTTTTGATTTGGTTAATCATAGATGTTGCGTATCGCATATTACTTCAACAAGCAATAAAAGTGTTTTAAATGTTAATTAAATTTATCGTTTTTAATGGATTAAGTTGTGTGTTTATTCACCATTCCCTAATATGTATAACTTTAAAAATTACAATAAATTAAATTCAAATGCTGTAGTGTATAATTTGCCTATAATGTATGAATCACTGTTGCCACGCTCAAAGGCGGTAATGTTTTTACGTGCAGAATCATGAATTGTACTGAATGCACTACTTCGGAACGAAAAGAGGTGCAGCTGTTAATTCTATTGGTGCATGATTAAAATCTCTGTTAAAATTATTGTGGGAAACTAAAAAAATGAAGTGTGTGATTGTTACATTATGGCAAACTTCCCACACCATTTTTGTCACCATTGTTGAACTACTTACCACGATTTTGATTAAGTTAGAAAGGGGAGAGAATTCAAATCTGATTTTTATATCCCCTTACTCCCTTGGGTACTTCTCCCCGCCATCTGTCCTGCTATTGGCTTGAGACTGGATGCGATCGTGTATAGGGTTATAATGTAGATTGCATTTCTTTGTAAATTTTGTAATGTTTGTCTTGGTGTGATTTTTCTCCAATAACTTTCTTTTTTTTACTCATGAATGAATTTCTAAACGAAATTTCTTTAAACTTTTTATTTAGTTTAAGCATCCCTAATAATCAAATTACTTTAATAAGGAATATAAAAAATGTTGTACGAATCACATTTTTTTTCAGAAGCTTGCAGGAATTTGAAGTTAAATTACCACACTTTTAATGTATGGCGAGATAATTGTTAGTAAATTAATTAACAAAATTATTGGCTTGCATATTTATCTGTGGTTTTGCTTGTAATTAAGAGACGTTCGTTTAAAATTTCGCAAATTAATGAACGTAACAACAGAAAATCAATAAAGTGAAATTTTGCTATGGTTAAGTATATTGTTAATAAATGTGACTGAAAACTCGTTTTCTGAAAATACCCCCGAATCTCATTTTTTAACCCCCTGCCCTCCCAGTTTCGGATTATGTTGTGTTTAGGTACAATTCCACTGAAGATATTCTGTGTACGCGAGTCTGATATATTCTAACTCTTCTGCGATAAATTAAATGTTTTAAACGTGGAAATGGAAATTTGGATTGTAGAATGCTGTCTTAAGTATCTCATTTTCTGAAAATTTCGAGGTATTTTTTAAATTAGTTTGCTATTTCAAAATGGCACATTAATCAAAAGATTGAAATATCTTGTTAATGTTTTATTTGGGAAATTAATTTTAGCATTAGATTTATATATTCCATACTTCAGCTGTGTATATATTTTAATTATCCGCGCCCTTAATAGAAAAATAATTTTACGATTCTATAATATTGCCCAAATGTCTTAGTTTCCGTAATTATTATGTATATTGAATTTCGAATTTAAAGATGATTTTATCGAAGAATAAGAAGATTAATTTATCCTTTCAGCTGAACCCATTTCATCAGAGTGTAAATGCTTCATTCACACTTCTGACGCAAATCATTATCAAAGTATTTCGTCTTGCGCTTATTTTTCACCGATTATTAATGACGTATGCCTTTATATTTTTTTTATCCGTTGTGTGAAAACTTAGTAGCTTCTTTATCTGATCTGAAAGGCTTTAAGTACTTGGAATGTGGTCTTAGAGATAGCACCTAAATAATTTAAGTTGGGCTTAATATTGAAACAGAAGCATGATTGAAGTTATGAGCCATCATCCATGCTTTATCTTCCCTTTCAGTAACGTAAAAAATTCAGGTGAAATTGGGCTTGAAGATAAATTCTGATTTAAAATATTCCAGATCATTCTTAGCACCTTTATTTCACACATTAGAAGTTGAACTGCTCCTTTTTTAATGCAAATTTAAACAGTTCAGTAAGTACGTTAGTTTTTATCAACACAACTTTTTTAATTCACAAAATATACTTAATTCATCATTTGAGGAATATTCGAATATTTATTTAAACAGATAATTCTAAGTATTAAATATTTAATAATTTAATCCTTAGGTTGAATTATTAGATAAGAATTTATCTTAAAAAGCATCATTTTAGCATACATTCAACTAATCAATTTAAGGAATGTTAGATTTTAGAGGTCATTATGCTTAGAGCATATTCTTTTCTTTATTTGTTGTTTTATTTTAATTTATCAGAGAGAATAATAATTATTAAATTTTTATTACAGATATTTTTAAAATAAAACTGATAATTATTTATTGCTACAACTGCAATTCAGAGTTGTTGAGATATTTATAATTTTAAGCGCTTAATAATTTCAGGATAATTTTTTCCCGCCGATAAATTTTGACTTATAAGTTCAATTTCAGTTATACGTGTCAGAATGTTATAATTATTGCACAGATTCTTCATTTTTAATATGGTATAAGAATGTAAACTAATTTAGATAAATTTAAAGCTAATCCTGGCAGAAATTGTCTTTGTATTTTAACTAACGTAATTAATTAAACTAAACCGTTTAAGAATAAATCTTATTGCGTAGCCTCGAGAACGTATCAACTGCAAAAATTGGTTACTAAAATGGATTCATATATGTTAAACATCTATGATATGCGGACGAGCATTATGAACTTGAAACCGTGAGTGCAATGTTCAAAACATCTTTCTAATTAAAGCAGTTTTTTTTTTTCAAACCCTTTTGCTAGTAATAAATTCCTTAATATTTTAATGTACGTAATTAGGTTATGTATTCAAAAAAAAAAAATCTTAATTCAAAATCCAGTGTATCAACTCTTTCAGTTATAATGATCGACCTAAACAATTCTCGACCTAAACTGTACAATTCTCAGAAAAATTAATGGGTCATTGCAATTATTCGTTGATGTGCAGTTCCTGTTATATACACTTCCTCTTAACCAAACGTATGTAAATAATAAAGTTCCCGATTTGTTAAAAAGCATTATTATGAAACTGTATTTTATACGATACCTTTTTCAGCTAAATATGATAGTAAATTACACGATATGGACATGGTATTTACCCAAACCTGTTATTAATGTTCCAGATTGCGTAATTAGTTCGACGCAGAAAATAGCGAGATCGTCAATTTCTGTCGTGTAACCTTGAGGTAGCTGTAATTGCAAGATATTCTACGACACGTTTATAGCTTTGCCAACTACTTGGTATCTCGCGACGTTCTTGGAATTCAACCTGTTTTCTTTTGTCTTGTTTTAATGCTTATTTATGATTTAATTGCTATTTATGTTCGAAATAAACACACACAAAAAAAAGATATGAAATATGTGCTGTATGTTGATAATTAATGCATTTCAAAATAATTAAGAACTGCTTGAAATCATTCTTTAACTAAGATACTACTAGATCTAAAAATGTTAGTTGCGATCATGGTTTGTTTGTTTTTATGTAACTTGACCTTCTTTAATGATCAAAAATTTTCATAAAAAATTCGAAACTATTTTTTTAAATTTATTTCAAATTCTTAAACATATCTTCTCAATATGTATTATTGCTATTAAAAAAGTTGCTGTTTTGGCTGTTTTATATGCATATAAATTTCTTTAAAAGAATACTTAATTATTGCTAATATTTTAAAAGATTAAACGTTTCTTCCTGATGCGGAAATGGTAAATAAATATGACATTATAAGTATATAATGTCATATTTATGAAATCCAGACCATTCATGATATCGCTCTCAGCCGATAAAAATATGCTCGATTTACTGAGATATAAACAGCTATTGCCATGAAATTGGTTTTGCTGATATATACATGGAAGAAACGCTATATGTGGGTGTGGACATTCGATCAGGTGAATCGTTTTAATCCAACCCTTCTTCATGAGTAGGCTTATCACCTGTTAGGTGCCAAGTAAACGCTTCACTTGCTATATTTCTTCCTTCATCGTGCGTTTAGACCAGATGGTGATCCACGTCATTTGTGTCATTCATGTAAATGCTGCGGGGTGATCCTTTCCCCACTATCATTATTTTATGGATCACTTACGTCCAATGCTGTATTAGTAGATTCAATCGGTGAAAATTGTGTGGTGATATTCATTCATTCAATAGGGCAGTCGACTTACTGTGCTAAGTACACTTTAAAAAGGATACGCTTGTTTGGTTTTAAGATTGATTAAACTAAAGGGCGCTGGACAAGGTGTATCACGGTCAAGTTCGTGCAGGTACCGATTGTCATATGGCGATTAAAAATTTTTGTTGATATCACGACGTACAACAGTAGCTTTACAAAAAGAAAAGCAGAAGATTATCCTTCCTGTTCACCAGACGTGTTAAACATGTATTCTTCTCGTTGTTGTATGTGTGCTCTTCCAATTCTTCTTCTTCTTCTTCTTCTTCTTTTTTTTTTTTTTTTTTTTGACCGTTGAAGTAGGAAAGAGATTGTTCTTAAATGTTAATATTTTAAAATTCTTTTTTAGTGACCATTAAAACAGAAATATCTATTGGAAATATCTAAAAATATTAATAGTGTTAAGTATATGTTAGCATATTGGATTGTCGTTTATCAAGATACTCCGCCTTCCTGATATGTCATTCTACTAATCCTTTCTTCCTTAAGTTAGTGTTCTTAATGATTATTT